>OZ010601.1:64491099-64708599 GCA_963932145.1 Acanthosepion lycidas
TCAAAAATAAAATTTTGGCATTAAATGACTCATAAGGAATTGATATGCCATTAAATAAACTGAACCTCCGTCTCCTCCTTAAGTTCATACAACCTCATTCAGTAATTTTCTATCTTGAATGGCTCTTGAGCCTTGTATTAGTTAAACATTTAGTTAAAAAAAAAAAGCATGAATGTGCACAAGCTTGTATATGTGAATGTATGTAAGCAAATATATGGATATAGATCCGACAGTATGAAGAAAAATACACGGAAAAAAACAAACAAAAATCCTTATATGCAATTATGCTGTTTTAATGTTAATATAATGTCAACGTCGGACGTTTCGGTCTAATAAACCATCTTCAGGACATATTCATAAAACGGAACACTGATCTTATAAAACTTTCAGTTATGTTTGGATAAGTCTTGTTCTTATGTCCATCAAAGACGATGGATATAAGAACAAGACTTATCCAAACATAACTGAAAGTTTTATAAGATCAGCGTCATGTTGAATTGATAATGTTAATTATATTTTATGAATATGTCCTGAAGATGGTTTATTAGACCGAAACGTCCGACGTTGAGATTATATTAACATTAAAACAGCATAATTGCATATAAGGATTTTTGTTTGTTTTTTTTCTGTATATTTTTCTTCATGCGAATGTATATATGTACATATGTTTGCATGTTGGTATGTAGAGTTGGTCTAATGGCTAATGGTATGGAAAATCAAATTTTCTGTTCACTTAATGCCTTTGGGAAATTCATGAGATTACTTTTCCTAATAGATTACATCATTGTATCCATCTGATGCATATTTTTTAAAGAGGAGATGGGCACTGCCAAGTATCTCCCCCATGGCTTCAAGAAATCTATTAAATATTTCTTATGATCCACTTAGCCATAAAATTTGAACTTTTTTTCTTCTTTTTTTTTTAAAAAAAAATACTTTTCTCTCTGCAGTGTATTTTAGGATGAGTCAATGATGGCTCTCCTCAACTTCCTATCTTTTGTAGCTCTAAGAAATTTTTGTCTCCTTACTATCTTACACCCACTTATACAAGCTCTTTGGGATGCTTACCTCTACATGTCTGGAACTATTTATAAATTTAACAATGTTATTTACTTAAATGATATAACTTTTATTACATTCAAATAGTGTTAGTTTGCTTTTTTTGCAACGTTTAATTACTGCAAATCATAGTTCAGCGTTATTGCTCACTTGCTTTTTATATACAGTAATGTTTTCTGCTATAAATAAATTGCTGTTGTAATGTATTGAGAGCATGCTTAAATAAATTCAAAAATCTCCCCTCCCATCCAAATATGACCGACTGAAATGAGGATGCATTTGATAATGCCTGTGTGCTGGTAATAGAGATTGGCACCCAGGCATTATTAAAGGCATCCTCATATCAGTCAGTCATATTTGGATGGGAGGGGGATTTTTGAGTTTATTTATTAATGAATTTTACTCTGTAGAGCATAAATAAAGTAAAAAAAATCAGAAAACAGATATATATTCTGTTATTGTACACATGCTTGTTAGATAGGTTATGCTCTGGTTCCCTTTGCTTCTCAATATGTCCTGTGAGTGTTACATTTTCTAAGCCTTCTTTCTTCATTGGGCTATAGAAACTTCAACTAACAGTCATTGATGTTATTCTAGGTGTTTGTAAAGGTTTATGTATTCGTAGAACCAGTTCCCCTGGCCTTTTTTTAAAACTTTTTGTCAAGTAATAGAATGTTAAAGAAAAAAAAATAGAGAAAACTGGCTTTTTATTTCATAGATAAAAAAAAAAAAAAAAAAAAAAAAAATGAAGAGATGTTCCGTTTCTAAAAAAAACTTTGAATCCCGCCACTAATTACACTCACACAATTTATGCACACGCCTACACGCTTGATTGAAACAATGATATATCCACGTATACAATTCATATCTATGTATCTATTTTCTTTTTTTGCCCCCAAGAAAGAAAAAAACATGAAAGCTTCCTGTTTTTTTTTTTTTTTTTAATTTATGTCTTTTCAACACGTGAATGTCACCGAACACCGATTGCTCGCTCATTTGTTTGCTTGCATATAACCAGCCAAAAGCACAGCTTCTGGTATTTGCAAAGAATTTGTGATTTTGGCATTGTTTTCGCATTGTAGAAATAGAATCAGTAACCTCATTCCAGACGACCTGTTGTTGGCTGAGAGCCATATTGAAGTGAGTGGCGCATTTGATATAAGGGAGGTAACTCTTTGATATTAAGCCGTAATATTACTTCGAAACATTTTACAATGGTTTAAACGCTTTTAATTTTTTTTTTTTTTTTTTCGCCATACATTACTTATTTTTTCTCTTCTTTCTTTTAAGCCAAGCTAAATATATAATTGAAAATGTATATAAAAATAAATAATTCAATGTTCAACGAAAAATTAAGTTAATTAATTCAAGAATGAATAATTAATTAATTTTGAAAGCTCTGTAATGAAATTCAATTTTATTTTAAAATAATAACACTGATTAGTTTATTGGTTGATGAAACACTGCAAAAAGAAAGTCTTGTTTGCTCTATATTTATCCACAATAAGTCATGCTTGACATGTTGATGTCAACATGACATAGAGATGCTAATGGTAATATAACTGTTTCCCTATAAGGAAACATTTGGCATTCATTGACTGATCAGCCAGTACAATTGATTCAAATTAATCAAATTTTTCAGGAGAATAAGTTTCTCAAGTCCAGTGGCTAGGTCTTCTTCCCCTGTGTTGTGGGCGATAATGGCTCTCCACAACTTCTGTGAGGAGACTGTCCAGTATTCACTTCTATATAGGACGATTGCTATTACATAGAAACAAAGAAAGAGCGTTGAACTGCTATCAAAATTTTTCCTGTTTCTTAATACTTTGCTTAACTTTTGGAAAGCAACTTTTGCTATTCCAAAGCACCTTTGGATTTCAGTGTCACATGTTCCATGTTAAGACCATTACCAGATATTTTTAAACTTCTTTATTTGATTTGATTTTGACATCTCCATTTAATAGTTCACATTTTAGGCTTTTTCTCTTGTTGACAATGGCACAATCTATCTCCTTACAATTGATGTTTAGTCCTTTCTTCTCACTTTCCTTTACTACTTTGTCTTGGATCAGATGTTGGGTATTTTTCCATTTGTGTCTGCCATCAACACAATGACTTATATAAAATAATCCATATCCATTTAGTGTGTATGAAAGTTTTCACTGAATGCACAGATACTACACTGATCTTTGACGGAAAAGCCAAGGATTGATGTTCTGTTTCTCGGCAGAAGCTCCAATTCTCACATAAATATTTCTTTTATTTTTAATAGAATGTTTGTGTGTGTACAATGGGGGGAAATAAATATTCGTACACCATGAAATTTTTTAATTAACATAGTTATAACTTATGAAAAAACTAAAAATCCATACAATATTTCTACACTATTGCATAATGCTGCAATATGCAAAAAACTATTAGAAAACTTTATTATAAATGAAATTATGTGTTATTTATAAAATTTTGGAGTAGAAAAGTATTCATACAAAATATGTCTTTAATATCAAATGGCTTAATTTACCTTCATTTACGTAATTTTTTGTAAGATTTTGATAGATTCTTCCAATTATCTTATTACCGAAACAATTTAGAACATTCTGCAATTCATTTCTTATATAAGGTTATTTCCGCATACAAATCATGCATAATAATTATCATCATGGGGAAAGGCAAGGCACTATCAAATTCACAAAAAGAATTAATCATCAAATATTGGAAGGAAGACAAAATCTATAGGAAAATAGCAGATATCCTGAATATACTATTTACTATTATTAGTTTCGTTATTGCTAAGTATAAAAAGGTGAAAACTGTTGAGAACAAATCTAGATCTGGTGCAAGATTTCTCCCAGATCAATGAGAAGAATTCAGCACAAAATTCAAGAAAACCCAATGGCTATTCAGAGAGAAATACAGGAAGAATTAAAAGCATCAGGTATTATTGTTATGAAGTGAATAATAAGCAATGAACTTCATAGGAGTCAACTAAGATCGCATTGTCTAAGAAAAACTTTGCTACTATTCAAGAAACATAGGGATGCTCGGTTAAAATTTGTATGTGAGCATAAGAATAAACATGAATCATTTTGGGAAAGTCTTTTATAGATAGATGAAACAAAAATTGAACTATTTGGGCATAATTCAAGGAATCACATTTTGAGAAAAGTACAGCCTTTGCACTAAAGAACACAATCGCAACGGTGAAATTTGGTGGTGGCAATATCATGGTTTGGAGATGTTTTTCTGCTAATGGTACAAGTAATTTAGAGATAACAGATGGTAGAATGAATGCAAAAATATACCAAAATGTTTTGGACTCTAATTTGTTTGGGTCAGTAGTAGAGCCCTGAAAAATATCCTGGATCGAAAGAGAATATGCAAAGAAGAATGGAGCAAAATACCGACAGAAACTTACAAATCATTGATTAAAAGCTACAGAAAGAGATTGATTGCTGTTGAATTGAGTAAGAGATATGCTACAAAGTATTAAATAGGTATTGTTGAACGAATACTTTTTCACCTCCTGATTTTTAATTTCATATAATTTCATTAATGTAATAAAATTTTCTAAGTTGTTTTCGCATATTGCAGCATTATGCCATGGTATACAAATATTGTATGGATTATAAAATTGTTTTATAAAAACTGTTTAAAAAAAAAAAAAAAAAAAAAAATAATTCATGGTGTACGAATATTTCTTTCCTTCTAATATATATATATATATATATATATATAGGTCATCAGGAAGCAGCAATAGCCTGAATGCAATCTTCAGGCATACAAGCATGAAACAAACTGTCACTTGGTGTTGTTCTCAGTGTTCACTTTTATATTTACATACACTCTCTTATTTTACTCATAAATATACCATAACTTTGAGCTATATTTTTATCACACACACACACAGAGTTCTCCCCAAACTCTACAACTATTGCCTTCCTGCTTTCCGGCTTATTAGAAGTCTTCATCTGTAGTCCCTGTTTTTAAGAATTTTGGAGAACTTTCTGACCCCTCTAACTATCACCCTATTAATCTCTTACCATTTTTCAGCAAAGCATCCAAGTCTTTAATCAGTTCGGAAGTGGTTAAGCATCTTACCTCTCACAACCTACTCTCTGACAAACAATATGGATTTTGTTTTGCCTCCTCTACCGCTGATGGGTTTACGGCCATCACTGAGTATGTATATCAGGCTGTTGTTAATAATGGTGAAGCTTGAACTATTTTATTAAAACTAACACTCACTGTGGTGTAATGATTAACAAGCTTATCTTGCTAGATCAATTATGAGAGAATAGTGAATTCAATCTTCACTGGGTGCTCCATACTTTGTGCCACATCTAAGTTATGCTTAGAAAATCACCTTGAGCACTTTGGTATAACAGCTAGCAAACATGTCTCATTAGATGAATTATGACTGAGTTCAATCGTCAATGAATGCTCTATACTTTTGGCCTTGTGCCACAATTAAGTTATGCGGTATGTATGTATGTGTGTGTTTCTTAAATTTAAAATTCTGAAAAACAAACTCTCTACTTTTGTTTATAAATACTTGTTGCAAAATAAAAATTCTTACATTTGATTGGATAAAGTCCATCAGGACAAAATGTGACAGCTAAAATAAGTTTTTCATTGTTTTTGTCTTCTTCATTTGTGTGTGTGTGTGTGTATATATATATATATATATATATATATATATATATATATATAAAGTGAACATAGAAGTCAACACTTAGAGGTGTCAGTCTGTTTCATGCTAGGATTGCATATAGCATGAAACAGACTGTCACCTCTAAGTGTTGACTTCAATGTTCACTTTTATATTTACACGTGCTCTATCTCTGATATAGAGCACTTTATCCCATAAATATAGCACATCTTAAGACTATATTTCTTTATAATGCCCTTTCTCCTATACTGATCTCTCTTCCTTTATCAATGTAGCCCATTTTAAACTAACTGCCTATGCATAATGCGTGCACACATGTACCCATTAATCACATTTGATTTTAGCAGATATATTTGCGTTAAAACTCAATTAGAAAATCTCAGGCCTTGAGGCTGACCTCTGACTGTTGCACCCAAAATCCTTTTATTAATTTGAATAGCATTTGTAAGCACACAAAAGGATCCAAACAGAATTTCTTGTTGGTCATTCTATTCCCACCCCTGATCTGCTAATTCCCTTGCCTCTCTGAGGTGAATTTCATTTTACTGAAACTGGTGCTTGCAAGAAAATTAGTCTCTCATGAAATGAACATAACAAAAGCCTCGTCCTACAGCCACTCTCTTTCACCAATTTCATTCCAAGGGGATTTATCTTTTGTTTTTCTATTTTTCAATTTTGTCCATCAGACTGTAAGGCTGCGTTGAGTTCCAGGCAAACCCACTTGTACACCATAATTAACCGGATTTCATAATTCACTTGAGATTTAGTGCAGAAAAGATGTACTTTTGGTTTTAATATTTCTGTTTATGGAAGAAGGTCTGGCATAAGGATACAAGTATGAGAATAAAACTTACATCATTAATCTTGATGGTTAAGCACATTCTGGTTGATTTTTTTTTTTTTTTTTTTTTTTTTAATTCATTTCTTCTTCTCCATTGCTTTTATTCACTCTCCCACTCCTGATTTTCATATAATTAAAAGCAAATCTTCTTCTCTCTCTTTATTTCTTTTCTCTTTCTTTGCTTTTCTTTCTCTCCCTCTTTTCATTCCCTCTTTTCATTCTCTCTTTCACTCTTACTTTTCTTCCTTTCTTTTCCCAAATTTAAAGTAAAAAAAAAAAAAAATGGCTTTTTTTTATTGAAACTTCATAAAAATTTGTTATTGTAACAATCACTGTATATAAATAATCACACTCCAGTGACTGAATTCAATTTTTTTTTCTGTAGAATGCTCCCCCTTCCTACCAAATGTACCTTTCCCCTCCACATACCACTCCAAAAATGAACAAGCCAAAATAAACTTGACATCTAAGACCCTTAAAAAATTGCAGTAACTGTTATTTGGAATGTGGTTTTGTATCCTACCTCCTCTCATCTCTCCTCTAATTTGGTAAACATTCACCCTGTTTCATTGTTCAAATGTCCTCATCTGTCTGGGTTATTGTAAATCCAGATCTTTTTTTGGTTGCCTCTCTTATCAAATAAAAGTTGTCTGAAGAAGATATCCTTTGCACCCAAAACACCAGTTATAGAATTAGGAAGATGAATTAGGATTTAAGACAGGTTAAGACCAGCAAAAAAAAAAAAATGTTTGTCTTTTTTTTTTTTTTGTCTCTCCTAAATTATCTCATCAAATTATTCTAACAACTGTTGCGTTAATAAAAATGCATTTTGTCAATGGATGTCTCTGCTTTATAAAGAATTCACTGTTTTTATGATTTGGGAAGGAGCAATTTCTCCATTTTTAAAAATAAAATATTTTTTAAAAGCAGTAGAATTATTTTATTTTTTCTTAGATGAAACATTGTCAACCATTATTATTAATTTTGACGGCCCAACTAAAGTTGAGATAAAAAAAAAATGAGGAAGTCGTTGATTTGGGATGCAATTTGTGCAGATACATTTTCGACTGGTAATTTGATCAGGTCCGCTGTTAAGTCGGGGTCTGACTCCCGGGATGCAAAGATAAAAAAAAATAGTTAAATATTCTTCTCTTGCTGATAGATTTTTTTTTTTTTTTACTCCTGTGGCAGTGGAGACTTCTGGGGTTATTGCCCCTCATTTGATGGCGTTCCTTCAGAGGATTGGCGGGATGGCATCTTGATTAAGGGACGAGCCTCGCAAAATGAAGTGGCTCTTGTAGTATGTCTCACTGGCGATGGTGTGAGGTAATGCTTTCTCCATCATTGTGGCTGGCAGAGGATAGCAAAAAAAAAAAAAAAAAAAAAATTTTGTTTGTAGTTACTTTGTTCAAACTTTTTTACTCAATAAAGATAAAAAATAACTTTAAAAAATGAAAAAAAAATCTACTACTACTACGATTGCTACTACTCTCTTGGCTCTTGGTGTGCTTTACTACTCAGCTACAAAGAACATCACAGCAAACAAGATTCTATTTTCCCTTTTTTTTACTTAAAGCCATTATGAGATTACTAAGTAAATGAGTACTTAGCATGTTATATTGGTAGAAAAGTACACCAGGCTGTTTTTAACTGTTTAGATATAGGAAAACAAAAAGAATCAGTATTCACGAGAGAACATGTGATTAGGGTACGTGTGTAAGAAAAACATAATATAGAATTGGTTTGGTTATTTCGTTTATTTTGAATTTCTAAGGATACAATAAATAACAACATTGCCAATAGCATCACATTTATATAATGAATAGGCAGTCATCTTATGCTACAGGTATAGGATAAATTCATGAAAATCTACTGTATTTTTTGACCTCATCTTATCTAAAGGTTGCTTTATACATAGAAATATATGGTATGTCAGTTCCAACTTACAGAAAGATGATCTAAATCAGGCCCTCAGTTTTAACTAGGAGACAATCTGTATTTTTTTTAATTCTATTGTTTACTCAATACAAGGCCCAAGATCTGCTTGAGGTAGTGGGGGTTACTGAATGAGGTTGTTGTAAGGGTGGTGTATGTAAGGAGATAGTAAGAAGTGCATATTATGAAGATAAGTAGGATAGATAATGGTTGATTTTAAACTTGGAGAGGTTAGAAGTTGTAATGTCATCAGGGAAGCATCCTTTTGAGAATCTGTTCCAGAATATAACAATCTTAGGGAAGAAGCTGCCTTACGATTGCAGGTGGAGTCAGCTACTTTCTGGGGTGGTACAAGGAGCTGACCATTTTTCAAGCATCTTTAGCAATGGAATATATTGAGGTCTGGGGTAGGCTTGAATCTCAGATGATATCCAGGGCAAGGTACATTGAGAGTACAACCATTCATCATGACTGGGGAAAGGTTGAGGTCTACCCTGAAGTGCACCATTAAATACTTTCTTGCATGTCCGCACTTAAAAATTATCTCATTTTTATTATTCAATATTTTTTGTGCCTTGGATTTTTATCCCGACTGTGGTCCACACTAAAAGGCCTCCAGTCTGTTCTCAAGAAACCTCCAGGCAGTTGTCCATGCTAATACAGAATATAATGAGAACATTAGTCTAACTGTAAATAACGTCATTAAATTGAATGTTGGAGGATATTTTTAGCATCTTAGGTTTTGGAAATTTCCAAAACATTTTAACTTTATAGCAAGAGTTTTGATTTTCAGTCTAAGTAAAATGTTAAACTGAATCTCTGTCAGATTAAATTATTGAATTTCCATCTTTGTCTAACCATATAAAGTATTTGACCCAAAAATCCATAATGGCAATGATTTTTCAAGTAAGATGTGTTTCAATAAATACATATCTTCTGTCTATGATCTTCCAGACCAAAACCCCATTTAGACCTTCTACAGGAAGTAGCTTAAAATCCTGTGTGTACAATGTTCTTTGTATGATAGGTGGTGGGTAAGCAGACAATCAAGTTATTTTTGTGCTTAAAAATCATCTGAAAATGTGATTCCAATTTTGGTCAATGTCTCATCTCAATTCTTCATCAGCTGAGAGGAGGAATTTTTGTGGAATTGTATTTTTCTCTGTGGTTTTGTGGAGTAAGTGATATTGATCTCCCCCTGTGTTTGGCAGGGGGCCTACGAACAACACATTAACTGTTTGGCTATGGACCAAATTATAGCCTCTACTTTCCCCCCTCTCTCTTCACATTTTTTTCTTTTTCATATTCTCTCTTTTCTAACCTTTTCTCTTACATCTTCCTTTTTTTTTTTTTCTTTTCCCTGTTTTTTTTGTTTCTCTTTTTTTCCCCACTTGCTTTTTCTGTTTTTCTTTCTTCACTCACTATTGTTTTATTACTTCCCCCCTTTTTTCTTATTTCACATTTTCTCTACCCTCCCTTTATTTCCTTTCTCTTCCTTCCTTTCCCCCTTTTTTTTTTTTTTCATCTGGATCACTTTGAAAAAGCTAAGGATTTCTCTTTTCTCCTCTTTGTAACTGCCCCCATTTTCAACAATTGGTCTCAACCCACAAAGATAAATCTTCTACACATTTTTCCCCATTATGCAAACAATAGAAAAGAAGTAAATTGTAAGTTCAAAAAGGGGAAAGATAGCTGAGTGGTTTCTTATTGCCTTCTCCATAGTTTGTGTTGTGGAAATGATATATATACTGATGCCAAAAATCATCAGCAGAGAGCTAGCCAGGAGTGAGCCTTTTATCCTTACTACAGAATTCATCAAGGCTACGTTGACTCCAAGCGACATTATATTTCATGATTGTGTTATCTTCATTCAATGGAATGAAGACATGTTTAGAATTCAGTTATTACCACTCAAATCTAGAGAGCTGAGTCTACACTGCTACTTAATTCATAGCTAGAGAAGGAAGAGTTGGATTCATACCTTTCCTAAGGGCATCGTTGCAAAAGTGAACATAATCGACTAACCCAAAATTTACCCATTCCACTTTCAGTGCCAATGTCTTTTATATTATCTTTCGATTTAATGATAAACAGGAGAGAAAAATTGATTTCAAGTCTACTCCCCTTTATTCACTAATGAGATATTCATTTATTGCTTGCTGTTGTTCATATTTCATTACTCTGAAGCGGAGATCAGGTTGTATAACTGATAAATTATATAAAATCATTGTTTCTTATGAGGCAAATTAAGCATTTTCCTATTAACAAAATGTCGACACGTTCTTGGAATTTTCACTTTATGTTAGTACAAACTCAGATTTCCTCCCCACTTGACAGATTGATGCAACATAATCTTCCTATCCTAATAAAAAATTCTATGACTTATCAACCCTTTGTGGGTTATTTAAAGACAGAAAATATTTTTACATTATAAGAATTTTAAAAAAATTTTTTAGGTAATAACGGTTCACTGATACAAATCTTGCTAATTAACCCATATCTGGGGGGAGAAGAGTTGGATTCATATCTTCCCCAAGGGAATTTGATCATAAGTGAATATAACAAACCCAATGGGAATTGTAACTTGGCTCTCTGATTAACAATTCCAAGGCATTATCCATTACATTACTTGTACATCCAAACTTACAGCATGTGGTGGTCACCCATTTAGGTACTGACCAGACTCAACTTTGCTGATCATACATAATATGGCTGTAAGCCCAAAGATGAGGAGTGACATAAAAGTAAGTCTCACCTGCAATAGGTTTCTGATAATTTACTGAATTTTGTATGACATAATTTGTAAATACGCTTTTAAGTGGGCGCCCAAGGGGGTCGTCAGTGATGTTTTGATTTGGTTCATCAGGAAGTTTTGGGTCTTTCAACATCATACTCCCCATCACCAAATCGACTCAATCAGGGGAGATCAACCCCTGATTCCCCCTTCCAACTAAACGCTAACAGCCACCCTGGCCTTTTTAAAGAATAAGAGAAAGAAAGACAACATATTCTGCACATCCGATTGGATGTTTGTAACAACCAATCCGGTGCGCGAAATATCTTTTAAATGGCCCGCGGTGGGGACTGGCTTCTTTTCTTATTTCGGTGGATTGCAGTTTCGATGGATAACTGAGGAGGTAATCTTAATGTTCCTAAATCTTACCCTTCTCCTTAAGTATTGTAAGGTTTAATTATTTGCCGTTTTTATTTTATTTGTACTTTTTTTCTTTTCTTTTGGCGGGGATACTTGACCTCAACCCTATTATCACGTTTTATCGTTTAGCCTGTTCCTTAACATTATTGCATGTTAACTTTAAATAGATGTATTACACAAGGCTAAATGAAAGAGAAAAATTCCAAGTTAGGAAGAGTCAAGATGTCTTGAAAATTGACATTCAAGATCCCAGTTTTTATATGACTGACATCAGCTGAGGAAATTGAAACTTTCTAATCTCTCTCCACAACCAGAGGTTGAAGTTTGAATGTTTTACTCCCCCCCCCGGTCAGTCAGCTGAATCGAAAGAGACATGGTCATCCAAGTGTGTATCAATACACGCTTAGGTGACCGTGTCTCTTTTGATTCATCACTGACTAAGCAGAAGATATTCTGTAGTAGGTTGTTATTTATTTCTGTGGTAAACTGGCTGCCAACCAAGGCTAGAGGACCGAGTCTGTCCAGCTTGGGGTAGGGAGATGAATTCATACCTTTCCCAAGGGTATTTGCATGTAAGTGAAGTTACAATTCTGTAATTAATACTTTATATCTTTTTAAGGCATTTTATATTAACACTCTCTTTTTTTTTTTCTTTTTTTTTTTTTTTACTTTTGCTGACAACCTGTGAATTCTATTGTTTATAGATTATTATTTTTTTTTTTTTTGTCTCTTTTTCAGGAATTCATCGACCAGTTATTGAAGCAGGCTAGCACTTTGTAAAAAGAGCTACAGAACAGGGAATAAAAAAGAAGACGGCAATGATATTAGTGGTGATGGTAATGAGGGTTCCCCAATTCAGATGGCCTTCACACCCCTCACCAACTCTGATGGCCTCCTCAACCCTCAGATGGCAGTCACCTGCATTGGTTGTGTGTTGAAACATGAAACAAAGAAGAAAAAAAAAAAAATTAATAATAATGATTGCATTTGAAAGGGTCACTCAAAGGGCCACTCAGTGGGTTTAGCTTTTATTCCTTTTTTCATTTTAGACAAATTTTTGAGAAAAAAAAAAAAAAAAAAAAAAAAGGAAGTATTTCTTAATCTTTAAAAATCTGTTTTTGCTTTTAGACAATTTTTATACATTTCAGATATTTTTGTATATTAATAAGTTTAATGTTTTTTAAAATTCATCATTTTTAGAAGATATTAAATTATTTTAAAATACTTGAAAGGTAGTTTCAGTGTATATGATAAATTGTTTTGGTAAATTTTTTTCTTTATTTCTTTCTTTAAATCTTTATTGTTTGGTATTTTCTTTAAACTGAAAAGTAATTATTTTTTTTTAATTAAGGAATAAAAATTATTTTTTTATGTTTTAATTAAAAAAAAAAAATTATCAGAAGAAATTAAGCTGTTTTTTTTTTTTTTTTTTTTTTTTTAAGATTATTTATTTCAAATATTGAAAAAAAAAATTCTTTTTGTTTTCAAAAGGGCTTTTCTTCTAAATTACTGCTTATAGTTTCATGAGCAACTGTTTTTTTTTTTTGTTTGTTTTAATTCAGCAACAGTATTATTATTATTCTCATTTTGTTGCTCCCTAGCCTCCTACCTACACCCTCTTCCTCCAACGTTTTATCACCACCCTATGGGTGTGTATCTTTCTATAACAGTGTGCATGTTTTGTGTGTATGTGACTAGCTGTGTTAAACAGGAGAAAATGAAGAGCCTCATCATATTTTTTAATGTTAATTTTTATTTAAGATCATTTGCACTGCATTCATGGTTCCAAAAGTGTTAATGATGAACTAATGGCACTTGGACCTGAAATCTCACATTTGTGTTTACATGCTTAGTTTGCATTAGATTTGAAAAGACAACATTTTTGATTTCAAATCTCTTTTAAGTATCATAACTGATGGAAACACTAAGAGGCTTACAAAAAATTTGTTAGTGCCTATTGTTCCACTAGTGAAATATATTTTAAGACATAGCATTTTTTTTTTTTTTTTTTTTTGTTACCAGACGAGCACTAATTCTGATAATTTTACAATAGTATACACAGAAAAAGATTAAAATACAATAATTGCTTATGCATTGTGTTAAAATGCAATTTCTGACTGAAACTCTGCATAAATTTGCTAACATATGCAGCCATGTTTAGCCAGGCACTAAAATGTTAAAACATCAGATGACAAGAGAAACACTCACTAACAGTAAATGTGAATAAAAGATTTTGATTAAATTTTGACTAAAATAAAAGAAAGGCAGATGACAGCATTTTTACTACTATAAAACTATATTTCTTTAATTGAACTTTTTTTTTTGTCCAATCAGGGATTTTTTTTTTTTCTTTTTCATTCTATTTTAAATTAGCAAGCACAATATTTGACTTGCATCCAGTTGTCAAGATGCACAACTTGTTCACCAATGCAAAATTGATAATTCCTCATCTCTGAAGTGAAATACTAAATTGTGAAAAGCAGTACAAACCTGCCATGACATTGAATATAAAGGCTCCAAAAATATACCACTGAAGTCATTTGGGATGGTGGCATAGGGGATATAGACATCAGTTATACATGTGTTGCTGTCATCTGGTAGACATCAGTTCACCAGAGCACTGGTTCAGCAGAAATGAACAAAAATAGTACAATAATCAAGATATCCCATATCAGTCAAACAATAGACACCTGATGATGGCCAGAGGGTATTTGGCTGAAATGTTGCAACATCTATATTGACCAAGATGAGCACAATATAATAAAAGTATAAAGTAAACTCTGTTTGGTATGTTGAAAATATCGGTGAACACTCATGAAAGGTTCTCAGCCCAGCCAAGAGTGGAATTAGGTTGGTGCAAAAATAATGACGTAGTAATGTCGTTTTTTGACGTTAAAAAAATACGTCAAAAAACGACATTATTACGTCATTATTTTTGCACCAACCTAATATTTAGTAATATTTTGGGAAATGGTCCAGGCCAGGAACTTTTCAGCACCCCCATATAGTTGCACTGTCATCGGTATTTGAACCTAGATAAAATCCAGGATCTCAAATGCTGATTTTCGAGGCAAGCAGGCCCTCCCCCAACTTGAAAGATGGCATTGTTATCTTTCACATCTTCATTCCATGTAACCCCCTTCCGTTAAGCTGATCTTGAAAAGTATCAAGATTCATGCCATATACAATGCTGATTTTCAAGGTAGGCAGCTTTCTGACTCACTTGATTTCAACTCCCACCTTCACTTTAAAATTAATACAAAATATAAGGTTTTCTATGAATTAAGTAAATAATTGTAGTATTGGTTAATATGGGCAAGATTTAATTTTATTTTCATCCTTATAAAATAAAGTCTTCTTTTTATCCAAGCTAGCTCTATACACTGCCAATGTTTAAAAGAAATTTCTTTGCTTAAATCTAAACTTATATTTTAAATATATTTAAAAAAAAATCTCATAAGTAATTGAAAAACGAATATATGCACTGTAAGAAAGAAAAATATACAAATTTCTGTTTTTGGCTAAGTGCTACAGCCTTGTATAACAAGGCATATAGAGTTGTCTCCCCTTTGCCTGTTAAAGTGCCATCTGAATTCTTTCAGTGTTTTCATTATTAATGTTAAAAATGAAGACACATTGTATGCAGCTGTCTTGAGGGTATTCTGTGACTTTATAAAGATAAGAAATAAAAGTATTTTATATATATATATATATATATATATATATATATACGACAGATAACAGGAAAGCTTTTCTTTACTGACATGTTTTGTCCTCTGATGGACTTTATCAAGGCAAAAGGATTTTATTTTGCTACAAGTAGTTATATACAGAAGTAAAAATGTTAGTTTTTCAGAATTTCTAAATTTGAGAATGCCTCATAAATATACATGAGGTTAACTGAAAGTCAAGATAAACTATGGAGAAGGCTAAGTGATATAATTTAATGTTTAATAAATGGAAGTGAGTAAATGTTGTTATTGTTGAATTTTTAATTTTTTTCTTTTGTCTTTAAAAATATATCTGTTAAAAGACAATATGAATAGTTATATCTGAATTTTTACACACAGGCACGTGTGTGTGTGTGTGTCTACTAATTTGTTTCATTAGTTTGGTAACCTTTAGTCTCACTACTATCCTAGGAAACTATTACAAGTATATACATATAGAGTGATTTTAGTCCTTTATTAGTACATCACTATTTTGGTGCTCAATTTCAGTTTAATAAACTCACCAGTGAGACAATTGTAGAAAGACTGTGGCATTTATTGTCAGGAGTAAGTTACTACACACACCACTTGCCGACATTTTTGCCAAATCTCAGTTCAGAGGTAAGATGTTTGTTCCTGGAGATCTCTCTATCAAGCAGACCTCCCCCATTGCACTAACAGGTCAAAGATACTCTATCAACTGCAATTAAGTCAAATGAAAATGTGCAGTTTTTGTTCTTAACCACTTGTAAATGTGTGTGCATTTCTATCTTAACAAAATATAAATGCCTTGTGCATAATGTTCCCTCTGATTTTTAGTAATCATTTTGTATGAAAATTTTGTGCAGAATTTTCTTCCTGTAACAAAAGCACTTGCACACCAAATGACAAAGAAACTTGAGCTTTAGACCAAAACTTGTATTAGGTTGGTGCAAAAATAATGTCGTTTTCTCGCATATGTTACTATGTGAGAAAACGACATTATTTTTGCACCTACCTAATATTAGGTTGGTTGATTACAGTTTATGATAATGTATTTAGTGACAATTTTTTTTAATTTTTTGTTTCTTTAGTTGCTTTAAGCCACACTGATGACAGTGGTGGAGTCGAATTTGAATACAGTTGCTTATTAAAGAAAATGATGTATTTAAAAATCAACTTGCTCGTTTAGGGTAATATGGATTAGAATTTGACAGTATAACAGGATAAGGAACAAGGATAAAGCTTAAATAAAAAGTGAAGCTTGTCAAATTTATAAACATCTCCTATTTGCTCCTTATCCTATCACTATATATATATATATATATATATATATATATATATATATAAGAGAGAGAGAGACTTGCAGATAGACAGATTTGATAGCAGTACTCTCAAGAACTTCCTAACTTAATATCCAAAACAATTTATCCAATCTTAACAATATCAAAATAATTACCACATCCAAAACTATTATTGATAGGATCAGAACCAAAAATATCCATAAGAATTCTGAAGTGTATGTGTGTGTGTGTGTGTGTGTGTATATATATATACACACACACACACACACACACACACACATTTAACAACTGTTTCTTATAATATATTGGGGAAATTACAAAACAAAATCACCCCAAGCAAAGTCATTAGGACACAAGGGGTTACTGGGTATGAAAGAATTAGAAACAGAAGCAATATAGAAGACTAATGAAGAAGACAGTATATAACCACTGATATTGCATTTAAATTTTTGAATATATATATAACATGTGTGTTTAATATTTATATTTATGTGCAGGAGGGGGGGGAATGCTCCATACATGGGATAGTGTTTATTGATATGGACAGTGGGCATAGTTACCATGCAATGTTGATTGCTATCAATTTCACACCTCAATGCAATCTTTAGATCAGACTTGGTCTAAAGATCATACTGGGGTGTGAAACTGACAGTCAACATTTGATATAATTACTACATTAGTTTATGTAAGTAACCTTTTGTTCACACATGTATACTAGTTGCATTTTGTATGTAAACAAACACAGAGCTTAGAGAAGGGAAACTATGTCTGTTGTATCTCATCTTTTATGGGAAGATGTTTAAACACTGTCATATCACACATCAAAGTCAAAAGAGGCTTTGTGACATAACTTTTGGTCATTTATTTTCTAAAAATATCTCCAAGTTCCTAAACAGTCAAAGAATGTGTTGGCATACAGCATCACTGTTTGGTATGGCAGCTGTTCAGCAGCCGACAGGAGGGCCCTCCAGAGAGTTATAGATGTTGCCCAGAAAATAATTGGCTGCTTGCTGTCCTCCTTAAAGGACATTTCCAATTCTTGCTTGCAGCAGAACAGAAAACATCCCAGGTACCATTTGTTTAATCTGTTATGGTGGGGGTGGGGTGATGTTTTAGATCTGTTAGTTTTAGGAAAGCTTTTATCCTTGGGCCATGTGTAAACTAAATGCTGCCACTCTGACAATTTTAAATGTCATTACTTTTCTTCATTCAATGCTGTGTGTGTGCATATATATATATATATATATATATATATATATATATATATATATATATATATATATATATTGTGTGTGTGTGATGAGTGCTGTCCAATTCCATTGTGCATTGCACAGTGACAAAAAGAAATAATGTAAAATTTACCACGGATATTTTATGTATGTATGTATGTATGTATGTATGTATGGATTATGTTTTATATTTGGAGGTAGTGGGGAGGTTAGATGTGTCTCCCTCTGTACCCCCCTAATCCTTGTCCCTCCTTTCCCAAATGTATCCACGCTGTAAAAAAAAAAAAAAAAGTAAATAAAAGAAGCAGACAGACATGAAAAAATCTACCATTGTCTTATTCTTTATTGTAAAATTTATCAAGTTTTTGATTTGGTTAAGTTCCAAGACAATAGTTGCAGAGAGTAAAAACATTTCACTTTGGTTAATCAAAGTTTTTCTCAACTGGGACAATTGAAATGATTTTAAAAAATATATTTTAATTAATTTTTAAATTTTATTCAGTGTAAAAAAATTATTTTGTTCTGTTTATCTGCACACTCCTTGTGAATGTTAACGGCTGTAAACATGCTTTAGCATGATGATGCTCTAGTTTTTTGTTTTTTTTGGGGTTTTTTTTTGACAAAGCCAGTGCTTAAAACTGTCTGAGTTATAGAGCAAAAGAAATAATTGCCCATTACAGAGGGAGAATGGATTCATGCCTTTCCCAAGATCATAAGTACAAAGAGAATGCAAATTGTTCCAATGAATCTATTCTCTATGTCCATTTTTCATTCTGTCAACCAGGAAAAAATGTTTCCACTGAATTTAACCTTCTCGTACATATTTCCACTCTGGTCACTTTAAATATTTGGGAATCTTAACAGAAAATAATTATGAAAACCCAGATGGGTAGAAAAATGAAAAAAAAAATGTCAAGAGCCCACAGCAGATTTAGACTTCTCATTAAGTTCACGTTCACTTCAAAAAAACCTTGGAAAAGGTATGAATTCATATATTCTCCTCCCAGCTATGAGTTAAATAGCAGAGCAGTCTGAGCTCTCAAGCCTTGGTTAGCAACCAGACTAGGAGGAGGACAACTCTGAATTCAAAATATGTTGGTGTGCCAATGGATAGATAGATTGCCAATATCAAGAAATGGTGGCTTGATAAAAAAAACACCCATTCCCCACTTGTCTGGGCTACTTTTGGGTTATGTTTATCTGAAGAAAAAAAATACCCAGTTTCTAAGTGCCCATGGTGGATTTATCAGCTCATATAAATGCACAATGATTGATGTGAACTGTGCAAAATCTGCCACAGGCAGATTAACATGCCCTCATTAATTACTGTAAATCAATATAGATGTCCCACTAGTTGTAAGTGACTGCTTTCATCTAATAGCAGTATCCTGTCTTTAGTAATACTAATAATCTAAATGGTTCAATTATTTTGATTTTATACACCACCAACTGGCAGAGATGTGCAGTTAGTATAACAATTATTGGCATATTTCCAAGACGATGCTTTCCTGGTCACTACAATCTTAACCTGTTCAAGTCTGGCATTAACTGTTATCTTCCCCCACATATATGCCCATAATCTGTGCCTCTTACTTTGTAACCATCTACATCAAGTGGCTTTTGGGCCTTGTATTGAGTGAATATCATCGTTAAAAAAAAAGGCAGGGGAAATTGGTCAGAATTTTAACTTAGCATGTCAAATGTATTATGTTTACTTCACATTAATGTCTTTGTGGGAGGCAAAGGCATGAATCCATCTCTTCTTATAGTTATAAATTAAATACCTGGGAAGACTGGGATTGTGTGATAGCCAGTCTAGTAGGAGGACTATTCTAAATTCAAGAAGAAAATCACTCCATTACTTTTTCCTAAGAAGTTATGGCTGTTCACAGAAATTGAAGAAAAGGAAGCTGTGGAGCTCTATGATCAGCTCTGTCTTTGATTGATTGATTGATTGGATTTGATTGTTATAGCTTATCAACCCTTTTTGGATTAGTTAAAGCCAAAACATTCTGGATTGTAATATTGCAATAATTTTTTTTATGAATGAATATTGCATTAACATTTTTATTTTATTTTATTTTTTGGCAAATAACAATGATTTTCCAGATACAAGTCCACCTATTTAACCAATAGCTGGGGCAGCATGAAGGGGTGTGGCATTTAAGTAACTAGCAGATTTCATGAGAGATCAATTGACAACAAATCTCAACCCAGTATTTTAACTGATTCTTTAAACCTATTTGTATTCACAAGGCTCACCATTGTCATTATTTTGTGATTTTAAAAAAAAATATTTAGTATTATGTATAGATCATTTTATATATATATATATATATATATATATATATATATATACACCAACATTTATTCCACAGTGTTCTGGTATCTTGTAGCTGTCTGTGGATTTTTAAGAAAAAAAATGTCATGCCACTTGCACTTTGTAACTTCTCTCCCCCACCATAAAAAAAAAAAAAAAGATGTAAAGGCAATTAAAAGCGACTGATTGACCTATGTGATATGTGTACTCTTTTGTTAAATTTTGATGAAGCTTGGTAACTCTGTTTGGGGGGGGGGGGTGATTAATTTTTTTTTTTTTTTTTTTTTTTAAATGAAAATAAAAGAAGACAATAGATGTTTATCAACTTTTGTCATATCTCTGTACACTAACATAATAGCAATTCTTGAGAATTAAAAAAAAAAAAAAAAAAAATTCTGTGACAAGTCGTTATCATTAATCCACAAATGGTTTGGACTAATATTCTCATTCTTGCTTGATAGAGAACTATGCACAATAGGACCTCCCCCCCTCCTACTAAATGAATTTTACACCTGTATAAGGCTGAAGAATTGATCAGCCAAAATACAGCAATTAAATCAACAAGGATGAGAACATTAGTCTGAACTTTAAAAAAAAAAGATGCAACTGAAAAAAAATTCAAATAAAAGATGTCATAATCTGTTTTACATCTTTTTTTCTTTTGATTCTTAATTTTGTTTTATTAAGATTTTTTTTTTTTTTTTGTGCGTTTGACAGTAACAATATTTGCAGTGAGGGAGGGTTTTTTTTTTCTCTGTATATACATTTTTTTTTTAACATATCTTCACATGTATATATTTCTACATTTGTTTGTAAAATCTACCTACCTGTAGTGTGCATAATCACTTACTCTACTGTCACAAGTTACCTACCCTAATAATGATGGATCAATGAATATATCTATCCCATTTATTTATTGATTTTATTTATATAAATCAGAACCTGCACCAAATTGTTGTTAAAGTTAAAATATGCTTACAACAGTCATTATTTCGCCAAGGGAAAATCCTCGATCTATTTTTTTTTTTTTTTTTGTGCCTGTTTCGTTTTTTTTTTGTTTTTTTAAGCCAGAAAATTGTAAAATATAAATTAAATTTACAGAAAAAAAGATGCAATATAGCAAAAGAAGGATTGTTTATCGTAATAAATTTCATCTTTGGAGACTGAATTATATTTGCAAATCAAACCAATCTGGGATCTTCTTTTATTTTTTTTTTCATTTATTAACACACCATTGATCGATATATTTCTAACCACAGCTAAATAACTTCTACCTACCATTAGGTAAGGGCTTGCACAACAATGTCTTCTAAACATTTTTTACCAAATTTAACTTTCTTAGGATCTTACATAGCTGAATGGTTAGAATGCTAGCATTCCACCATGAAACCCAAGTTCAAAATCTCATATTGCCAATTAGATAAGGAGGTGAACCTTGCTAATATTAAAAGATGACACCAGCATGTAGCACTGCTGGAACATACATAAAAAAAAAACAAAAAAAGATATGACAGGTTGACCCAAGCATGGTGGAATAAAATTGGGTAAACAAAACCATTCAGAAGCTCTTGATGGTTATGTGAACATGAAATCTCAAGTCCTCACCTAAGAGGCACTTTGACATAGAGTAATGGTTAGCAAGCTTCTCTCAGTCAGTCAGTTATGTGCCATGCGTGATACACGCTTAGGTGATCATATATCTTTCGATGCATGACTGACGAGGCAGATTTTTCCAACAGTAGGTTGCCATTTCTTTCTGCGGTAGACCAGTTGCTATCCAAAGCTTTAGAACCTGGCCTGCTATTTACCTATAGCTTAGAAGAAGAAGATTCATACCTTTCCCAAGGGTATTAGCATGTAAGTGAATGTAATGGATTTGACTGGAATTCGAACTCGGCTCTCCAATTCCTCAATCTGAGCCACTATCCATTACCCCACCATGCTTGTTTCACTAGATCAATTACAACTAAATAGTTGGTTTGATCCTCTTTGGGTGCTCTATTCTTTCAGCATCTAAAAATCTTAAATATTTGGTTGAAAGGAAAGTTTTGGTTTGTAGAATATTAATTTATTTTGAAACTGTAAGACATTTCCTCCCAATCAAATACTTGAATTTTTTTTTTTTTTTATTCAGATGTGTATATAAATTCTATAATTTGTATAATGTGGACATAAGTAAAGTGAATGATTTGTTTTGCAAGTATAAACATGGTTGTTACCATATTTACATTCAAACCAACGTCCTCATTCTTGTTGTAATTATCATAATAGTTTAGCCTTTTTTGCCCTCTGATCTCCATCACATCTCTGTCAATTTGAGTAGCCCTCAGGGAATATTGAATTGAACCCTTTATTTAATCTATGAGGGTAGATAATTTTCATTCTGCTGTCAATGTTTCCTATGCAATATCTGAACTTGTAATAATCAGTTATTACTCACATTGTTTCCACTGAATCTGCACTACATGACCCCCCCCCCCAAAGGATTGAATTGAACTGTGATGTTTTAATCAGTAAGGCTATTGTCCCCAAGGAATAAATAGCCTAGTGAACTAAAGTGTTTATGAATTAGGTGATATAATAATTGTGAGTTCAATCCCTGGGTTGAGTAGTACAGGTTCAGATTTAGTGGAAATTGGACTAGCAATAACAGAGCCATACTAGAGAAGAACAAGACAAGAAACCCTGAGACATGGACAGCAGAACAAGAACAATCTACCTTTGCAGATTAAGTACCATAATTTCTCGAAAATAATATGAATTTTTTTTATTGTAAATTGCAGATGATAGTAGCAGGTGCATATTATAAATAGGTTTAAACAAAAATATTTTTTCTTTATTGATTTATATTAATAAATACGTACTTGTTTTAAAATAAGAAAGATATCATCCCAATTTTCATTTTAAATCCAACAATAATAATAATTTTAACATTTTTTTGGTGAAAAAATTAAAAATCCAAAAAAGGCCAATTTTCGAGAAATTACAGTAAATGGTTCAGATCAAAATTCCATTAAGGTTATCCAGATTGATATCTGAAGAAGGTTTGAAAGGACATTGGTTGAAATGTCGTGATAACAACAAAGATGAGGATATTAGTGTGTAAACAGTAACCCCACATACCAGAAATTCAGACAGAAATGGTTGGTTGAAGTCTGAACTGATGAAAATATGTCTATTAGTCTCCCTGTCCACTTGGGTCTGTGTAAATGTGTTCTTGACAAAATCACTATTACAAACCCAAGAATAAGAATATCTGTTTTGAGGTGTCATCAATTTATTTTGGTGCTTGTAAAATCATGTTGATTAGTGTTAAACTATCAAACAAAAATGATTTAATTTTCATTTGAAGATTGTAAACTGGTTTGGAATGTGAGCAGAGAATCAGTTTTGTCCCTGGGAGCAAATCTTTCCTAACAATCAATGATCTGTCAATTTGTGAAGTTGTAAAATCTCTTTAACATGAATTGGCATTGAGGTTGAAGAAAGGTGAGAAAAAAAAAGTACTACTCAATGAGATTTATTTCTTAAAATGTCTAAACTGTTTATATTGATTTTATACCTTTAAATTCCTCGACTGCCCAACCACCAAAAAGAAAGAAAAATAATTATTGGTTTCTTATTGAATTTTCCTTTGAATTTATTTATTTGTTCAACTTTTGTTTGTTCATTTCTTTGTTTCACATACCTATTCTATATTGTTTCTCGGATGAAAGATAAATTTTGAAACTTTAAACCATGCAACTCCTGATTTTTTTTGAAAAAAAAAAAAAAAAAAAAGTAAAAACATTTTAAATATCTCAGGAGATCAATTGGTGGAAGCAAGTTTGGCTTTTATTTAATCTATTAATTGAATAAATTTGCTTTTCTGTTTTAATTTATGTTAAAAAAAAAATCAGAAAGACAACACCCCCCCCCCAGCCCAACCATTCACCAAGTTCTGCAAAAGCCTGATTTTGTCTTCAAAAATACCAACAGAAGTAAACATGAACAATCTATCATATTTAAAGCAAATATTAATCTTTGGCTCGTTAGAAATTAGATCTTTTTGCCTTCAATTAATCTTAGTATCAGTTAGTGATTTCCCAAGTGTAAAAAATGATTTTTGCATGGCATTACAATGACTTAACAAAAATGCAGTAATAATTTTGTAGTTTTGATATATATATATATATAATTTTTCAATCATAGTGCAAAACCTATTTTGAAATTGAAATGTAATTGATTTAAAAACAAAAACATGTTCAATACACAAAGTGTAAATCAATTCTAAGAACATTTCTTTTAAAGAGATATAAATACCTCACACTACTGCAGTTTCAACTTTTTAGATCTTCAGGCTAGTTGGGTTTTTTTATATTATAATGGTTAACATATATATAAATTTATTTATTTTTTTTTTTTTTAAAGAAGCATTCTCTTAACAGTGAACAGAAAAATCAACACTGCATGATGACTGTCTGTTTCATGCCTCAAAGTGATCTTTTAAGGAAGTGGAAAAAAGAGGAAATTGGCCCTTCCTAGTTTTTTTTGTTTAGGGAAAATACTTAATAGTTATTTATGTCCATGACATTTACTTTGCTTACTATTTCATTCATTTATTAATTATATACAGACGGACAATCGCAAAGATAATTGGTGTTCAGCTGAGTGAAAGTGAGAGACCAGGTCAGGATCAATAACATTACAAACACTTTGAATTTTTTTTCAAGAATCTCTAGATATATTTACATGAGCTGCAGAACAGATATTCAATGCCCGGGCAAATGGTAGATATATAAATGAAAAGGTCAGCACTGCTAAATTTTGAACATGTGACTTTTTCAGCTACTTTTAAAATAAGCTTGGCTAACTTGATCTACTAATTTTAGTAGCAGTGAACTTCCAAATGCAGCCAAAGATGGAACCCCTGCCCCCAACTTCCTCATATAAATAATACAAATCAATAAGGCCTATCAAAAATATGAGAAAATCACTAGAATTTAATCTATTTTATGGCCAGTGAAATGTTTAAGAAAGTGTTGTATAGATAAATAGTCAGTAAATTAATATATATTCAAGTGATTTATCCTTTGGCCAAATTCATCTTCACATAATACTGCTCATCAGGATCACAGGGTCCAATAAATTTATTGATATACAAATATCATATATATATATATATATATATATATATATATATATATATATATATATATATATGATAAAATATAGTTTTAAAGTATGCTATATTTATGGGTTAAAGTGCTCAATATCAGGGATAGAACATATGTGAATATTAAAGTAGACATTGAAGACAACACCCAGAGGTAGCAGTCTGTTTCATGCTTAAACGCAATCCTCAGGCCATCCTTATATTGATAGGCTGACGATTGCATTTAAGCATGGAACAGGCTGTCATCTCTGGGTGTTGTCTTCAATGTCCACTATATATATATATATATATATATATTTCTGAAGAATTAATTTTTATTTTTAATCCTATATTTTTTTTTTTTTTTTATTATAATGGATACTTGTCCTATTTTTATTTTAAATACATCTATTCCAAATAAGAATACCCATTATAATAACATGTGAAAATATATATATATATATATATATATATATATATATATATATATATATAAAATGCTGGACGTTATTGATGATTGCTTAAGGCTTGAATCTTCTGCCAGTCATCATGCAGTGTTGACATCAATGCTTTTATGGCCACTGTTTATATCTACAAAAATCCTCTTACTATGTCAAACAATTTTTTCCTCATTAATATAGCAAATTTTAAACACTGTGTGTGTGTGTGTGTGTGTGTATATATATATATATATATATGAGAGAGAGAGATGCTATCCTCAATCCAAATTAAAATAAACTGGTGATGTTATCAGAATAAGTGACAAAAGAATTACAATGTTCTTCCTATATAACCAGTTCCATAATGAAAAAAGAAACATGACTGATATACAAACACAATAAAGATTCCTCCACAAGTAATTAAAAATTACAGTGGATGAAAGGTAACTTGCTATAAAAAAAAAACATTGAAATAAACTGCTTGACAATATTAAAGAGTTAAGACAAAGCATGGCAGCCATTTTGCATAACAAATCTTCTTTCATGTTCAATCTCTGGACTTGCCTGCAAAGCATTGGCTAGATTGAATTGTCTTCTAAGAGACATAAACATCAAGATGAAAAATATTACACTGTTGCTTTCTCATACACTAAAATGAATGGGAGAGTTCATTATTATATTTTTAGTTCAGTTATTGTGCCATGCATGATACACGCTTAGGGAATTATGTATCTTTTGATACATGACTGACAAGGCAGATGTTTTCCTGCAGTAGGTTGCTATTTCTTTCTGCAGTAGACCAGTTGCCATCCAAGACTATAAAAACTGGTCTGTTTTGCTATTTACCCATAGCTGGGGGGGGGGGGAGAAGAAGAGGATTCCTACCTTTCCCAAGGGTATTATCATGTAAGTGATTGTAATGGATCCGACTGGAATTTGAACTTGGCTCTCTCATTCTCCAATAAGGTTGATTAATTGAAGATATATTTATAGAGATTAGGTATTTTGTTTTTAATTTTAGAAAATTAAAACTAATTTTCTAATAAAGATTTTTCAAATTAGGAAAAAGATCTTCTAAAATCTGAATTTTTAATTTTTTTTTTTTTCACCCAGTGCAAATTTGGAAAAATAAAATAGAAATAAAAAAAAATAGCTAAAGACATGAATTCCAGATTACCAAGTCAAGCGTAGAATCATTTGTGGTTTAAAGTGTCTATAGAAAATGTTCATTTTAAATTTCTTTAAAGAAAATTACTACAATGTTGTTGTCAAGTTAATGTGCAGCCATTAAAAAAATGAGATATCTCGTATGTTGAATAAAAGAACACTGGGAGATACTGATGCAAAGATTAGATTGTAGCTTTGAAAAAATTTTACATATTAGTACATGTACAAATTACCAAAACTTTATATATTTTTTGAAACTTCTTTCATAACTTTTGTCTTTTTTAAAATTTAAATTACTTTAAAAAAATGTTTTTTAATGAGAGCTTGCCTTCCCAGCATGCTTTGCACAAAAAGAACACATCAGCCTTAAAATGACCAATGAAAAAGAAAAAAATGGATCTTCATTCATCTTGCCATTTTATTGATCCATTGATGATGGGGAAGTTCTTGGTGGAAAAAAAACTGACCTTTTAATTCCTTAGATGAAAAAAATATTACTATTCGAATAAAAAAAAAAATAATCATATTTTAGCTTCTTACAATAAAAATTGCTTTTCTGTAAATAGATATTGTGATTTTAAAAAGAAAATGTTTCACTTTTTGTTTTCATTGTTTTGGGCTGGATTTAAGTCAGTCTTATTATTTTCTTACAAAACAAAAAGTTAATATCTTGAAAGAGTCGAATGGTAAAGCTTTTCACATTTTAATTTTTTTTTTTTTTTCTTTAGATATTAAAAATGAATGATTCTGGTATGAAACTTAAAAAAAGTAGCTGCAAAGACTTTGGGGAAGTCTTTCAGAACAACTCTATCTACAGTACAATTTCATTCTTGTAAAATTCTTCAGTATCTAATGACATGAATATATTTTTTATTTTCATCATTATCATAAAAATGTGTAAGTAAAATGGAAAGAGTTTTTGGTTCATTCAATTAAAAAAAAATACTTTTTTAAAAAGAAATGTTTAACTGAAAATGGTCATTGAGACTTTGGCAAGATTTTTCAAAAGTCTATTCCCAGCCAACCATTTTAATTAATTGTATCCTTTGTGTGTAAGTGACTGTAATTGTTCACTAAGATCATTATTGTCACTATCACACATTTGTCAAGTGGCCTGGTCAAAAATGGTTCAACATCTGATGGTTTTTTTTTTTTACCATGTCAAAAATGCCTTATTTTAAAACTCTTTTTTTTATTATAAGAAAGTAAAAGATAAAAATAAATTGATTAATAACTATTAAAATACAGACTATATATTCAACACATTGTCATACATTTTTTTTAATTCCAAAGTCTGGAAAAAATATTTACCTTATTTTACTAATTCTGGAATACAAAACAAATTCTATCTAGGGTTTAATTTCTCCTGAAAATGTCCTTTAGTGCAGTGTTTAAAAAAACCCACAAACAACATTTAAGAATGTACTGACTTATTTTTTAAGCCCTGAAGATGTACAGCCTGGACAGTGAATCTCCAGTGCTAAGTCTATTATAATTAAAACCTTTAGCTGTTTCTATTGAAGATCAAAGAAAAGCTCTTACATGTGTTACACACAACAAATTATATGTTAAAATAAACATTTTAGTTACACTATTTTTCAGTCTGAAATAATTCATCAAATAAGACCCAATTAGATAATTTGGTAAATTATTCAAATATTTAGTAATTATTTGTATATAAACATTTTAAAAACTGTAAGCTACAATAACTCCAACAGTCTACCCCCCCCACACACACACTCCCCGCAACTTTAGGAGACGTAGACTTGGAAGTTTGTAGTTCTTTTCTAATGTTTTTGAAAAAAGCTCCCAACCAAAAAACATGTCTAAAAAGAAGAAACTCAAAATTTGAAGTCATGGTGAAAAATCCTTTTTCAAAACTACAGTGACATTCACATAACACTTGGATTGGCTGTCATGATCGATAATGGATTTAACAGCTGTTGTCTGATCGGGTAATTATGGGGAAGGTCTATTTTGTTACTTGTGGCAAAACTGACAACTGGCTGATGATCAGGAAGGTTTGGATTTGTGCCTTTTCCAAAACCTTTTTTAATTCAAGATTTGTAGTTATGAGCAAAGAGTACTTTAAAATTAAAATCACTGCCATATTTGGTTGAAGAGCCATTTCCCAAAATAGTTTGGGTCTGATAACTGGATCTGTCTCCCAGACATCACTTTCTCATAATGCACTAATGTTCAGGTGAGGTGTGTGTGTGTGGGGGGGGATATCAGGAATACATCTTGTCTGCAGAAAAGGTCAAAGTATCCAGGTATTCTACCTGCAAAAAAATATTTTGTTATATCTAGCATCTAGAAGTCTGACCAATGTATGCTTTCAAATAAGAAACTTTACAACTATCCTCTGTAATTAGAGCTGGAAAATTTAGTCACTTGCTGAAGACATTCGTTCCAGAATTCTTCTTTTTATTTAATAAGATCTCTTGTAAGTTCTTGCAAATATTATAAAAAGACTTATTTCAAACCTTGCAAGATATGGTTTAAATATCATCATAATATGAACCTCTTACTCTCTCTCCTTGTATTACCATACAACTACATTCAGTAACCCTCTACCTTGAGGGACTCTTGGGTCTTGTGTTGGATGAATAGTATTGAAAAAAAAAATGTCGATAATTTTAGAAAGTCAACCTAACCAAAGATATGAAGTAAATATTTCAAGTTTTACAGATTGTTCAGTGGTTCCCAAACTTTTTTCTCTGGGTCACATTTTCGGAATGAAAATTTGCATTGCTCCCCAGCAAAGGGAAGTCCTGGTGAAAAGGTGCAAGCAGCCCACAGGCAAACAAGGTCCAGAGAGAAAGAGGTTTAAAGGGAGATAACTACGAATTTGAAGTATAAACATTATCATTGATAACTCTCTCCTCCAATTTGCGGACCCTAGTTATGATATTCTTAATACTTGATATAATGCAAAAATATCACAATGATAAAAATGGGTCAATAATTATTTATAACTGGGAGTCATGCATGCAATTACAAGTAATCCATAATAATATTTTACATTTTGAAATCATATTTTTGGCATATGAATTTTTTTAAATAGTCTCTCAACTACAGTAAACTAAGGAAGGAACTGACTAAAGTAACACAATATGCCACACAATGTTTTTTTCTTTTTAAACTGGGGTACTTTTGGCAACTAAACATCTTTGTCAATTCCAGTATAAAAAAAAAGTAAATAATTTTTTTTACTTAAATGTTAATTTCTTGATAAGTCAGATGAACATTTATCAAAGTCGAATTAAAGACAGGGCCTCATAGGCCACACACTAACAAATAAACTCACTATTAATAGCTTGTAAGATCAGAACACTTTACAAGAAATGGATTTGATTATTTTGATAAAGAAACTAAAACATTAAAACAAGTTTAACAATTTAATGAACATATATCCTTAATATAAGACTAGAGTTTAATTTATTTTTTTAAATGAAATGAAAGATTAATTAACACTTGAAGGACACTTAATTAACACAATGTTCATATTAATATATTCCTGTTAACTTATGTAAAAACACGTTTCTTCTAAAATTAAATATAATGAAGTATTATGGAGTAGTGATATAAAAAATTTGCCGGTGCATTCAAAATAATCTTGTAGATCTTGGGAATTTTTTTCACATTCTCATTTTTCTTCTCTAAGACTTCTAAATAATGGCACACAGAAAGTAAAGAACAAACATGTAGAAATCCAAAAATGGGAGTTTGGTAAGTTAACAGATAATTATATCTAAATCACTAACATGAAAACTGGAAGGAAAGAAGAAAGAACTATTATCTGTAATAAATGCATGGTTATCAACAAAAGCGACTGTATATAGGAGACAGCAAAATCAAACAAGTGTCAAAACTGTTGCCATATATGGTCTGGTAACCCTGCAGTCCATCTCAAGGTTCTCAATAAAATCCAAAGACAGATATGTAATGTGATCAGTCCTTGATTCCAGTCACTTTCTCACCGACATAATGTGGCTTCCCTCTGTCTTTTCTATAAACATTTACATGTCATCTGCTTTGACGAGCTATTTTCACTGGTGCCCCGACTGCATGAATTTAAGTGTGCCACTAAGTCGGCATCTTGGTCTCAGTCCTATCCTTTTACTGTCGAAACGGTTAAATGTAACCGCATCTTCTACTCCAACAGCTTCTTCTCTCGCACTTCTTTTCCTTGCTTTCCTGATAACTATAATCTTCAAAAATTTAAATGTAATGTCAATTGACATCTTCTGATGCCTTGATCCCTGTTCTTCTTTTTATCCTTTCATCACCTCCCTCCCATGCCCAGTCTTTTCCCTTACTTACACTCTCTGTGGCCCCTTTGCAAAAATTTAACTCTAGGTAGTGTAATAACAGGTGACTGAAAGTGTGATGCAGAAACTCAAAAATGCATATGAACAACAAAAGATGTCTTCTATAAACTAAGTATTAAGAGATGGGCAAATGTTAGAAACAAAGAAATAAGTGCTTAACTATTGCGTAATATCTAATCTAGTATTAAATGCTGGACAATCTCATCTTAATTGAAGGCAAGACTTGAAGCAACAGAGATGTGGTTCTACTGATGAATGCTGAAAATACTAGTAAATGACTAACAATAAGATTTTAAGGAGAAAGCTGAAATTTCTGGGACATAATGAGGAAAGAATGTTTGGAGAATTTAACATTCACAGGACATACTGAGGACAAGAAGAGTAGGGGGTCAAGACAAGTAAATTTTTTAATTTAGTCTTGAAACCTACCTCAAATATCAAGTGGTGATTAGTCAGATATATCAAAGATGAAGGAATGACACATACACCACCCCACCCCAACCAACATCTGACTACAACAGGATAAGCACTAACCAATATTTCTACTCATCACTGCGGCATAGCCTCAAAGATGATGCATTCACTGTTATGTATATATAGTCTGACCTCTTTCAACTATTACAGGATAATACAAATCAAACTTTTCTGGCGTTTGTTTTCAAAAAACAAAAAACAAAAAAAAACTTTAAAATCTGTTCTTTATATTTCTTAAAGTTATACACAGTGGATGGTACTCACATGAAATCTTTACAGACATTCCTTTCTCTAATTTCTTCAATAACTCCTCATTTTTCAAGTATAGATAAAGATTCATGTCTATACTTCTTACACACTGCAGCATCATCAGCATCTCTTGCTCTCTTGGGTGGCATCCTAAATAGGTAGATATGCAGCTATGTATAAGAAATGAGCAAAACCATATCACCATAACACTGATGCTGTTGGCTGTTGCAGAAAGTTGTAAAGCAACATATAATGTTGCCCTTATTTGCCACTAATGGCAGGGGATTCAAAAAAGTATGCGACCATAGGAATTGCTGGACCACAGAGTGTTGGATTAAAGAGGCTGGACTGTTTAATTTTAGTGAGAGTGTATTCCTTAAATCCAATAAATCCTTCACTATGTAAAGAAGAAGCAAGTTTTGTAGGTCACTGCATTTGAGGACCATTGTTTTGTTAAATCTAAGACAATGAAAGAAAGTATGGTGTAGTGTTCATTTAATAAACAAGCATTTATATTAAATAATGTCATCAGTTGAGCATCAAAGAATTTTACTTGGGAAATGTTTATGGCAGCTTGTTTGTAGTGGAGAAAGTGTAATCCATTAAATATGAGGGAAATGATCACATTTTAGATCCTGAATTGCGATTGGTCCCTGGTCTAATAAAGATGTTTTTCAAGTTGAAAAATGTATTCCATATCAAATGGTAATCATTAGAATTAATTCTTTGTTTTCTATAAGATATTCTTTTACTCTTTAATGAAATAAGTATAGAATGGGAGGCAAGAGCATTCAGTTTTTTCTTCCTCCTGCCTTCTTAATACAATGTGAAGAGAGAGGTTTGGAAGGGCCTAAATACTTTGTCCAAATTCCTCAGTAGACTGAAGAAAGGGGCTGGATTTCTCTTTGCCCTGCCTCCTTGATAGACTGTAAAGGGTGTGGTCTAATGTCACTACCACCTTGGTAGACTGAAAAGAGGAGGGTCCTAATTACCCTTTCTCCCACCTCTTTGGTAGACTGTGGAGAGAGTGGCCTAATTTCCCTTCCTTCCAGCTCATTGGTAGACTGTAATTTCACTACCTTCTTGGTTGACTATGAAAGGGGGTAGGGTCCTAATTTCCCTTCCTCCTACCTTCTTAGTAGAATGTAAGGAGAGTGATTGAAATTTCCATTCTTTATAACAAATTTCTGATTTTTTATTTTAAACACCAGCTCTTAATTTAATGTCCAGAGATAAAAATAGAAACCTCTTTTTTTCATTTTTTTAAATGTTTTCTCAAAGAATTCAGAAGATAGGCATTAAACCTCATCACGGATTTCCATCAGCAACATCTCTCAGCATTAATCAGAGGTGATAAAATTCAAGTTTGCTTGTAGTAGTGTGCCTACTGAAACAAAATGAGAATAGCAAGTTGAAATATTTTTAAATGTAAAAGTTTTGATAGACGATATATATAAAAGTGAAGTATTTCATGTTAAAATTAAGTTGTTTGCAAATTCAAATAACAGAATAATGTGCAACTATTTAATCTATTTTTATAATGTCTTTTGACCACTCTGTCATTCAATTACCCACTATCAGTCACATATATATATATATATATATATATGCATGCATGCATGCAATTTTTATATATATTATTTATATATTATATATGTGCAGAACTTATTGAAAGCACTCAATATCAGTGATAGAGCTAACATACTTAGTTGGATTGATATGAGTTTGTGACCCTGGGTTTCACACCCTTTGCAATCGTCAGACAAACTGATTAATTTTGAAATTTTGGATTTATTTATGGTTGCGTAGATCAGTGTTTTGTGTTAGTGGGAGGATAAATTGTTTTCAGAACGACCCTCATACATATGCAGACACACAAATATATATATATATATATATGAAAAGTGTGTATATAAATATATATATATATGTGTGTGTGTGTGTGTAATATATTACTTATATATTGTATGCGCAGTACTTATTAGAAAGTGCTCAATATCAGAGATAGAGCTAACATATTTGGTTTGTCTGATGATCGCAAAAGCGTGAAACACAGGGTCACAAACTCACATCAATCCAACCAAATATGTGTGTGTGTGTGTGTGTGTGTATGTATGTATATATATATATATATATATATATATTACATAACCCTACAAGTGGGTGCTGAAAAATTCTAACGCTACTAAGAAGATATATTGCTGTTAAATGCATATAGCATTTTGAATTTTCACACTTGCTATTTAACACTGTTGGTGCATTATTTGTAAGTTTTTTTAACACTCCTCCTGCAAAAAACCCCCAAAATAAAAACTCAGTACATACATAAAAACTGCCCAAATTGAGATTTGAGAGAGAAATTGAAACCCTGTATACAACATAGAATAATAGATATTGTCTGAAGAAAAAGCATTGACTTGACAGAAGAGTTTGATGTTTTTTGTTTTTTCATCACTGAATTTCATCCAAATTTATCTATTTTATATAAGCCATACAGATCTTTTTAGCTTTTTAGGATTTTTTTTTCTTGCACATCTCTCCTAACATTCAAGTTGCACCTATCTTGTTACGTTTGGCATGAATGCCTCGCATAAACATTTTGTCAGTGTTATCTTGGAAGAACGAGTTTTGATCCAAAGATCACAGACACCAAAGTGTACACAAAAGAATTCTGTGGACCAATCAGGTTCAGTGCTGAAATTTTTAACCAATCAAAATGATTTCCGGAATGGAAAGGTCATTTAGTGTGGAAGGTGGGGATTCAAGAAAATTAACAACAAAAGGGAAAAGTGGGACTAAAAGAGATGGAACCAATGTTAAACTTAATTAAAATTAAATCCATTGTAATTTTAAAAAATTTTATGGATGTAAATATTTTTTCTAAATGACAACTTTTTTTTTTATAATGATACTAAGATTGAACAGTAAGACAATTATGATGAGAACCAATTAACATAATAATAATAATAATAATAATGTTATTCTTTTTACTGATAATAAAAATTACATATTACAAATTGTATCATATCATTTAATTACAAATGGGTTAAAATAAGATAAGGTAGAATGCAGGCCTGTCGCCAGGGAGAGGGCTTCCCCCACTAGCCCCTCCCCCCCCAAAAAATGATGTGTACTAGTTGTGGTGGGTAAATTCTTATGCCCCCTCTTCATCACCCCTTTTTAAAAACAACCCAGTGATGGGCCTGTTAAAACATGAGAAGGTTGGAATTTTCTTCTGTTACCAGATCGAAATTCTGAGATAAAAAATTTCCTTCGAATGACATATAAACCATGAACTGGAATTATTTCCAAAGGTTTCGTTGCCTGGTGGGGGGGAGGGGGTGTCTTTACCATTTTGTGCGTGTTTTCACAACACTGCCAAGAAAGTGTTCATATGTAATTGCAACCTTGAAATTCTGAATAAACTTTATTCCTCTTTTCATATTGTTGATTGTTGGTTTTTCTATTTCTTTTTTATTCTCACTCAAAAAATTAAAGCCCAAAAATACGGGTAGTGTGAGTTCAAGCCCACCTGAGTTCAGATTTTTAATGCAGATTTAAAACACCAATTTTCATACAATCACCAAAGTTAAGCAACATCAAACCTGGTTAGCACTTAGATGGTGCTGTAAGCTTGGATGTACAAGCTTGGAATTGGAAATTGGAAAGTTGAGTTCTAATTCCAGTCAGGTTCATTATATTCCCTTATGCACAAATATCCTTTGAAAATGTATGAATCCACATTTTCTCCACCCCAGCTATGGGTTAATTAGTAGCACATGTATGAGTAAATCATCATTATTTCCAAAAAATTCTTACAATCTAAAAATATTTTTTGCTTTAAAAAAACAAAAACAACACCCAGATGATGACATTGGGCTAATGTCGAAAGTACTCTGATAAACAAAATAAAGCATCCAGTTTTAAATTCCAATCACCTCAAGAAAGCTGGAGTGTACAATGACTGAATATGGCAATAAAGATGGGGTCAAAAGGCTGAACAATTATATATATATATATATATATATATATATATATATATATATATATATATATATATACGCTCACTTAAAAGCCAGCCTATCAGGCAGCATTTAAGCTAGCTGCTGTGGAGGGCTCTTGATTGGGCATTCAACACAATAGGTAGGGAGGACTAGATGTGATAGGCAACAATAAACTACAGAAGAACTCAAAATTGATTACTGCATTTAAGTATTGCATTAATATCTAAGCTTACCTTTTAAAGTGATAATTCTTCTGCTGCCACTTAATTTGAAGACAATTTCATAAGTGACTTTTGCAATTAATTTTGATTATTACCAAATTTACTTGCAAGTTATAAAAACTGTCGTTGTACAAAAATATTTGTCACAAAAAATCACGTTAAAAAAAAAAATGCTAAAAACAATCACAGTAATGAAAAGTTGGGAATCCAAAATTTCAGGTTTGCGATCTGGAGCCAGCCTAGAATGTTTTTAATTTGCTCTTGGAATCAGTCTGATTCCAAAATAGTGTGATATACTGGGCTACAGCCTGTAGGAGTAAAGTTGAAAAAGTGTAACACAGTGACATTTGCATTTATTTTATATATATATATATATATATATATATATATATATATATATATATATATAAAATAATAGCTGACCACTTGTATTCAAGAATTCCTGTCTAGTGGGTCAGCTAGCCAATCCCTATTGCAGACGCTCGTTCAGGCACATTTGTGTTTGCTCAACACCAACAGTGGTTTATACTGAAACTATGCTGAGCAGACCTTAGTTACAATTTCAAGGAGAGAGCGTGTTTTTTAGGATGATTAACAATCTGAACAAAACCAGCACACTCAAACCTTTGGTCACAATGACTTCATGCTAGCACAGCTATCGACTGCCCACAAGTGTTCCATCTACCCAGTTTTACTCACACGGCTTGGGTCAACCCATGGTATGATTTTCAGGCATTTCCAAAAGTGCCACACACTGGGGTTGACCTCAATCTAGGCCAATAACATCAAAAAGTCTCCTTCCTGACAAATCGATCATGGTGAGATTTGAACCTGGGTCTCATGGTCAGAAAGTGAGTGTTCTAACCACTCAGCCATGTGCCCATCATACATATATATATATATATATACACACACACACACACACACACACACACACACACACACAGCGGTGCCTTGACTTACAAGCTTAATTCATTCCATGACAGAGCTTGTAACTCAAACTGCTCATATGGCAAATCAATTTTTTCTATTGAAATGACATTAATCCATTCCATACCCACAAAAATCACTGAAATTTTTTTTGTTACATGTTTTTAAATAAGAAAAATCTACTTATAAATAATGAATATTGCATAAAAACATAATACAATAGAATGTAATGTAATAAACTGGTTTTATTAAGTATAATGTACAGCATTTACATTAGAGATCAGGTGACTTGAAGATGCTCTGACGGAGGAGGTGGAGGAGGAGAAGAAAGGCTGAACTGAATAACTGAATCTTATTCATTGATTTTTGCCCTTTTTACCACATTTTCCTCACTTTCATCTGCAGGGGTTTTCAATAAAACCCTGTCCAATGAGGTCTTTCATCCTCCCTTTCAGAAGGTTTCTGAAATGGGTTAGGCAAGCCTAATTAAATAGCGCTGTCGCATGCCCAGTTACAACATTTTTGGGGTGTTTCTTTTGAATAAAGTCTAAAAGTTTCTCCCAGATTCTCAACATCACCTTCCTCTCACTTGTAGAGATAACCTCCTCTGCGTCACTTATTTTCTGTAAAATCTCCGTGTGCTGCTGCATCTGTAACTCCTTTAGCTCCTCCATTGTCAGTTCCTCAGCGTGTTTCTTGATCAGCTTGTTGACATCACCTTCATCCATGTCCGTAGACTTGCCAAAGGGACACAATCTCCTCCACCATTGCCACTTTGGGTTTGAGTCTTTCAAAGTCCATTTCAGACACAACCTCACACCACAGCTTCTTCCATGCAGAGGTCGAGGCCCTCTTTGTGACACCCTGCCAGGCGATATTGATTCTAAGGCATATCATGATGTTATAATGGTCCTTCCAGAACTCTTGAAGGCTGAGGTTTATGCTCTGTCACCTCAAAGCAGCAGTGGAACAGGTGCTTGATGAAGAGCTTCTTGAAATTAGAAATCATCAGCTGATCCATGGGTGGCAGGATAGGGAAGGTGTTAGGTGGAAGGTAGAGAACTTTTATAACCTTTGAACTCTTCAAGGATGTCATCCACAAGGTTAGGTAGGTAAGCAGATGCATTGTCCAGGATGAGAAGTGCTTGCAGGGATAGGTTATTTTCCTGGAGATACTTCTTAACGTCAAGGCCAAAGACCAAATTCACCCACTCCATAAAACACTACCTTGGTGACCTACGCCCTCAGGTTTACCCGCCACATAACCTGCAGTTTTTCTTTCAACATCTTATGCGACTTAAAGGCTCTGGGGTTTTCTGAATGATAAATGAACAATGTCTTAATCTTGCAGGCACCAACCACAATGGCACACAGTGCAAGAGTTGGCATCCTCTTCTTTGCTGCCATTATATAAGTCCTCCCTGGTATCTTCTTCCAAAAACGTCCTGTCTTGTCGCAGTTGAAGACTTGCTGGGAGATGTATATTTTGGCTGCTACAATTCTAGCAAAAGTTTTGAAGTAATCTTCAGCTGCCTTTATATTCATGCTCATTGCCTTACCATGCCTGACAACCTGAGTGAATGTTGGTCCTCTTTTTAAAATTTTCGAACCAGCCCAGACTGGCTTTAAACAGCTCGCCCAATGCCTTGTCCGCCAAAGTGCCTGGCGTCTGCTGCAACAAATCAGCATAAATAGCTCATGCCTTCTCACAGATTATAGCCTTTGTCATGGTATCTCCCGCGAGCTGCTTCTCCATCAACCACACCATCAGCATCTTCTCTATATTTTCATGAGTAGATCTTTGCTGTTTAGAAATTATTTTAACACCTGTGGCTGGCATGATAGCCTTTATCAACTCCTTCTACTTCAGTATAGTGCAGATCAATATTAAGTGCTATGCTCATACTACTTTGCCAAGTCAACTATATGCACACATTGATCATAGTTTTTTGAGAATCTCTTTAATTCAACGCACATCATCTGCTGCTTCTTCTCAACACTCTCCTTCACACTTATGTTCTTTGGACCCATAGTTGTACAAAGTTTTGCAAAATAATTGCAAGTACAAATGTAAGCATAACACCAATGTTTCCACTCTGAGCATTCATTGTGTCATCTTAAAGTGAATGAGTGAGACACAAGATGCTGAGCATTCACTGTGTCAACTAGCAGAGAGGTATCTGAAGCTGGCTCAACCTGAATTTTAGTTCCCAACTCAAAGCAAAAAACTGTCTGAGGAACTGCTTGTATCTCAAAAAACTTGCTAATTGAGACACTGGTTTGGTTTGGTTTGGTTTATGGCATATCAACCTCAATTGACAATTTTTATTGCTGATAATATTAGGTTGGTGCAAAAATAATGACGGTTTTTGACGTTAAAAAATACGTCAAAAACCGTCATTATTTTTGCACCAACCTTATATATATATATATATATATATATATATATATATATATATATTTTTTTTTTTCAAAAATTTATTGTTGGTAATAATTTTTTTTACAAAGTATTTCTGATATTAAAACCTGTTTTTACACTTTCATGATGTTTTGGCCCCAGTTTGAGGGTTAACTATTTGGCCATAAGTGGGACTCTAACAGATACTACCACCCTGGGTGAGGGTGGACCTCAGAACACCAGCAATTAAGAGGTGGTTCCACGCTCCTCAAAACCTCCTTATTAGAGGCCTCACTGTTGGACGTAGTTTATCATTTTAGTCAGGAAGTGGATATAGTTTATTGTCACACCCAGGACAGTGGGACACTGGCAAGTCAATGTACCACTATATATATATATATATATATATATATATATATAGCTAGCACAAAGTCACAAGTCATTGTGACTGAGGGTTTGTGTGTGCTGGCCTTGTTCAGACTGTTGATCATGCTAGATAACGTACTCTCTTCCAGAAACTGTAACTAAGGTCTGCTCAGCATAGTTGCAGTATAAACCACTGGGTGTTGAACAAGCAGAAATGTGCCTGAGCAGGCGTCTGCAATAGGGATTAGGTAGCTTCCCTAGTAGACTGGCATCCTCAGATATGAGTGGCCAGCCCTTATATATATATATATATATATATATATATACATACAAAAAGAATTAATGCATTTATTTTTAATCTGACATTTTTATTAATTCAAATTTTTAGTGGATAACCATATTTGAAATAGATGCCCTGTTTTTATTTTAAACTGTGTGAAATCTTAAAGGAAATCTGCTTTTTCTCCATGGTTTCCTTAATTTTAAATAAGTCAATCTTTGTCCCATTTTAAGGAAAATCTTTAAAATGACAGATGAAGTAACTTGCCTCTGCAGCAAGGTTTCCATCTATGAAATTTGCATTCCAAAGATAATGGTAGATTCCTGAGAGGAAAAAATGGTAATAAACCATCTAAAAAGACCTTATATAAGTAAACAATTATTATAATGGACAGTGATGACTGCTTCAACCATCACATAAAACAGGAGTGTTGATTGATAGAATTCCACAATTTTTATATATTAACAGGACGTATAGTTGTTAGTAAATAGCCAAGCATGTGAATTACAAATTGAACAAACCAAAATTTAACAAGTACAAAAAATAAAATATCTAGAAAGTGTTTTAAAAAAGGATGGAAAATGCAACACTGGAATTGGAAGGTACATTGAGATAACGAAAGATGATTTCCAAAAGTTAAGCATAGTATTAAGAAATGGGAAAATTTCATTGGAAACAAAGAAAAGAGTACTGAACTGTTATGCAATATTTATATTCCTATATGGCAGTGAATGATGACAAAACTTGAGGCAACAGAAATGTTGCTCTACAGAAGGATGCTGAGAATAACATGGATTGGACACTTTAGTAATGACAAAGTTTTAGAGAAAATGGAAACAAAAAGGACACTTCTAAGTAGCATCAGAAAGAGACAATTGAAATAGGACACATAATGAGGAAAGAGTGCATAGAAAATTTGGTACTCACAGGGCTGTATTGAAAGTAAGAGGGCTAGAGGAAAGCAGCACATAGTCTACGAAACAATTTTATGTAAAATGGTTGGCAGAATAGGGATTAAGAGATATAACAAAAAGACATGCTTTAGTAAAGGCTACAAAGGATAAGAAGTTGTGAAGGGGCATGACCTCTAATGTCCTGAAGGGATATGGCACAGAGAAGATTGTATTTATCATCAGATTTTTAAAAAAATAAGCGAAATTAAACACTAACCAATATACTATGATGAATGGTGGTGGTTGAGGAAGAGGAACCGTCTACTTTTATGTACCTTTACCTTCAGGAAGACAGTGATCATGGTTCTCCACAACTTCCTATCTTTTGTAGCTCTAAGCTATCAATTGAATATAGTCTAATGTTAATTATGTTTTATGAATATGTCCTGATGATGGTCTATTAGACTGAAACATCCGGTATTGACATTATATTAACATTAATACAGCATAATTGCATATTAAGATTTTTGTTTTTTCTGTATATTTTTCTTCATATATATATATATATATATATATATATATATATATATATATGGAAAGAGGTTATAGTTGTTCCAACAAGAGAAAAGTGAATATATTAAAAAGAAGAGAGAAACTGCAAACGTTTTTGGTTGTAATGTGAATTTTTTTTTTTTAAATATATTATGCTTTATTTTCCATAATTTAGCTACATGCGTTTCCAGTCTTGTGTCCTTCAACAGGCAAGGAGAGGATATTTCCAAATATTATTAAAAGGAATTAATTTTTCTTATGTTTCTCGATGTTAAACATTCACTTTTTTGTCTGTTAGTGACCCAAATTCCTTGAACTGGCTGTGAGAAAGTTCTTCTGCATGAAGGGTAATAAAACAATTAAGGTTGGTCTGAGAAAGGATGAGGAAAGATCTGTATTCTTATCTTTTAATGACCCATGTGTGTTCTTAGATCTATTTCCATTTTTTTGTATTGTGTGTGTTTTTGTCAGCATGCATATATATATATATATATATATATATAAAATATGAAACGGACTATGTCTGACAATTATTTTAATATATTTATTGATACAAATATTTAAGTAAATGCTTTGTTTAGTCCATTTCATAATATATGACATCATTTGTTTACGTTAAGATACACTTTGAGCAGATATGAGTTTTCGAGAGAAATCACGGGAAATTTGTATTAGGTTGGTGCAAAAATAATTTCGTTTTCTAACATATGTTACTATATGAGAAAACGAAATTATTTTTGCACCAACCTAATAGTTTAAAACAGTAATTCAACCTTGATAATCAGACACTTCCTCTGTAGCGAAATGACATAGCACGTCAGGCTATATGATGATTCTGTGTAGGATATAGATTCGATTCCTATTGTGAGATACATATTTTCTATGAAATTTTTTGGTCATTCAGGCCAGTAAATGTCATTAATACTGTTTATTATAAACAAACCGTTTACTTAAATATTTGTATCTATAGTAATAATAATGTGTGTGTGTATGTATGTATAAAAAATATATATATAAAAAATGGGTGCATGGCTGAGTGGTGAGAATGTTCACTTTCTGACCAATGAGTTCAAATCTCACCATGATCAATTTGTCAGGAAGGAGACTTCCTTATGCTATTGGAATGGATTGAGATCGAACCCAGAGTGCGGCACCTTTGGAAAGTGCCTGAAAACAACACCACGAGTTGACCCAAGCCTTGTGAGTGAAATTGTGTAGATGGAACTCTTGTGGGTCATTGATAGCCCTTCCAACACAAAGCCACAAGTCATTGTGACCGAGGACTTGAGCATGCTGGGTCAAGGCAAATTCAATAAATTTACTACAAAACTGGGCTACCATACAAGAGCTATGCAAATTTGGTATCACACAACAGACAGAAACTAACCACTAACAATTCCAAAATAAATCTTTGACAGTTGTGCACTGAAAACAGTGAGATATTCCATTATATATATTGGCAACATAAGGAATACTTCAAAAGACTTATCTTAGGACCAAGTTTCACAAACATGCTGCTTGTAAGAATTCAATAAAGCTATCAAATTAGCATAGATATTTCAAGTTTCACAGATTTTGATAAATCTACCAAATTCATTAGCATATATATATATATATATATATATATATATATAAAGAAAATGTCAAAAGACTTATGTCAGGACCAACTCCAATAAATCTATCAAATTCACTAGCATATATATGTAAATTACAGTGTATGCATGTGTGTGCATGTGTAAGCAACTCCTCTGTTCCCACTGGTCTGATTTCAATGATTCATAGCTCATTCCAAAGCCCTAGAAAAGTTAGGTGCACAGAATGATTTTCGTTGAGCTCAGATTCAGGGTTGTCAGATTATGCGAGGTTAAAAATATATTAATAAATTACACTAGCCATTATCATTGCTTTCATGGTTCAAGGGGAGTAATTCTTATTTTCCTTTTGTATCCAAAATTGCAGTGCACGTTTTTTTATAAACTAGCTTAAAACTGCTCTATTGGGTGGCATTTAAGCTAGCTCCTCTTGATTTGGCCATCATCACAATAACTAGGGAGGAGTAGATGCAGTAGGCATCAATAAACTACAGAAGAACTCAAAATTAATCACTGCATTTAAGTATTGAATTAATGTTTAATTTTACCTTTTAAAAGTTCAACGATAATTCTTCTGCTGCCACTTAATTTAAAGACAATTTGATGTACATAGATCCTTATTTTCTGTACAAACAATTATTTTTTATTTCATGGGTGATAGAACAGGGGACAATTTATAAGATAAAATTAATATAATGTAAAGATGGGAAAATAGAAATTAGAATTAGTTATACATTCAACATTTGAAGAGTCAGAGAAACATAATTGCTAATTAAGTAAAACGTGTATCATGGAATCAATATGAATAAATGCAAAATTGGAGTTCAATTCTCCTATGAATTCTGAGATTGGTATTTATGTCGGTTGCGCTGACCTCGGTGTGAGCACTGATCCATCCCTCTGGTGCAATGGGAGGGCGCAGCCGTTCCCCAGGGATGGGCACCTCTTCAGTATTATTTTCTTAGTTGCATCTCTGTCCTTTGACAGAGAAGCCCCTAAGCGCTTTCTGTCCAAGGACAGAGACGCAACTGAGAGATGATAAGTAGACTCAAAAAGCGTAATTTACACACTAAAAGCTCAATATCTGTGTTATATATTTTCTACATCACTCTTCAGGTTTAACTAATTTGCATATTGATTTTAAAAATGTTTATTTTATTGTCTTTCATTACTGTTCTTTTATTTGAGGATTTTTTTTGATTTTCAAATCAAAAATATTTCTGTTTAGGAAACAGTGCAGAATATATAGTGCAGAAAAATTTCTGAAATTTGCAATTTATTTGGCACTCAACAAGTTGGCATCTATTTTATGAATTAAATATTCAGTTAAAATTTTTGTTTCAAAGCTTTCAAGTAGTGAATATATCTTACTTTGTGAAGTGATAGTGAGCTGGCAAAGCCTGTTAGTACATTAGTCAAAATAAGGAAAATTTCAAAAGACTTAGGACCAAATTCAAGTCTTATAAGTAATATGAGTTAGACCCTAAATATTTGAAACTTGTTTTATGCCAACTTTTTTTATGTAACAGCATTTAAAATTTAAAAAGTGCTTACATCATGATAATATTTATTAATAATAAATAAAGGCTGTTAAGTGAGCAACTAATTAGTTAAAATTTATAAATTCAATAAACAGAAAAGGACAGTTGAATATTTTTACATTTCGCAATATCAACTCAGAAATAATAGGCAATGTTTGAGTAAGGGGAGGAAACTTTGCAATCTCTATCTTTTGAAATACTCAGATGGAAAATAAATTTGCAACAAGCTCTATGGAAAATGACTTCAACCAGGATGTGCATGCTGCTGCTGGTGGTGGGCGTAGGTAGTTGATATTTTTATAAAATCTTCGCTCATCTTGTAATGTAGTAACACTCATACCAGTACATCGTCTGTGTCTGAGATTTACACTGTTATACAATGTATGTTTGTTAAACAGAAAACTGTGCATTAATGGGGATTTTAATGCTACTGCAAGCATTTTTAAATGCCACTGCTCCTTTCATGGTTAGAAGACATCACACTTTGAAATGGAAGCCTTAAACAACAATGGAGAACTCTTGCTAAATTTTTGTTACTCAAGAAGTTATCTATCCTTGATACAAGGTTTGATCATCCTATGAAACTGCATCACATGGCATAGCCCAGATAATGTAATGAAAAAGGTTGACTTCAGCATCTCTGACTCATGGATTAGGCAGTTTGTGATAGATATTAGCATATACAACTCCTACTTTGAATCAGATCACATACTACTTCCAACTAAACTGACAACACCAGCCAACAAAACAGTTTGCTTCTACCTATATAAACCAAGGAAAATCCCAAAGGGATAACATTCAAGCTCTTAAAATACTTCTAGAATTTAGTAATAAATTAGAGTCCAAATTCACGTCAGTAAATCTAGACCAGAACATAAAGGAATCTAATAACATTATCATATTGTTGTTAACTGGAGCAAGTGAGAAAAAGATACACCCATGAGATGACAACATTGATAAAGAAAATTTGAAAAACTTATCTTAGTACCAACTTCAATTTTCAGAGTTCGACAAATCAAATTAACAAAGAAAATTTAAAAAAAATAGTCATTAGGTTGGTGCAAAAATAATGACGTAATAATGTCGTTTTTTGACATTTTTTAACGTCAAAAAACAACATTATTACGTCATTATTTTTGCACCAACCTAATAATTCTTTGAGAAACCGGTATCTCTAGAAAATTGGAAATGTAATGAATGAAGCCAAATAACATAGACAATGTGTTAAAATGGGGGAGGAAAAAAAAAAAAAAAAAAAACCCACAATATCATACAATTAAAACCCCCACAGAAAAAAAGAACTCCATTCAAAAAACACTTCAAGTTGCATTTCAACTCTGACCAGACTAAACTTAAGATTCCTGCAGAAATAGAATATATACCAATATTCATCCCACCATTACAAACAATAATGAACCTACTGATAAGGAATTTAAGAAAACTATTAAATACTAACGAACAATTAAGCATCTCTTGACATTGAGGCTGAACTTTTGAAAATAGCTTACTTTCTCCTTGAATTCAATAACAAGTTTCTCTATTTTATGAGAGAAGTCTGGATTCAGAAATGTGCCCCCCTCCAAAAAAAAAAAAAAAAAAAAAGTGAGGTTTATCACACATTAATGCATTATGGAAATAGAAAGATAGCCCTCAAGACCCCCACACATATCAGGTTGGTGCAAAAATAATGACGGTTTTTGACGTATTTTTTGACGTATTTTTTAACGTAAAAAACCGACATTATTTTTGCACCAACCTAATAGAAGCATCTCAATTGGATCCATCATAGTAAAAACATTAATGAACATTATATTAACTAGGCTATCATCGTTTTATGAAAGTCAACTCCTCATCAAACAACTCCAAGAAATTGCTTACCTCTCTAATAGGAAACTTTATACTTGCTTTGTTGATCCCACAGCTATATATTATAGTAAAAAAGAAAACAACACATTGTATCACCATCACTCCAGAAAATTGAAAGTTGACAATCTCAAATACTATCCTTAGCAACAAAATTCTCAGAACTAACCAAAAGTAAGCACAAACTTTTAAAGAAACAAAAGCAACAGTAAAACTGAGAACATTTTTATTAGGTTGGTGCAAAAATAATGTCGTTTTCTCACATAGTAACATATGTGAGAAAACGACATTATTTTTGCACCAACCTAATAACACACCCTGATATCTGTAATTCACATTATGAAAAAGAAAAATACAAATTATTGTTATTAATCTCAACATGTGTCTCAAGTTTTATTGTTATCATGTTTTTATTCATTTCATTTTCAGTATAAAAAAGTAAAAAGGATTTCTCTATCAATTGCTACTACAAATACATATAATAATGGCGTAACTTACATTCAACCTTCAACCTCATTACACACACACACACACACACACACACACTTAGGATTACTTAATAAGGTGTTCATCTGCATGCGTTGTATATAAAATAATGGTTCAGTATTTCAGTTAATTTTAGACTATATCCAAGTAGTAGAATGCTAGCCTGATGGATATCTGAATTGCCTGCTTATCTCCAGGTCTGAGGGCTTACAGGCATATCATGATGAAACAACAGTTCTTGCATGATCACAGAAGTTAAGCAAAGTCAAGCCTGGTCAGTACCCAGATGGGTGACTGCTGGAAAATGCCAGATGCTGTGAGCTTGGATGTGCAGGTGGTTTAATGGATAATGGGTCAGAATTGGAAATTGGGAAGCAGAGTTCCAATTCCAGTTGGGTTTGTTATATTCCCTCATGCACACATACTCTTACGAAAGGTATGAATCTACCTCTTCTCCTCCAGCTATAGGTTAATTAGTAAAACTTCTATCAGTAAATCTTTATTATCTAAAAAAAAAAAATTTTTTTACAATTTAAAAGTATTTTCTGGCTTTTAATAATCAGCAAAAGGTTGATAATCTGTAAAAGACCAATCAATCAAGGTCCGAGTGTTGAAAGCTGATGCAATTTTTTTTTTTTTTTACAGATTCTCGACTTCTGATAAGTTTTTAGCTGAGAATAAGCAGAACTAAAAATGCCATAAAAAATATAATACTAATTTGTTTCTGCAAAATTTTAATCACGAAATCTAAAAGCGGAGAAACTTGGAGGGGAAGCAACTCTAGAAGGCTAATTTAGTTCTATGCGAATTATCTCCCTTTCAATAAGTCTTTACTTTAAATGGATGATTGTTATTGTTCTGGTGGTATCACGGCTATGACTAGCTTGGACCGGCTCTGATCAGTTTGGACCAGCTATGACAAGCCAAGACCAGCTATGACTAGTTTAGATCAGCTCTGACCAGCTTGGACAGACTATGACCCACTAAGACCAGCAGCCCGAGTGAAAACACTCGGGTCCCCACATTAAAAACTGACCTTGTGTCACAACCCGACTCAGTGGGGGGTCAAGTAAATACCGTGAATATCTGGGCGCCTCTACGTAGTGTAATAACGGGTAGCAAGTTTGTTTCTAGAACAATTGCTTGGCAAGCAATCGTAACAATGCTCTTTTGCTTGAAAAAAATGGCTTCACCGAAATCGAATCTTCACTTTGTCAATATGGTTCATTTCACTTAAAATACCAATGATAGAAAATTAAAGATAACTTTTATACATGAATAGTTTTTTTTTTTTTTTTTCAACATTATGTATATTTTTAAAATGTTTATTTATGATAATGAATACCTTTTTCTCCATTTTTATTCATCAGTCTTCATTCACGTAATAATGTTAATATTTGGATTTTATTCTAGGAATATTTAAAAATGAGTAAAAAATGAAAAGAAAAACATTTAAAATACATGCGTAAATAGATTAAAGAAACTCTTCTGTATTTAATTTACTTTTTAATATTTTAATACTTTTTAGTTTATATATTTTATTTTTGAAGCTTCCACCCCACACACAAAAGACAATTTCCTGGCTTTAACTGATGTCAACATTAAATAATCCTTTTTAAACAAATCAACTGACTTATCAATCATTCCTTATTGTAAATAAGCAACCATCAAATTAATGAGTGTAATTTGGAAATGATACATAATTTAAGAAAAGCTGAATTCAAATGCAACAGTTATTTCCAATTTTCTACGTTTGGATTTTCTCTGTGAAGAATCGATTTAATGCTTTCAGTGAAGCCAGTTTTCAGACAAATGACATTTACTGTTATCAAATGCTCGTGTTCAACTGGAAGAGATATGAAAGGAAAGATGATTTTTTTTTTTTAAATGACTGGATACAATATACACTTGAAGATGGTTGGAAAATGCCTAAAGATTCACTTAAAAACAATGAAGAAAATAATTTGAAAAAGAGAAAAATAATAATTTATAGAATCAATCTCTCACCCAGTGTTTTGGCCAGTCAATTCGCCAACCTTCATTGGATAAAAGTATATATCAAAGTTGCCAATTCCTAATCACTGAGGCAAGACTATCAACAGACCCCCCCCCACCCAATTTAAATTTGAACAAGGACTCCTATCCAAAATATAGGAGAAAGCCAGATGGAGACCACATCAGCATGATCAAAATCAATGTGGACATCAAGTTGAGCTTACAATACAGGTTTCTTGCGACAATTCAACTGTCATATCAATGTTGAAATCTGCTCATCAATTCAGTCAATCAAGTATTGCATCAAATATATAACAAATGATCAGATCAAGCCGTTTTTGTACAAGCCCCCCCACTGAAAATTGTTTTCCCTTTGATTTAAATTTGAACAAGGGAATGAATATAGGAGAAAGCCAGAAGATAGAGGCTACACTGGCAAGATCATAGAGTAATATTGAAATGCATCATTTTTCTCCACAAACTATAACAATGATTAGGCACATCGGTGTGGTGTGGTGTAATGGTTAACAAGCTTGTCTTGATAGATCAATTACGACTGAGTAGTGAGTTCGATCTCTACTGAGTGCCCCCACTTACTTTTGGCCTTGTGCCACATCCAAGCTACGCTTGGAAAAGCACTATGACAATGATTTAAAACCAATCATCATTTTCTTACAAAAAAAAAAAAAAAAAAAAAAGTGACATGCAGCAAGACATGGGTAATTCAGCTAGTTTATATATATATATATATATATATATATATATATATATATATATATATAATAAAAAAAAATCACAAATGAATGAAATTATTTTAACAAGGTTTCCTTTAGATGTTTTTTTTTTTTTTTTTAAGACGCATCAGTTAGCATCACACACATTTAATTTCATGAAATTAATTCATTTTTTTATGGTTTAATATTTATAATCATAAGCAGAAATGCTTGGAGAATTTAAATCAGTTTTAAATTTACTAAAACAGGACTCCCAGTTATAGAAAATCTGCTCTAAATTGTAAAATAAAAATTGCAATAAATTGAAGACAATTTAATTAGAAAAGCTTTTAATTGCTTTTATGAGGATAGATTATGGATGCTATTGTCGGAAGAAAAGAATTTTTTTTTTTTGATCAATAGTGAATTTCAGAATTTAAATTTTTTAAAACTTAGATGCCATTGTTATTAAGTAAAAACTCCATTTACTAATCATACATGGAAAAGCTTACAATTCAGCGATGCCCAGTATTTTAAAAAGGAATTTAATTTTTTTGGTGTATAAGATTGTCTTAAATACAACGTCAATACATGACATTATCGGAAATTGGTAATTTTCTGAAGTACCTAAAATTGAGTAAAATAATAGATTACTTCAAATATTTTTCTAAATTTTGAAGATTACTGGATAGTTAAAAAAAATTATATATATATATAAAAAAAAGGAGGTCATTAATTGCCCCCGACCTTCGAACAAATTCCTAAATATAAGTCTATTGAGTGTTGTCAACACCTCATAAAAACATCCATCTCAGTGTTAAAAAAATGCTTTTCTGTGATATTTTAAACTAAATGTATTATTTGTTTCAAATCAGCTAATCTTCCTCAAATAATATTTAAAAAAATAATTTTCTTCTTTAGGGTTTTCATATTAGGAGCAATCGTCAGGCCGCCTGATGATTGCACCTAGCATGAAACAGCCTGTCGCCTCTGAGTGTTGACTTTAATGTTCACTTTTTTTATTTATATTTACATGTGCTCTATCTCTGATATTGATCACTTTACCCCATAAGTATAGCACACTTTAAAACTATATTTCTTCATATATATATATATATATATATATATATATATATATATATATATATATATATAAAACATAAATAAACACGCATACCTGAAGATACAATAGTGGAAAGAAACAAGTAAGAGTTACGATTAAGAGACAAATGTTTTATTGTAGGTTCAATTTTGGAAACATTAGTCAGCTTGGTCTTTTTTGTTGTTTATAGATAAATTATATTGACTATTTCATAGTAACTAAATCAGGTGTTCATTCATCTGATTTCTTAGGGAAGATCAGCATTGTAAGACTATGAGCACAAGCAGCTCCACCAACTACACAGAGAAAAATTGATGCAAGATAGGGGATTCTGTCCCTTGCACCTCGCTTCTGCCAAACCAGCAAGCCATCATCTCGCTGGAATAAAAAAAAAAAAAACGTAAATTAATAATTCCCAAAATTAGTATTTTTCAATGTCAAATTCAAAACAAGAAAACAATCAAAACTGAAAAGAAATCTGATTTGGATTTGTTAAAATTGCAAATATAAAAAAATATGCTGTTTCTACACAAAACACACTCTCTGAGAAATAATCATTTTCGCCTTTTTCTTTTTTCTCATTTCTATTGAAGAATATACACACATGCACACACGACTGTTTAATTGAATACAACTAATTATGACATGTGTTTTTGTTAGCAGGCTTATGATAGACTCTTTATAATCTAATTTCTTATTGTTATGTATTATGAGGATATAATAAAAGAACGTCATCTATGTATCTTAAGTAGAGCTTTTAGGTATGATGTGTTTAAATGGACCAGATTCTAAAAAATTCTAGAAAATGACAAGCAAGGACACTGTTAATAGATGATCCCATAGGCAAGCCAAAGTTTCACTTATATAAATTTTTATTGAAAGAGAAGAAACTGGTTAGTGATTAGTTTACATTATGGACAAGTAGAGGGAGTTTTTTTTAGGTGCTTTCTTAAAATGTTGAGGCATTTTGTGATAACACATTATTATTTGTTGTTTAGTGATTTGATATTAAAAAATTAAAAAGAAAAAAAAAGAACACAATTTTTTAAGAAGGTACTTTTAGAGCTTAATAATGTGACCAACCATAAACACATTTGAAAACATTACACTGCCAACCTTTATTGAACCCATTCTTAAAGAATCTAATGTATGTTTATATAAAACAAATGGTATATACATAAGTGTTCTGAAAGGAACATATGAAATAAAAAAGTCTACTAGACACACATGAATATACATAATCTGATACCCAGACAAATTAGAATTTTATAAAGTATATGTATGTATGTATGTATGTATGTATAGACGTAATAAGAGTAAAAGTCTGTTCCTGAGCTGATTGATGTTAACTTCAGCATCAAATTATTGATCACATCAGATTATGTGCTCTAACCCAGAAACTGTAAATAAGGTCAACTCAGTATAGTTTCAGTATAAGGTGGATGTTGAACAAACACAAATGAGCTTGAGCAGGCATCTGCAACAGAGATTGGTTAGCTGCCCTAGTATACAGGTGTGCTTGAAAATGAGTACCTGGCCATATATATCATTTGATAATTAGTAGGGATAATTCTAAGAAGGATATAAGACCAAAGAGAGCTCAATGTAAGAACAGAGCAAAATTTTATATATATATATATATATATATATATATATATATATATATATATAATCACACACAAAGAAAACTGGCCTTGGCTAAGAGACTGAGAATAGGTTTAAAAGCTTTTACTTCATGATCAAGTAATATATTTACAAGTCAGCACATTGTTCAGATATTCACACTAACCTCTTATTCTCAGTAAACAATAATAGCATACTAGTAACAAGACCATTTTTTCAATTTTATGTAAGTCAAGATATCTGATGATGTGACAAGCTACAGGTAAGTGGGTTCATGCCTTTCTGAAGAGTATTAATGCGAAGTAAACATAAGCAGTCTCAGATGGAAGATGAACTCTGGTCACTAATTCCATTTTCTGGGCTGATAACTAGGACATTGATTGTCATTTGAAAAATTTATTTCCCATAAATAATAAGGAAAATTATCAAAAGATTGACTATATAATGGAGGATGTGTATATAGTGTAGTGGTTATCAGCACAGAAAGTGTGAATGTCATCCTGAATTCAATTTTCAGCCAATGCGTTTGTGTTTGCACATATACCTTTGGAATATTATGAATTCATCTCTTCTCACCAGCTCTGGGGGGGGGAGGGGGGGAGAGGAAATAACACGGCAAATCAAGCTTGGTTGGCAACCAGTCTAAGAGAAGGACAACTCTGAATTCAAAACTGCTTGTGTATGAGGCAGCTAGCATTGGTACCCCATAGAAACCTACATGCTACAAAAACAAACAGAGCAGCAACTGTGTGTGATGTGGCTGTCTGTCACAGTGGGAGTCAACAGGACCTATGACTTATCTTTTTTTAAATGGGACGATCAAATGTGAGTATTATAAAGCAAACTTTTATTTTTCTTTCACCAATTCCTTATTTTTATAAGAAAAATTACTTTTCTAAATACAATGAGACCTGAAGATCTTGAGTAGATATAAATCATACAGGGTGTGGAAGAAAAAACTCCCACATAATGGTTAAGACATCAGTGGCAATGGTGTCTTCATCTAGCTAATGTCTTACCAGGGAGGCATTTTTACCACACCCTGTATATCTTAGACATCGATTCATGGATTCATTCTTACAGATTATTTTTATTTTCACTTCTTTTGCTTCAAAGTATCTAGTCTTTCCATAGACCCTATCCGAGAAATAGGGGATGGATATAAATTATCAAAATTTGAGACCTAAGTCACTTAAGTTTCCCCCATATCAGAAGAACGAATAACCACCATCAAACAATTGCTTGTAGGTCATCAATTACTAGTTTTACATTTCTGAGGATATAATCACTGAAATATTAATTAAATCTGCCCTTATTTGTTTATATTTATTACCTACAAATTTAGGAAATTAAATTTCATACTTGGTAGAAACAATTTTTAAAAATTAAGTATTTACTTATTTGGTTACTTTATACTTGGGTGGGGGGGAAATGTATAAGTATTTTGTGAATTATTATAAATCATTTTTTTTTTATTGTACACATAGCGTATAGCTTACAAATGTGTAAATATAAAAAGTTTAAGTGAGATTCATTTTTTTTTTTTTTTTTTTTTTTAACTATTACACATTTAATATAAATATTTTAAATATAAGGAATTTAAATAAAAGATTTAAGGAGATACTTTAAGGAAGATTATATGAACACAAAAGGGATCTTTTACAAAACAACACATTCAATGCATTGGTTGCTCATTGTCATGAGACTGATCATAATGTGGATTTTTAAAAAGGCTATTTTAAAAGAAAGCAATTTACTAGTGTATAGAAACAATGTGATTGTGTGTCCAGGCACGTCTGACAAAAAATCCCTAAAAGTTGAAATTTTAAAAAAACTCAAAAGTTTAAAATTTATCATTCCTATATGTTCAGCACTACCCCTTAATGATGACCAATGCCGACATGTATACCTTCCTACACACAAACCACGTATATAATTCCATTAATAAAAACATTACTTTAGTTTGAGGTCATTTTAGGGCAAATCTCGTGTTAGAGATTTCTTTACATTTTGCATTTAATTGATTAACATTGAATATAGTTTAACAAATTGCTTACAGTTATAGACACCTGTTTGGTCATATGAATGCAAGCATCATTTGCTGATGACAAAATTAATTACCTCATCAACTAGATAAGAGAATATGACCCATATAGATGACAAGATACCTAATAAGAGAGGCACGACATTTTTTTTTTTTTTATAATCCCAAGTAAGACAACAAAGCCACTAAGATACAGGGGGATTAGTGAGTGTGAAAAAATAAGAAAAAGAAAAACATTATTAAGGAGCAAGAACCTACTTACCAGAAAATGTTCTTGGAGATCTTGAACCTTCTTATAAGCATCGGTATTTGGTACAGAACCACGATTGGCACCACCAGGAGGGGTCCTGAGGCTGAGGTTACGTGCAAAAACACGCTGAAGACCCTGCAATTATAAATTGTCAGGAAAATTAAAAAATAACATACTTACCTAGACTCTCATCCCCAAGTTAGGTTGGAATGAGAGGAGTAAATTTATGAACTTTTAAATGGTTGAACTAATTTTCATTAATCAATTGTAATTTGTTTGTTATAAAACCTGTTCTCTTTCAGAACTTTTACTTGATTTGTGCATTGTCACTTGACCATATCACTTATTACTGGGATTTTATCCTTATTTGCCAAGGCTTACAGCTATATCATGTTGAATTTACCAGTTCTTGTATGATCAAAGTTAAGCAATTCTGAGCCTAGTTACTTTTAATCTACTTTCTCAGTTTTCCAATTTAAAAATATTAAAATCTAAACAAAAAAAATTGTATCTTAAATATATTTTCAGTTAATTTTTAGCAAACAAGATAGTACTTTTGTAGCTTCACACATTTGATGTACTTTGTATAATAATCTTGGAAAAATAAAATAGAAACAAACTAATATTTTTAAACAATTGTTTTATTTTAGAATGTCCACCCACTTAAATTAATTTAAAAAGTTTGTGTGAATCAGCCATACATATTTTATAACAGACTGCACACACACACAAAAAAAAAAAACAGTATCTTGGTTGCTAAGTTTTTAAACAGTTGTTAAAAAGCACAAAAAACAATTTATGCTGATTAAAATAATATTAAACTAAGAATACAGGGCTAGTCAAAATTATGTTAATATTATTATAGCTATCTCAAAAAAAAAAGATTTGCTAAAAAAAGAAAAAGAAAAAAAGACTATACATGATGGAAAAAATGTTCCAAATTGTAAAAAGCAAATTTTTATCATCAAAATCTTTGTTATTCAGAAAAACCAAAGGATTTTTTAATTACTAAATTATGTATTTTTAAATACATTTTAGAACCTTTACATTTTATTAGAAATTTTGATTTTCTTGTGTCACTGGATGACCATAAATTAGTACAGGAGATTTTTGCATCTTTTTGTGGTTAAAAACACACCGATTTGAAAATTCTTGCAAAAATGAAATAATTGTTGGCTTTTAATGAAACATTCACGGTTTATTCTCAAAATCTTGTTAATTTTTTTTTTTTTTTTTCACAAGTTACCTCCCACTTATTTAATTTTATGAAATTGAGAAATTAATTTTTGTATGACTTAATATTTATATTAATTATAAGCAGAAATCTTTGAAGAATTGAAATCATCCACCACCCCCCTAAAACATTAAGACATTCAGTTGCCCAAAATCTAGTCTGAATCATAAAATAAAACAAATACATTATTTAATTAGAAAAGCTTTTAATCGCTTTTATGAATAAGATATTATGGTAGGCACCTTCAAAGATTCACTAAAAATGAGCATATGATAATGAAAAAATGCCCAAAACTTAAAAGGTTATATAATCAAAATCTTCGTTATTACCAAAGGATTTTTTATTATTACAAGTATATATTAAAAATAAAATAAAAAATGCAGCAAATTTGACATCCAGAACCTTTTGTGAGCAGGGCAATGCCCTGGTGGTAAACAAAGAAGTCCGAGTGTCTGCCACAATACTGCCTTACTTATGAAGTATTTCCGACAAAAGGTTGTTGTCCTGGGAATGGAAGAGATGGTAATCTGTTGGAGTAAGGTCCGGGGGAGTATGGTTGATGGTACAGTGTCTCCCAGCCAAGTTGCCGTATGGTGTACATGGCCACCTGAACAGTACAATCTTGCGATTAACCAATGCCAACTCCTCCTGCTTCAGTGCCTGTTGCACGTGTTCCAACTGCTGTTAGTATGCGTGCGCAGTGATGGTTTGGCCCATAGTGCACCACTTGTCAACTAGTCCAGTAGACACAGAGTATGATTTTGCATGGGTGTAGAGGTGGCCTTGTGGTGAGAGGCACAGGTGCTGTGGTGACAACCAATATCTGTGGTGTTATACAGCACTCACTTTTCATCAATGGTGAGCACTCAATCAAATATGGTTACACTACAGTACCAAGAAAGCAACGAGGAACAGGCTGTAACTTCCTGTTGACTGTTGATTTACAACAGTGTGTGGGGTACCCACTTTGCTCAACTTGTATGCATTCCCTATGCAGTGCAGGTGAAGTCTGACTGTTTCATCAGAAAGCAGGAAGTGTTTGGCTGTCTTCCTCTTCAGGGTGTCATCATCTAGGACCTGTGGCCAATCACTGCAGTGTTCATAAAGAGACAGATCTCCTGAACTGAACTTCTGGAACCAATGTCTGGTGCTGCATTCAGTCATAGCATTATCCCCAAAGGCTTGTCGTATTTGACAACCTGATGCGGCTGCAGACAAGCCCACCTTAAAGTCATAAATCATACACCCTGAACAAGCTACTTTGGCACTGCCAGGTTTCCATGGCTTTCCTTGAGCTATAACTTATATGTGCACACAACACAAATGCATTAGTCAAGGGCAATGCTCCCACCTCTTCCCTCACACATGACGGATTTATTTGCTGATCAGTGATCACTTCTCATGCAACTTAAAAAAATGGTAAAGACTTTTTGATTACCTTATAAAGTATACTTTTTAATCCTTTTTAGAACCTTCAAAATTTTTTTTCTTCTATCAGTAGGTGGCCATAAATTAGTATGGGAAATTTAAGAGTGTTTTTTTTTCAGTGAGAAACACAAATAAATATTTTGTTTTTAATTTTTTAAATCTGTTACCATCCACTTAATCTTAGGAAATTGAGAAATTCATTTTTTTATAATGGTTAATGTTAATATTAGCTCTAACCAGAAGTCCTTGGAGAATTTAAATTATCAATTTCTTTTTAGAAAACGAAATTTGCTCTTAATTGTAAAGTAAAAAAAAAAAAAAAAAAAATGCATTAAAACTAAGAAATTATTTAATTAAAAAAAGCTTTTAATTGATTTTATGAATAAGATATATTATGAACAATATTGTTTTAAAATTTTTTTCTCAATGAATAATAAATTTTGACAATTATTTTCATTTTTTAAAAATTTTAATTAGAATAGTTTATAAAGCTTAAAATCTTGTATTAATTTGTGCCGGCTAGGTGATATTGTTAAGTAAAAACTATATTTACTAATCATAAATGAAAAAGCTTACAATTCAGCAACTCCCAGTATTTTACGATTGTGTGTGTGTGTGTGTATAAATGTTTCAATTTTATTAAGTATGAATGTCTATATATGACATTATCAGAAAATAAGTGGTAACTATAATAAGTTTAACAACCAAAGTACCAAAAATTCAATAAAACATGAGATTATGGAGAATATTTGAGATAGTCAATATATATATATATATATACACACACACACACACTTTTTTCTTTAACACAGCCACTTGTATGCAAAAATGCCAGCCTCTACTAGGGCAGCTAGCTAATCCCCATTGCAGACGCATGCTCAGGCATATTTGTGTTTGTTAAACACCCCCAAAGTCAACCTGTGGTTTATACTGCAACTATGCTGAGTAGACCTTAATTACAGTTTCTGGGAGAGAGCATGTTGTTTAGTATGATCGACAGTCCGAACAAGGCTAGCATGGTCAAACCCTCAGTTATGACGACCTGTGACTTAATGCTAGCAGAGCCACTGATGGTCCCTAAGGGTTCCATCTACCCAATTTTATTCACAAAGCTCGAGTCAACCTATGGTATGGTTTTCAGGCATTTTCCAAAGGTGCTGCATTCTGGGATTGTCAACTTCCTGACAAATCGACCATGGTGAGATTTGAACCTGGGTCCCATGGTCAGAAAATGCACACATATATATATATATATATATATATATATATATTACACACACATCTAAAAAGGTACTCATTTTATTCCAGTAATTTTTATAGACATGAACACTGCAGAAAAAATTAGCTAAATTTCTGGCTGTCAACACTTCATATTAAAAATACATATCCCCATGTTAAAACATGTATTTCTGCAATATTTTAAACTAAAAGTAATATTTGTTTAAAATCAGATTAATTAAATTTTAAATAAGCTAATATTACTGAATTAAAGTTTCAGAAAATATATTTTATTTTTTTGAAAGATTTTTTTTTTCAGACCCACCCCAAATATCATGTATTTCGTTCATTTTCAAATTTGGTATTAAAAATTTCAGTGTGAAGGATTGCTTTAATAATAGTATCACATCTTAAGAGAAAAAACAATTTCTACTTGAAGTGGATAACTACTATGGCACTTGCCATGACTAATTTGAGAAATGGGTTTCATCTTCTGAAAATGTTGATAACTTTACATGGATGTTATTAGATAGACTTCCAGCATGGGACCAAGAAAAATAGTATTGTTTAGTGTTAAAAAACAAAGATACAAAAATTGATAACATTCTTTTCTGTCAGTGGTCAACATTTAAAAAAATTCCTTGCTGCAGATCAAACCTCATGAATGAAAAAGCAAACTGTGCCACGAAAGAGGGTTTTTTTTAATCCTTCAACACATTGAATTTCAAGAACAATATTTTGTGCCAGTTTGTATTTAGCATACCAGCACATGATAATGTTGAATATGTCTTCGATGAAAAATGTTCAGTGGACTGAAGAATGAAATCAGTTGGATATGGCTACTGTAGATGCTATCTTACAATACCCATGAAACATTAAATGCAAGTGTTAGAAAACAAGAACAAAGCCAAATCATCAGTGAAACAAAGGTTCAAGCTCAATTCTCATACAGTCTGTTAAGAAAATTTTGCATATACTACATGAGTTACTCAGTTTTGTTGATTTTCATGTTCTCTAGATGAAACAATTTTTAGTTTATTTTCTGTATTAAATAATTTTCAAAATTATTTTCCTTTACATTTTTTTTTATAGTCGATTGAATAATTTGTAATTTCACTTTCTCAGAATTTCTTTTAGTTATCTATATTGCTTGTATTAAATAATCAAATGCTTCCACACGAAAAGATTTTTTCTATATTGTCTATTGAATAAAAATTTTACAAGGATTTCGATTTTACTGATTCTTTTTGCTTATTTCTCTGTTGTCTGTATTATATATATATATATATATATATATTTCCAATTTTTTTTTTTTTTTTCTTTTTTTTACAGAATTTCTTTTTCTTAACTTGTATTAAATAATTTTCCTCATAACCCATAAAATTATTGCTTTGTGTTTTTATCTCACATTTTATTGGTTTGGAAAGCATGGCATGATAAAAACGCCCTTGATTGTTTTTTTTTTTTTATTGTCAAAATGTTTATTATTAAGAGGAAAGGCCAAAAATATTTTTAAAATTATTTTCCATGCTTTTTCGAACTTTCTATCTTCTGATTAAAAAAAAAAAAAAACTTGTTTCTCTTTGCGTCAGTGTTTTAAATAACATGGTAAATTTTAGTGCATTTTTTGCAGTGACAGACATTAATTTGGAAAATCTTGCAAAAATAAAAATAATGTCGGATTTTAATGAAACTTTCAGAAACTATTCACAAATTATTTTTAATGTTTTTTTTTTTTCATCTGTTACCCACCCACTAAATTTTATGTTGAAAACTCTAGAAATTAAATGCTGAATAATTTTGTGAGAAGTCTTAGAATAATATTTAGAAAGAGATTGATTTTTTTGAATGTCCTGTATTTTTAATTTTCTAAATTAATGCGGAAAGTCTAAAGAAATCAAGAGTCCGTTATCAATGACCTCAAAGACAGTTATGGACTATGGGTCGTGAGAGTCCGGGTTTTAAATATTCACAGTGCACTGGTTTTTGTGTTGAGCATTATGGTGAACAGGTAAAAATCATCTTGTTGCACATATGATGCATGTTTCGTGAATAAATGATTTCCTCCATTTAAGTATTACTATTAATAACTCTGTATTAGAAGTTTAGTCACCTTGAATAGAAATTTATTTAATCTTCACTTCATTCTTCAATAAATAAAAAACAACGAAAAATGTGTCATCTAAATTCTTTCACTTTGAATAAAGTTTTTATTTGCTTAAATAAACCTTTAAAAATTCCTGTCCTTACGAAATCGTTAAATTTACGAGGTGTTGTTTAAAAAAAAAAATTAACTTCACAAACAAGGAAATTAAATTAAATACATTTCATTTCTTAAGTTAAAGATTTATGTAGAATTTTAAATTTGTTTTGGCATTTATAAATGTTTACTTCATTACCGAGATTTTAGCAATGTAAAAAACAACACGAAGAATAAAAATTACAAACATTTAAACACTTTTTCTTTTCTTTTTTTAAGAAATAGTTTTTAATTCGAATGCATATTGACTCAAGCAAGAAGGTCATTTACGAGAAAAGATGGAAAATTACACTTTTAGTTTTTTCTCCATTCTTATTTTTAGAACGGATTAAATAAATATATTATGGAGACAGTGTAGGAACCTTTGTTGGTCATAAAATAAAATCTTACCTAGAAATAAAAAAAATTAAATTACCTGAACAACTCTCATAGTCTTTTACACTGGACCCGATTCACACAAACGAAACTTGTTTTGAGGTCGACGGAAGTACTTCTGTGCGCATGTGCCTTTTTGTTGCAACTTCCGGTTAATAAAACGACCACATGAAAAACGTTGCCAATTTATTTTTACGTTTTCTTTTAGTTTTCGCTCATACTTTGTTGAATATTTCATCGATCATTTTATGTCATTTCCAGCAAGTAAAAAATCAACAACGATAATAATAATTCGAATTCTACAAGATATTTAAAGCTTTTACGCTGTACACTCTAAAGAGCATAGATTTAATAAAAATTATTAGTGTAAAAAAAAAAATTCCAGCTGTAGTGTAGTGTAAATAAAAGATTTAAAGAAAAAGGAAAATTTATCTTAGCGAGCACAAAGATTTTATGTTGTGTTTATAAAAAAATATACAAGAGCAAAAATGTTATTGGTTTTTCAAAATTTTTACTTTTTTTAGTGATGTTCAGTTCACCTATAACAAGGCCCAAGATGAGATATTCGAAGTAGATGGTTACTGTGAGAAATTTGTCCCAGCTTTCCCACATGAAAGGGTTAAGAATAAGATTAAGAAGGTTATGGTGACAGAATTGATAAAAGCAACAACGGCTTGAAAGTTTAGAGCGGACAATTGCTCGGAGTGTAACAATAAAAGAAAATATTTATTTACAATACACGAAAAAAAGTTTAAGAGGTATACAAAAATAAAATGAGAGAAAGAAAGGGGGAAGTAAAGTCCTTTAATTTCCATCATTCCTGAATAATTTCTGAAAGTTTCATTAAAATCTGACAATTATTTCTATTTTTGAAAGATTTTAAAAAATAATGTCAAAAAAAAAAAAAAAAAAAAATTGTACAAAAAATTCGCTGTTTTACTAGAGTTCCGGTGATGACGAGAAACAAAGTTTTTCAATCCAAAGTTAGAATGTTCTAAAGACAGAATTTTTAAAAAAAATAACTAAAAATTACTTTGATCTTTCCTCTGAATAGTAACATAGACGATAAAATTTTGTTTTCAAGTTTGGCGTCTTTTTCATCAGATTATGCGCTTTTTTTTTTTAGCGATCTCGTGGTTATACCTAATTTAAAGGAGGAAAAATTGTTCATTAAATGCTTTCTCAAAATATTTCTTGGAGCAGTTTAAAAGTTCTTTAAGCAAGTAAATTGTTCTTAAGTGATTAACATTCACATACGATTTCTTCAGAGCTCTTGTTGAGGGTGTTGCGGGGCCGATAAGGATGTCGCCCCCGCAAGCTTTATGAAGAAACGTGTGAACAGCCAAGACAATGAGGGGACAAAGGCGAAGGTTTATGAAGCAATAATGTCGATTTTATTAATGCCAATTGTACAAGAGTGTACTCTGAAGAAATGTGTTCAAGTCGGTGTCGGGTCCGGTATGACTGGTTTTGTTTAGGGGTAGCTGCTTTCGGTCGTACCGGTAAAAACGAATGTAGAGTTGATTCGCGAAACGGATGTAGCTGGTCGACTGCCGGATGGGAGAATAGACGGGAACAGCAGCAGGTTGATCGGTGTCCCTAAACAGGGCCAAGTCAGAAGAGTGACACAACTTTACTGGGCGGATCGACCGCGGAAACGGGATCGCGCCAAAGTGTATCCCTTGGCGAAGACGGAGTCCCTAAACAGGGCCAAGTCAGAGCAGTGATAGACTTCACAGGGCGGATCGACCGCGGAAACGGGATCGCACCAAAGTGTATCACTTGGCGAAGCCGGTCAGAGAGGTGATACGTCTTCCAGGGCGGATCGACCGTGGAGACGGGATCGCGCCGAAGAGTAACACTCTCGACAAAGCACCGGAAGCTCACAAAGGCAGCGTACTACACTTTGATCCAGGCCCCCGGGCCGAGCAGCTTGGTATTTATTAATCCACCCACGAAGATGTGGCACAAGGCCGGTTTAATGTGGGTAGCCCGCGAGCCCGTAGCCTCGGCCAAAAATATGACCTTTGAACCCGCCTTGACGGGTTCAGGTCCTGTCTACCTCCCCGAAGGAAACCTTGCCCTTCGGCAAAGCTTCCTCCGAGTTCCTCTCTGCATCAGAGAGTTCGACAGAAGCCAGCCCGGATGATCACAAAGCACAGATACTGCACTTTGATCCTAAACGGGCCGAGCAGCTTGGTATTTATTAATCCACCCACGAGGATTAAATGTGGCACAAGGCCGGTTTAATGTGGGTAGCCCGCGAGCCTGTAGGCTCGGCCAAAAATATGACCTTTGAACCCGCCTTGACGGGTTCAGGTCCTGTCTACCTCCCCGAAGGAAACGTTGCCCTTCGGCAAAGCTTCCTCCGAGTTCCTCTCTGCATTAGAGAGTTCGACAGAAGCCAGCCCGGATGATCACAAAGCACAGATACTGCACTTTGATCCTAAACGGGACGGGCAGCTTGGTATTTATTAATCCACCCACTAGGATTAAATGTGGCACAAGGCCAGTTTAATGTGGGTAGCCCGCGAGCCCGTAGGCTCGGCCAAAAATATGACCTTTGAACCCGCCTTGACGGGTTCAGGTCCTGTCTACCTCCCCGAAGGAAACTTTGCCCTTCGGCAAAGCTTCCTCCGAGTTCCTCTCTGCATTAGATAGTTCGACAGAAGCCAGCCCGGATGATCACAAAGCACAGATGCACTTTGATCCTAAACGGGCCGGGCAGCTTGGATTTGAACGAAAAAAGGGGCTTATGATATTTGGAGCGATTCATTCAAGAACTCCCCGGCTAGAGGGAGTAGAAAACCGTAGATATTAAATTAATACAATTGTTGTCCGATATTTGAGGAAGCGCTGCACAATCCGATGCTCACGAGGTACGGTTTGGCATCAACGATATTGAACTAGTCGTCTGGTTTCTCGCATGTTGCTTGACTTAAATCTGCGAGATCAGGAGTTGTGAATGTCAAGGCCGTCTTTCTAAGGAGCGGCTAATGGCGACCGCGACAAGGCCCTTTCCCTAGAAAATTGATCATATCAATTAATAATAATAATATTTACGAAGGTCTTTAGGGAAAGTGATCCTCCTACCGGATCTGGCTTGCTGCACAGGAGTTGCTGGGGTGTCGTCTCATGTCTGTGGTGCGGCGTGTGCCTGGTGCGCTGGAATAACATCAGGGGGCCGCAGAGCCGGGTTTGCGTCGTACTGTCGCTTCTCCAGAAAAGCAGCCTTGGTTCGATCGATCGCGACGGTGTCGGTCGAGTTGGCGCGCTTTATTGTAAGGTGCTTGTCGGAGCGCCGAAGAACCTGAAAAGGACCTTGGTATGCCGGCGTGAGTGGTCGTCTCACGGCGTCGTTCCGTACGAAAACGAATTCGCAATCCCGCAAGTGTTGAGGGATGTACGAATTCATCGGTTGCTGTCGCGGAGTTGCATATTTAAGCCGAGCCATTTTGTGGCGGAGTTCCTCGACGAAAGGAGTTGTTGGTTTTGAAAACGTCTGAAGGGAGTCGTTGAAATATTCGCCAGGCAGCGCAAGAGGTGTACCGAAAACCAGTTCGGCGGGTGAACAACCTAAGTCCTCCTTTACGGTATTCCTCAATGCTAGGAGAATCAAAGGCAGGTCGTCCACCCAATTGATAGTGTCAGGGAAGTTTTAAGGGACCGATGAAACCTCTCGACTAAGCCGTTGGCGCACGGATGATAAGCGGTAGTTTTTATGTGCTTGGCACCAAGTAGGTTGGTAAACTCCCGAAAAAGGGACGACTGGAACTGTGATCCTCTGTCGGTCGTGATGACTTGGGGTGTGCCGAAAGTTCCAATCCACTCTTTTAGGATGGTCCTGGAGACGGTACTTGCAGAAGTGTCTTTTATAGGTATGGCGGTCGGCCACCGCGAAAAACGATCCACAACCGTCAAAAGGTACTGGTAATACCGACACATCGGAAGCGGTCCCACTAAGTCGACATGTATGTGGGAGAACCGTGCATCGGGACTGCTGAAGGTACCAACGGGGGATTTAGTGTGTCGGTGGACCTTACACTTCTGGCACTCCATGCCCGTGGAAACCCATTCTCGGATGTCCGCATTCATATTAGGCCAAACGAATCGGTCGGTAATAAGTTTGACCGTAGCTCTCTTACTCGGATGAGACAACCCGTGGAAATGTTGGAATACCTGTCTTCGAAGTGTCGGTGGGATGTAGGGCCTAGGGCTTGCTAGGCTGGTGTCACAGTACAGGGTGTCGTCGCTGAAGGATGCAGGGAACTCCCGAAGCTTTAAAGAAGTATTTGAAAGGACGTCTTGCAGCGTGGGGTCGAATTTTTGTTCAGCGGCTATGGTATCCTGACCCAAGACGCCGGTCTGAAGAGATTGAATATCCGCTCGCGATAATGTGTCCGCGACGGCGTTGTCCTTCCCCTTTATGTGACGAATATCGGTCGAGAACTGTGACAGGTAGTCGAGATGCCGGATCTCGCGAGCTGTGTATTTATCAGAGCTGTTACTCATCGCAGTCGTCAATGGTTTATGGTCGGTATAGATAGTAAAATCTCGACCTTCCAGTAAGTGCCTGAAATGCCTGACGGCCAGATAAATGGCCAGCAGCTCTCGGGAGAAGGTGCTGTATTTTCTCTGTGCTGGCGAAAGCTTGGCTGAAAAGAATGCGACGGGTTCGCGTTGTGAATTGAATTCTTGCTCAACCACCGCGCCCACTCCAGCGTCCGATGCGTCGGTCGTCAGGAAGAGCCGCGTCTTCGGATCGTCGTTAATATGCGAGAGCCTAGTAAAATTTGCCAATGCAGCCTTGGCTGTATGGAATGCGTGCAGAGCATCCCCCTCCAACACGATGTCCTTATTCCTTCTCTGCAGCAGGTTCGTCAGTGGCTGGAGGATGGTAGCGCAATTTGGGATGAACCGACGATAAAAATTGAGCATACCGAGGAAATGTCGCAATTGTCTGATGGACGTCGGTGTAGGAAAATCCCGGATCGAGCTGATCTTGTCCGGCAGAGGTGCTATGCCGTTTGCGTCGGTGCGGTGCCCGAGAAAATCAACGCTGGGCGCCCCGAAAACGCACTTGTCCAGGTTCAACTTCAGGCCGTAGTGCGAGAGTCGCTGGAAGACTTCTCGCAGGTGTTGTCTATGAGAATCGGCGTCTTTACTGGCCACCAAGATGTCGTCGATGTAAGCGTATACGTGCGGTAGTCCGCGCAGGACTTCGTCTATGAGCCGTTGGAAGGTCTGGGCAGCGTTACGTAGACCGAACGGCATCTTTAAAAACTCATATAGGCCGAACGGTGTTGTGACTGCCGTCTTAGGGACGTCTTCCGCAGCGACGGGGATCTGATGGTATGCCTTTGTCAGATCGATTTTTGAAAATATGCGAGCGCCCTCTAGTCCGGACGCAAAATCATGGATATGAGGGACAGGGTACCGGTCTGGTACGGTTGACGCGTTCAATTTTCGGTAGTCGACGCATATCCGAAACTCTTTACCGCCAGGCTTAGGCACTAAGTGTAGTGGCGAGGCGTAAGGGCTATCGGAAGGACGAATGATGCCCTCACTCAGCATTTTGTCGAATTGCTCCTTGGCGTACGCCAGTTTGTGCGGAGCGAGTCGCCGCGGATGGGAGTGTGCGGGAGGACCTCTAGTCTTGATGTGGTGCTGAGTCTGATGGTCACCTGAAGCCGTTACTTGGAGTGGCAGCGTTATATCCGTGAACTGTGTCAGGAGATCTAAGTACTCGCGACCATGGCACGTTGCGACGCTGATTCCTGTGGAGCCTTGACGTGTAGGGGTACCTAAGACACGGAGATTCGTAGTTGTATCTGACAGGGTCCTAGGGTTCATATGGACCGCCAGTGCGTAATGCGCCAGGAAATTCGCGCCGAGGATGGGTACCTTCACGTTGGCCACGGTGAATGTCCAAGTGAAATCACGTCGCATGCCGATATTCAGAGTAAGGGTCCTTTCTCCGTAAGTGTCTATCGCGGAACCATTCGCAGCTCGTAGTTTGACCAGGGTGGGCTTAGCGGTGTGGTCGTTCTGATAGGGTACCACGCTGATGGCCGCACCTGTGTCTACGAGAAATTTCAGTTTGTTCCGGCGATCCCAAACGTAAAATAGACGACATTGCGTGTCGGCACCGGATGAGTTAGTCGTCGCCACTCCCCGGTTTATTCGTTTCCCCGGGCCGACGGGTGTGTACAGGGAGGTTTACAATTTCTGGCTCCGTCGCCAAAAGTGCGATGAAACCAACAAACACTCTGGTCGCTTTGCCGTTCTCGGCTGGGGGTTCGTCTCCGTCGAGATGGGGTCGATTTCCTTGTCCGTGGGCGCAGGGAGATCTGGATCTCTCGAATTTGTCGTTGAAGGTCGGCCAACGCCCGTTCTGTTTTGCTTGGCTCGTAGCGTTCGTGCTTTGCTATGTTGGGGGCGTGAACTGCGTTAACGCTGTGGTCAAACTGCGCAAAAACCAGGTCAGCAGATTCTGCCAAATCATCCAGAGGCGTGGCTCTCGTCATTGGTGCGATAATCTGAGCTACTGATTTGGGCAAATGCTCCAGCCATAAGCCTCGAAGAACCTTTTCTGACACATTTCCAAGCTGGTTCCTCATATACCTGAGAAGCTGGGATGGCGTCTTATCGCCTCTGGTGACGTTCCGTAGAATTTCCTGAATCATGTCTTCCTCGGAACGCCCAGTGCGCTTGAGGATCGCTTCCTTTAAGTGATCGTATGGCTCATGTTCGCGCAAATCGGAGAGGACGTCAGAAATTTCGTCCATCATATCGGATGGGAGTTTCTGCATTACATTCGCGAATCTGGCTCGCTGTGAAGTGATGCGTAACATGGAAAAGATAGATTCTACCTGCAAGAACCAGTTCTTGGCATTATGGTGGTATGCAGGCAGAGGTATGATCGCGGCCGTCATGTCCAAAGAATCACTTTTGACCGACTCCATCATCGCTTAGCTGTCTCACGTCGGGAAGTCACCACTTGTTGCGGGGCCGATAAGGATGTCGCCCCCGCAAGCTTTATGAAGAAACGTGTGAACAGCCAAGACAATGAGGGGACAAAGGCGAAGGTTTATGAAGCAATAATGTCGATTTTATTAATGCCAATTGTACAAGAGTGTACTCTGAAGAAATGTGTTCAAGTCGGTGTCGGGTCCGGTATGACTGGTTTTGCTTTCGGTCGTACCGGTAAAAACGAATGTAGAGTTGATTCGCGAAACGGATGTAGCTGGTCGACTGCCGGATGGGAGAATAGACGGGAACAGCAGCAGGTTGATCGGTGTCCCTAAACAGGGCCAAGTCAGAAGAGTGACACAACTTTACTGGGCGGATCGACCGCGGAAACGGGATCGCGCCAAAGTGTATCCCTTGGCGAAGACGGAGTCCCTAAACAGGGCCAAGTCAGAGCAGTGATAGACTTCACAGGGCGGATCGACCGCGGAAACGGGATCGCACCAAAGTGTATCACTTGGCGAAGCCGGTCAGAGAGGTGATACGTCTTCCAGGGCGGATCGACCGTGGAGACGGGATCGCGCCGAAGAGTAACACTCTCGACAAAGCACCGGAAGCTCACAAAGGCAGCGTACTACACTTTGATCCAGGCCCCCGGGCCGAGCAGCTTGGTATTTATTAATCCACCCACGAAGATGTGGCACAAGGCCGGTTTAATGTGGGTAGCCCGCGAGCACGTAGGCTCGGCCAACAGGTCCTGTCTACCTCCCCGAAGGAAACGTTGCCCTTCGGCAAAGCTTCCTCCGAGTTCCTCTCTGCATTAGAGAGTTCGACAGAAGCCAGCCCGGATGATCACAAAGCACAGATACTGCACTTTGATCCTAAACGGGACGGGCAGCTTGGTATTTATTAATCCACCCACTAGGATTAAATGTGGCACAAGGCCAGTTTAATGTGGGTAGCCCGCGAGCCCGTAGGCTCGGCCAAAAATATGACCTTTGAACCCGCCTTGACGGGTTCAGGTCCTGTCTACCTCCCCGAAGGAAACTTTGCCCTTCGGCAAAGCTTCCTCCGAGTTCCTCTCTGCATTAGATAGTTCGACAGAAGCCAGCCCGGATGATCACAAAGCACAGATGCACTTTGATCCTAAACGGGCCGGGCAGCTTGGATTTGAACGAAAAAAGGGGCTTATGATATTTGGAGCGATTCATTCAAGAACTCCCCGGCTAGAGGGAGTAGAAAACCGTAGATATTAAATTAATACAATTGTTGTCCGATGTTTGAGGAAGCGCTGCACAATCCGATGCTCACGAGGTACGGTTTGGCATCAACGATATTGAACTAGTCGTCTGGTTTCTCGCATGTTGCTTGACTTAAATCTGCGAGATCAGGAGTTGTGAATGTCAAGGCCGTCTTTCTAAGGAGCGGCTAATGGCGACCGCGACAAGGCGTAAACAATCGGAAGATATGTAGTCTGTAGTTGAGTGAGTTCGTAGTAGTGGCCGACGACAGGAATTTCAAGGTCCTAGGAAGAAGGTCTTCTTGAGTAGTTTTTTTAGTAAAGGACCGACGTTCTGTCTTTAGAGCCCAGCATGTAGATTTCTTCCTAGAAACAAGTTCCGAAGATGACTGGTGTTACTGTCGACGACCTGATGTTATCATCACATACCATGTCAAATACTTACTGCCAAAGAGGCGAATATTCTAGAAGAAGGCTCAGAAACATCGGGAACTTTTCCCTCCAAAATTGCTTATACACTTTCCCGGCCCTTTTATTCGTCAGAAAATATATTCTTATCTAAGATAAAAATCAAAGGTTTGGGAAGCAAGGTTCCGACAAATTGTAAGCGTTATCCCCCGACTTTATGGCACCATGGTAAAGGCATGGGTGGTTAAATTCTTTTTTATATATATTTTCCAGCTCTCTCCTTCGTCAGAAATTATATTCTTATCTCTGATGTGAATCAAAGCTTTGGGAGCCGGTTTTGGAAGTAGGGGTGTATGCCGGGACAAAGAACTTGAACTTGTAAAACATTGTAATAGTGGTTCTCAAATTAAATTCTGATACTACTGAGTAAGAGCCACCGGCCCAAGCAAGGTGATATAACGCCACCAAAACGCAAGGGACCACCAGAAGTGAAAGAGAAGGAAAAGTCATTAGGGAAAACCCAATTCTAAACAGGAGACAAACGGATAAACCTGTACTCATGTTGAAAAGACTGGGGATGAGTGTGAACCGGACGATAGACAAACTTATCTACGACTATTAATTTTTAATAAAAACAATCACATTAAAATTGTATGAGAAAAAGAATATAATTAAAATATTGCAACCGTGCAAAAATTAATATTGAAATAATTTTTAGTAAAAGAACATAATATTAAATTGTATTAAAAACTAATGAAGAAAATGAAAAATTTACTAACGCGTTTTTTTTCTTTGAAATAAAGAAACGGCCGAAATGAAACCAAATCAGTGGTGAAAGGTGATTTGGAAATCAGGACATGCAGTCCTTGATGCAGGCCAGGGCCCATGCGTACTAACTCCATCCAATTTTTTGTTCTAATCTGTGTATTTGTTTTGCTAAGTCTAAAAAAAAAAAAGAAGAAAAAAGAAAACTATACAAAAATTTTGTAACAAAATTCACTTTTTTTTATCCATAATGTTGAATGTGTTAAAAAATCATTCAAGTTTTTAGTAAGAAAAATCTCAATTTGATGTTAGAAATAGCCGCAAAACATTGTTGATTTATTTAAGATTTAATGATCTCTAGAGACATGGGGCTTAGGAGTTAAAATGAACTGTTGATTTACTCACGCCAAGAAGAATAATATTAATGAAGGATGATAATGACGAGGAAACACACGAGTAATTTTAACAAAACAATATAAGGAATTTATTCACGAATTTACATGCATAGTGTCAGTAGCTCGTTTTAGGAAAATAAATAAGAATTCTTAAAGTCTTTAGTTTTAACATATTGTCATGAAGAGGAAATATTCATATAACAAATTAAGTGATCTGACACAAAATAATATTCAAAAAATGTTTAAGACAATGGTGAGAGAGTTTGTTGCTCACCGGTGGGATGGTTTGCATACGTTCAAAAATAGACGATGAGAGATAGTTTGAAATACTTAGCTTTCTTGAATTGTTGAGAGAAAATTCTTTGAAATGTTGCGTGCTGGTGAGAGGCCGATAATATAATTAGTGAGTAATTTTACACTAGCGAGAGCTTCAACGCTGGTCGCGAGGAACTGAAACGAAACTTTTTACATGATTTCAGACACTCTTCTGAGCTCTCCTTAATTTAATTTTTCTCCTCATTTTTATTATATCAAACAGATTTTCGTATGGGCTCCATACGTTTCTTTTCTTCTTGGCTAACCGGCTAATTTCTGTGAAGGCAAAATTTTCATTAGCCCAAAGAAAATTTCACATAAGTTCGCGAATTCCTTCCCCTCTTCTTCCTCATCTCATCCGAACTGGAAGGGTGTAGGTGAAAGAAGGGAGTTATTATTTTGCACTCACTACAGATCTATTATGACGTGTCTCTAATTTGTATTTAGATATATTGTGTTTATTTTCAATTCTTCTAATTGAATTGTTCACCTATGTTGCATATGATCCATTATTGTACTTAATTAGGTTACAATAAAATTTATATTTTATATGAATATTGCCTTATGAAAATTGAGATGTAGTGGAGTCAGATGGTCACTGTATCAGAGATTCGGGGTGAGGACACACGAAACCCTTGCACCGGTGCTTATGCAGACCAATCACTAAAAGAGATTGGGGTAGTGAAACCTTACTTCCTCCCCGAAAAATTATCCCCACCTCTGTGAATGTGATATGAACTGATTTTACTGTGAGAAGATGCACGTCTGATATGTTACATAACTGAATCGAAACTGCTTTTCAGTGATCGATAGCTGTCTCAATTCGTTGCCGGCCAAATGTTTTCAGAGTAGCTACAGAATTTAGGTGGTTCTGCTTTTTTTTTTTTTTTTGTGTGTGTGTGTGTGTGTGTGTGTGTGTGTGTGCTACCATTGCTGTAACCAAATTGTTCAAATTGCAGTAACCGGTAGCTATCCATGTGTTCTTATTAAAAAAAAAAAAAAAAGAAAAAAAAAGAAAAAGAAAGCAGACACGAGAAACAGAACGATTTGCTCCGAATGGGACATTCCGTCTTCCACTCAAAAGTCAAATATGTGATTGTTATTTTGATTTCTTTGCTGCCAACTTTGGTTTTGATTCTCAGTCCAAGCTTTGGGTTCTCTTTTGGTAACCTTTCTTTTACTTTCAAACATTTCTTGAAATCTGATTGGTTATTAAATGTACAGTAAGCTTCTAGAAACTTTAATCGCAAATCAGTTGATTTGGGGCCAAAAGTAGTCTCAACCTACTTGAAAAACTCTTTGTCTAATTTACCCCTAACTTGAATGTTTCATACAATTCTATTGCTTAAAAAATAGAAAAATACGTTCTTTCCGGTGAGCCAGTTTAAGTATCGAAAAAGTTATAAATGCGAACAGCAATCAAGTTTCAATGCACAGAGATATACACATACAGAGAGAGAGAGAGACAGAGAGAGAGAGAGATTTAATTTTATGCTGATCAGAGACTACCTTTTTGGAACAAACTTATTTTCTGAAAGATTTGGAAAAATACTCTACACCACAATTCATCAACGTTTTCAACAACTCACTGTGACAAAACTTTTCCCATTAGAATATCTTTCAGAAAATTTTTGCTTAATTTTTATTAATCTTAACTTTTCTAGTTAAAGGTAGACAACTTTCATTTACTTAAAAATTGTAAATTTAAAATTTACACTGCAACAGTATTTTAAATTTCTAATAACAATTTTATTCTCAAACTTTCATACACCGAACTTTTAACCAACAAAGTTCAGAACTTTCTGCATTTAACATTCCAAACCACCAATGAGAACCTTTTCTCCTAAATATTCTCTGATCAATTTTACGCACACGTCATTACAAAACAAATTGTAAAATTCTGTACATAAAAATTTTATTTGTTGTTCCGAGCCTATTCTTTTTTTTGTGATATCGTTACCTATTGAGTTTTTTTTTTGTTTTTTTTAAATTTATGCTTGTGGATGTTACATGTTTCATTTGCAGCGAAACACTAAAATATTCACGCAGTCTTCTCAGATCCACTACACTTTTTTCTAAGAATGATATACTTCTTCTCTTATAAGCTTGTTGCGGAGGAGTAAGTTATGAGAAAAATATATCTATATCAGAAGGTGTATTTCGTTGGCTGCGTGACTGAAAATAGACTTCTCCACAAACATTTTAATTTGAGTAAAAGCACAAGGCCATTAACAACAAAAAAGTAATAAACAACAATATTTCTTTTTTAGAAAACAAGAATAAAGCATTTATATAATAAATGTTTACAGTATGTGAAAGAGAATATTTCTCGGATAGATAGAAAGTTTGTTCTTTGTTCCTATTGATAAAAGGATTAAGGAATTGATCAGTTCATCAAATGAAATTATATTTTTACATTCGAATTTACAGTTGATATTGGAGATTAAGTAAAAGTTGTCTCCCTTTATCTGTTGAATATTGAATATGTTTTTTTGTAAGCAATAAAATAGAATTTAAAGATAGGAAGTTTAAAACATTACATGGATAAAGCTGATTCAGTCATTGAGTAAAGTCTTTCGAAGACAAATGTTAAAGTAAATTGTGTTCTTTCTGGAAAATTCGTTGCAATTAAATTTTAGTTGTTGATGAATATCAACGGTTGAGTTTGAAAAGAATAATTTTTAAAAGTTTTTAACCTTTGGATAAATTGTTCAATAGATATATAAGAAATCTTTTTGCTGCATGATGATTTGCATGAGGTTAATATTCAAAGTTACCTTTCTGAATATTATGTTTGTTTGGTAAAGTTCTTGAGCAGAATCCTTGTTGTTCTGATAAAAGTCGTTGAAGTTGAAGTGAAGTTTGTTTGGTGAGTGAGTGAATTAGAATTTTGGGATTAGGAAATCTAACTTAGAAACTTCAAAGAATTGAACGGCGTGGATTTGTTTGGCGAATTGTTTGATGCCGCAAAGCTCACTGAAGATTAGTGTCGTGTTACCGTATTTATTAACTTTCAAGTAATGTGATCGGTTCCAGGGATTGTTTTAATTTTTGGGGAGTGGAAAACATGAATGCGTAGGTGTCGAACACATTTAAATATTTATTAACCAATCAACGGTCAGTAAAATAGTCAGATAAGATTCAACCTCTGTGATCCACTTTTTTACAGATTTTGTCAATCGCAGTACTTTTACGTAAGAAATGTATTGGAATCTTTTTCAACTGTAGCGGTTGTTTACATACACCACGCCCACAAAATACACTATAGCCATTGGATAGAAAATAAGCACTATTTTCTATAGGACAATTTATGCATTGCATGAGCCACATCAAATTTTCTGATGTTTACTTTGCCAAACCTGGTTTAGAAAAAATCAGTGATTGGTTGATTTTTGACCAATAATATAACACTCCTTTCAATATTTTCCCCGCTCTCATTCCCGGAGCCTATTCAGAAAGTATAAATAACAAGAAAAATCTAAGAAAAGAACAGTAGTAGAAACAGTAAATCTCCAGAGGTCAACCACGTACATGAATTCTCATTCTTCTACTCATACACACAGACACAAAATTATAATTGCACTACGCTGTGAACTGTCTGTCCAAAAAAAGTAACCAACTCAGAATTCTATCATTCTTTTGTACAACTTTCTCATACTTAAACTCAGTTATCACATATTGCTGAACTCTAAACATTTTAAACAAGAAAGTTCTTTTAACACATATTTACAATCTCACATCAGTACAAGGGGAACTACTTCCTCTTTCTTAACTTTGTTTCACCAAACACAATTGTTGTACTCGCTTGTTTTTCAATACATGTTATTGTTGATTACTAAATAATCTCTTGTTATTCCTTCTTTGTGTTTCTTCGTGAAATTTAAATGTGATGTGCTAATCAAAAACGCAACCTTCACCAAAGCCTTCTTAACAATTTTATACCAAATCTCATTAGTACGCCACACAACCAATGGAATTAGTTAGATCACAAATAAAATATTAAATTCAAGTAGAACAGTAAAAGTCTACTCGGATTAAAAGTGAAAAATTAAAATCCGAGTATCGTACCTACAAATATAACGCAACACGAAGAAATGATTTTTTTAAAAATAGGCAAAAAGGAAGACTAAATTGAAATAATGATATATTTATGGACATATTAATATTTGTTTTTACATGTAAACATTGTGTTTGTTCTGGTAAAAAAAAATCAAAGTTCAAATGTTCAACAAAATTTTCCATTTATTTAAAGGGTAGTTCGTAAAGTAATATGACTTGGTCAATAAAGTGTGTATATATGTACGTGTGTCTGAAGCACATTGTATGCGTGGCTGCTGACTGAATGTGTGTGTGTGTGTGTGTTTCGGTTTACGCGGGATAGCACCCAGCAACCAGTTCATTTGGAGATCAAACGTACGGACGTAGCCGGAAGCATAGCACGTGACTGTACTATCCAATCAAATTCCAGAAAATGCTTATTTAATTTGGGATCCTATTTTTTTTTTTTTTACTGATTTGTACAAAAGTTTTTTTTAATGATTCCTATGTAGGCGTTTCTTATTCACACTTCGCCTATTGGTTGTAAAGAATAGGATTTTATATCCTATAAGCTTCTTGCTACAAAAGGTCGGGAAAATAGAGAAAAAAAATGAGATAATTTACCTTTTATTGCTATCCTGATGTTGGTGAATGAAAACGTGAAAATTTTTACTAGGTTAGAATTTATTGGGCTCCGCATAAGTAAAGGGTGACAAGAGTGATTTATATTGACGGAGTAAGTTCTCGTACCCGGTTTGTTTCTGGGGTATTACTGCGGTCAAGCCAATTGTCGAAATGTTTAGACGATGTTTCCCGGCGCTGTAGGTTCGTGCACGTGTCGGTAAGTGTATGTGAGGAAAAATCAACTGAAAGGTTGAAATGCGCCAAGAAGTCTGCCCCGAGGATTGGCGTCTCAACATCGGCTATCGTGAAGGTCCAGGTAAACTACCTGCTTAGGTCGATGTTGAGGGACATAATGCGTTCGCCGTATGTGCTGATTGGCGTGCCATTTGCGTGCCATTCGCGGCTTGCAGTTTGAGTAAAGCTTCCTTGGGTTTTGTCATCGCCTTGTCATAGCTGCTCAGTGGTGTGACGCTGATCTGCGCGCCTGTGTCGACCAGAAATCTGAGGTTGCTATCGCGATCTTGTTTGTAAAAGAGGCGATTTTTATCATCATACCTGGCAGCCAACGCCTTTAATGGATGCCAGGTTGGTCGTTTCCCTGTTGCTTAGCCGAGTGTGTGCTTTGGTACAAACATGGCGGTTGGCATTTATTTGCGCGCGCACCGAACACCTCGTGGTACCAGCAGACACTATGAGGATGGTGTCGGGGGCGCCGCGACGTAGAACGTCGGCGTTGAACTCTGTACCGATTCGTTGAGTTACTTCGGTGTGTTTTGGATTTCGTTTAAATCGGGGAAAGTTTCCTCATTTCTGAGGCTAAGGCTTGCAACTGTTGATTAGTGTCTGGGGTTGAATCACTTGACGGCACGACAGAGGCGATTTGATGAGTCGGTCGGGTATCAGAGATCTTGTCGGCTATTGCCTCTAATTTTTATATACACACTTCGTCTGTTAATGCTGCCAGAATCTGAACTGTGTCTGGACTTAGTTTGTCCAGACACATTTGTTTTAGTACGGCCTCAGACATGGAATTGGTGCCAAGCAAGTTTTGCATCTTGCGTAAAAGTTGGGAAGGTTTATTGTTTCCCAGGGTTACGTTGGTTAGGAGTTTTTTTGATTTTGCGTTCTTCCGAATAACCTGTTCGCTGGAGTATTGCCTGCTTAAGTACCTCGTAAGTTTTATCTGGCGGGATATCGTTGAGTATGTCCGCTACCTCCGATGCTACGTCGGTAGGTAGCTTCTCGACCACATAGGCGAATTTAGATTGCTGCGAAGTAATATGCCTCGCTTGGAAAATGGCATCGAGTTGGACGAACCACGTTTGCACACTGGTACTGTATGTTGGAAGTTCTATTCTGAGTGTAGCTTGGGTTGGTGGTGCGGAGTCGGTCATATTGACTTGGTTCCTCTTTGGAGGGAAAAAATTTGAAATTGGCGCCTCTAATGGTTAAGCCGCTGCGGATTCTGGGATGAGTAATGGTCGTCGTCAGCGTTGTTAAAGTTGTTAATAATTTGTAGTGTGTCAGTTCTGGTCTAAACGTTGGGGTTACCAATTTTGTTGCGTGCCAGTCCTTATCTAGACGTCGGGATTACCAATTTTGTTGCGGGTTGTAGCTGAGTGAAAATGTATCAGAAGGTAATTTATGTAAGGCAAAGATTATGCGTGCCTATTATGCATTATCGCACAACGCGTAGATTAAATAAAGAATATAAGGACAATTGGCATTACAAGAAATTACTAAAAGCACAGTGGTTAGAGATCCAACAATAAAGAGATTTTTATATATACAATAGATATACATGCAAGGATAACAGAATGTTTGTTGATTGTGGCAACTGAGACAAGGTTATGAAGAATGTTTATGCGAGAAATTTGGTCAATAAAAGTTAATGGTTTTGAGTTGTTATAAAAATTAAAATAATTTGGTTTCTGCAAGGAAAGATCTCAAATGTGTTCGTTCAAATACTAGTGTGTATGCGTGTGTTACTTGTTAGTTAGAATTTAAATTGTGAAGAGTTGTTTGCCTTTAACTGATAGGCTAAATTGATGATTTGTACAATTACTGTTTGTGTAGTGAAAACGTTCACTTTTTAAGTCAATTGTAATTTGTTTACCACGCGGACAATGGTCGATTGAGTGCTATGTTGAGTTTGCTGAGAATTTTGAAGTGGTGTTGAGTCAGTGAATTGACACGCGTGGAGTTTGGTAGCATCTCACGAAACTCAATGACTGGCTGACTTGAATTGAGTCATGCGGTTGTTTATATAGACTTTGGTGTTTAAAAATCGGTTCCAGGGAGCTTGGCGGGGAAAAGGATCTGTTTCAATTTTGCTACAGTTTAGTGTTTCTTAACCAATAGAAGATTGAATTTACAGAAACGAGGTGGTGATTGGTTAAGGCCTTTTTTTTTTAGGGAAGAATACATCATTCCGAAAGGGGTGGAAGGCTAATGTGGAAGATTCCACAGTACCTTAAAAATACAATGTGTAAAGTTTAAAAAGGATTTTAAAAATGAAAAAATATTTCTTGAAGATTTTATTTTAATTTTACGCTGATAGATTAAATTTAGTATTTCCAATAAACAAAACACTTTGGTGAATTTCAAACTGAATTTAAATTTATTGGAAGCATTTTTTTTTATTATCAGTAAAATCGATAAAATCGTCCATAATTGTTAAATCTGTCAACAAAATCCTCCTTATTAAAAAATTTTTTAGAAATATTATCTGATTTAAAGTTTAATTAATTAATTAATCTGCACTGAAACAAATATTACTTACGTTTAGTTTAAAATATAGCAGAAAAGCATCTTTTTTTAACAGTGAGTTAAGTGTTGACACATCTATCGATGGCCTTGAAACGTTTTGGGAAATTTAAGGAGTAGATAAATCGTAATAAATTTACAACGTAAATGCTTTTAGTATAATTCTTTTAACTACACAGTGATATTAAAACAATAAAATATTTTAAGCATAATAATAAAAAAAATAAAAAAGAGCCCAACGAGAAGCCAAGAAATATATATATATATATATATATATATATATATATATATATAGCTTGCTTGTTACAGTTGGTTTGTCTTACTCTTGTCTTGTCTTTCCTATTTCTTTTCCTAAGAAATTAATTAAATAGACATTTGGAAATATCTTTTCTTTAGGCAAATGATACTAGTATTCCGGAACTGTTTATCAAGGATTTATGTATTGTATATATATAGAAATTTTGAAATATTGACAGTTTTGTTAAGAAACACAAGTACGCAGAAGTACGTAAGAAAACCATTATCAGTCAAGGGAGCTAATCCACTCCGAGTTTTTAAACTGGTGGATGCGACACTATATATGGGCTGGATCTGAAAAATACTTTACAAATAAAAATGAAGATTCAACACAAAGTTAATTCATTAATGAATAAATGCTGAAAATGTCAATGATCTGATAATTTTCTGATTTTTGGTAAATTTTTAAAAACAAGGAGTTTTGGTTTCTTTTTGCATGTACAATTGCGCATGGTTTTTGAAGGTACAAAATAAAAAAATAAAATAATAGAGGGATACATTTTTATCTACTATTTTTTTTACTGGTTCCACTAAACGAGCATCCAGCCACATTTTGTAAAATAAGCATATGAAGTCGTTAAAAATATTTCACTTTTTCAAAACTTTCTGAAACATTTACTCAAAGGGCAGTAACTCTATCCGTTTATAAAAGTTATCTCCCCCTTTTAAAACTTTTGCTAAGTCTATATTTTCAAACATTACCGATTATATTTCTAAGACACATTTTCTTCATAATGAAATATGTTATATGCATAATAGTCTACGAAAATGCTATCGTATGCAATTTTTCGCCACTTATATAAAAAAACACGCCACTATTGACTTTAATAAATTATTTATTACAAATGACCGACCGATTTCAATGCCAACAATATTACAGTGAAATGAAAATACTGTTCAAATCAATGATTTGTAAATGGCATTAAATTCTGGTGAAATATCGTGTCTTCTTGGGAAAAATAGTGATTTTCAATTGCTTTGTCCATGGTTTAGAATTCTGACTTGACCTTCTTCTTCACAACCTGCCACCCAAGGCTATTATTATTTTGTCAATCAATTTCCACCCATCATGATGTGACCACACATGTTATTAGTTGCTGAAGATGAAAAGTGAATTATTCATCAAAAGTTTTTTTCTGAATAAGAACGTTGATTTGAGATCAAATGAACATTAAATTTATCAAATTAATAATTTTGTTTTTTGGGAAAATACTTAAAAATGTTGAAATGACATTGGTGTGTATCAGAGTGTAAGAACAAAATAGTACTGTGAAAAATAAAGTCTTGTGTGTGTTACTGATTTTGGTATTGAGTATTAAGGAGTCTGTCATTTTTCAAATGACATTCAACCAAAGTCATTCAGGAGGTGACTACTACTCTAAACTTGATAGTGAACCATGGCTACAGCAGCATTAATAATCCGTAGTAAGTAGTCATAGTTTGTTAATTGATTTGTGTTTACAGCTTATCAACCCCTTGTGGGTTGTTTAAACCTGAAGTATATTTGAGATTGTAAGAATATATATATATTTTTTACAAATGAATATTCCATTATGGATTTTTTAAGAATAACAATGATTTTTCCAGATTCAAGCCTTACTATTTAACCCAAAACTGGAGGGAGATAGATTCATACCTTTCCCAAGGATATTTGTATGTAAGTGAACACAATGAACCTGACTAGAATTTGAATTTGACTCTCCAATTTCTCATTTCATGTCACTCTCCATTACACCACCTACACATCCAATTAGTCATAGTTGCAATAGCAAATAAACTTCCAATAATTGTGGCAAGATTTAAAACTGTAACTTATTTACATTATTACATTAATTTTTTCTCTGTAAGTTGATCAATTTTTGTAGATATTTTTTCATAGTAAACAGTTTTATTATTAGAAATGTTTATAGAAATGGGCATGTGTCTGACATAGAGAAGGCTCATCCATTTTAATAAATGTCATAACTTGCAGTTTACAGGAGAAAAGGGACTGCAAGTGGATGGATTTAGACAATCTGACATGTAATTTTAGTTTTCAATGAGTCTTCTCTTACCATTTGTTCCCCTCTTGGGAAAATTTGTGGGTAGAGTTGAAAAAAAATCCTCTGCAATGAGAAGTAATCATTTTTTTTCTTATTACTATAGATTAGGCACTTCAAATCATGAATAACAAAAGAAAAAATGTTTATTAAATTTATAAGTGTGTAAGTGGGAGGGAGCCAAAACAAATATGCTCATGCAACATGATTTCTTAAAATGTACACTTAATATGAAATATATTTTGGCTTTAAATAACCCACAAAGGATTGATAAGCCATAAAAAAATCAATCATTTCTTTAAATGAAAAAAAATAAAGATTTAAAAAAATTAAAAAATCTGGATTATAACTGATATTAGGTTGGTGCAAAAATAATGTCGTTTTCTCAAATAGTAACATGTGTGAGAAAACGACATTGTTTTTGCACCAACCTAATAGTAATATATGAAGAAGAACTCCAGATTACAAATTAAAAAAAAAAAAAAAAATTTGTTATTTTTAATCTTAAGAAATTACATTGCTTTGTATTCCGAGGGGGGGGGTGATTAATTTACATAACAAACTGAGTCCCCCATCAAGTTTTATAAAATTAAAAAAAAAAAAATTGATATTCATGATTTCTATAGAAATTTTAAAAAAATGATTATTTCTGGTGGCACCCCTCTACCAAATTGTAGAGACAAACTATATATATATTTTTTTGGTTGACTATAACTTGTTGCAAAGTCTTGTAGTTATGCCTTTTTCTAGAGAAACAAACTTGAAGGTTTTCAAATTTAATCAAACCAACATTGATTGGTTTCAAAATCTTCTTTTTATATCTTGTCATCTGTTTCTTTTATGTATTAGGTTGGTGCAAAAATAACGTCGTTTTCTCAAATAGTAACATGTGTGAGAAAACGACATTGTTTTTGCACCAACCTAATATGTAAATTCATCATCTTATTTTAGATTCTACTTTTGCCAACTTTTTCAATTTGATATATGCGGATCCCTCTTCTTGTGGAGGGTCTTTGGCAGGCATCTGAAATCTTTACAGCCTGTTGTAATATCAAGATGCAGATGTAGTTATTAGCATGCTTACATTTGTAAACATTTTACCAATGACACTGAAAAATTGTACATCTTTTGTCTTAAGTGTACTTGTATGAACACAGTTAAAATTTAAATCATATTTTACCAAAGCTGACTGCAGTCATAACCCTAGGGCCATTGTCAACTCCACGATCCTTTCATTAGCTGCATATAATATGTGCTTCACCAGGGCTACACACAGCTTTGAATTTAGAGATGTCATATTCCTAGACTAGTTGCCAACCAAAACTGAAGAGCTCAGTCTGCCCTACTACTTGGTTTTCTGATTTCTCATTCTCAGCCACCATGCATTAGAACACCAGTACATCCTAATTTATAATAATACTTTAATTAATATTTAAAATATTTAATTCATATCTAATGAAGACATAATTTAAAATATTTAAAATAATATAATTTTATTTAATAATATAATTCATAATAAGACTCGTGAAAGTTCTATTTTAATTTTCTGATGAATCTTAATTCTTAAGTTAATGATTGAATAAGCTCATAGTGAGTTCTATGACTATAAAATATCTGTACAAATTCCCTGATCACATCATTAAATATTTGAACTTAACAACTTTAACAAGAAATTGCAATAACAATCATAAATATGGAGGCTGGTGGTTATTTTAAGAAGTAAGGGGATACAAATGAAAATATTTGAAATTGACAACTTTTTTCCATTTCACTGATCTTCCCTCTTTCTTTCTTTCATTCATTTTCTCACTGAAAACAAATAGCGTCTCTGATATGTTTTGTTTTTCCAAGTAATCAAAACAGAATAGTCTATTATTTATGAGGTATTGGAAGGAGATGTTTATAACTTCCATCTTCCCTTCTTTATTTTCTCATTGAAACCAAGTAGTGTCTTTTCTTCTCTTTCTACACAATCAAAATAGAATAGTCCATTAATTATGAGATATTGGCATAGTGTAACAGTAGCACAAACTAACTAAGAAACTAATGAAAGGAGAGACAAGCACAATTACTATAAAATATTATAATCTTTGGTAAAATATGATTTAAGATATTTAGTCGAAGACAGGGGTTCTCAGCCAGGGGGAAATTTTAGGGTGGGAGGGAAAAATCTTTTACTTCTTTTATTTACAGAATTTTGTTTATTGAATTATGATACACTGACATTCTATTGAATTTTTTTGTTTATTTATTTAATAATTAGTTATGAATTAAAACAAATAATGTACATGTATTCAAGTTTAAGAAAATCATCGACATTTTCTATTAAATTTGTAAAACTCCTCTATAAAAATAATCCATGTATATGTACTAATATGGAAAAAACATGAAGATTTTTAATAATATATGCATATTATTTGGAATACACCTTTTGAGTCAGACAATCTAGGAAAGGTGGGGGAATGTCATTTTGACTTATGGTGAAAAGAGTGCATTGGGCAAAAAAGGTTGAACCACTATTGTACAAGATAAGGAAGTTGAACATTGATTGTGCCCAGGGGTACTTTTTCCAGTATCACAAGGTACTGCAAAACCAAAATATTAACCTGAAAACACAAATCATAAATTCAGACAAGTACTGTTCCCAATTGGACCAATTAAAGGCAGCAATTGATGAAACATATACAGAACTGGCTAATCAGAAGGGTGTTGTCTTATCAGGATAATGCCAGACTCTTTGTAGACCTGGCAGAAATTGGTACAGCTCGATTAAGATGTCCTACTACACCTTTTATACTCACCTGACCTTTCAACTTTGGATTACTACATTTTCTTAATAGGAAGAATTTCAATTCTATGTAAATCTTTAAAAACCAATTAGACCAGTTCATCATCCAGAATGATGCCAAGTTCTGGGAGGATGGAATCATGGAACTGCCTCAAAAACGATGAAAGGTGGTGGAACATAATGGCCTGTATATACATGGTGGGTAATTGAATGACAAAAAGGAAAAAATTTTATAAGCATTGATCTGAGAAAAGACATGTTCAGATTAATAATGGTTTTCTTGATGGAGTCAGTCTTCTATATAAAATAGTAGGGAGTCTAAGGGACATTTTAATTTATTTTCTCCTCCGTCCCACTCATTTTATATATGACTGATTCCATCAAGGAAACCATTATTAGCCTGACAAAGTTCTTTCTCAGAATGAAACATTACTCATAAGTTTCTCCATTTTGTCATTGACTTATGCACAATATGTCAGATATGATGGCTGTTGACTTGTTAAATGAGTATGACCATCACTAATAAGTTTGATCAGTAATTTTGGTTGTCATGAGAACAAAAATTATCTTGAAACCAACATTGCAATGCTTATTACAGATGTGATAAACTAAATTGTTTTGTATAAGGCCTGGCTTGTTTTGTAAAGTCTATCCAGTTTGCTTGTGGGTTTTCATGTGACAGATGAGATTGGAGCTGTTTCAACAGGTTTTCTGTATCTGAGGTGTGTGTGTGTGTGTCTCTCTCTCTCTATATATATATATGCGTACACACACGCACACAATGTAATGGCTGGCTGCTTGTGTCTGGGTAAACCTGTCTGCTAGAGTGGCTAGCTAATGTGTTACAGACACCTGTTCAGGATCATTTGTGCTTCTTCAACATCCACAGAACCTGAGTTACAGTTTCTAAGAGAGAACACATGATCTGATGTGATGAGTAGTTGAACAAGGTCAGTATACTTAAACCCTTGGTCATGATGATGACTTGTGAATTTGTGTTACCATCAATAGAAAAGGAAAAGAAAGAGGAGAAAGAAAAGAAGAAAGGAAGACAATAGAAATTGTTGATAACAATTCAGCTAATGAAAAAACGTTAACATTGAGATAGAAGTCATATAGAAAGATTCAAATTTTATCTAATGTGATTGCAGCAGAGTAGAAAATATTTTAGAAACAATTAAGTTTGTTTGGCGTTTTAAAAGCAACCAACATATTATTTTAAAAAATTAAACATATGACTTCTATCTCAATGTTAATATTTTTTCATTGACTGAATTTTTATCAACAACTTCTATTGTCTTTCTTTCTTCTTCCTTTTCCTTGTATTAATTAATTTTGATATATTACACCTCTTCGTTTTTCTCTGGAGAAAGGATGTTTTTTTTTGTTTTTTTTTAAACTCTTTCTAGTTCTCTTTCTTTTCCCTTTTATTGATTTCTTATCCTTTTCTTTTTTTTCTGCTTTAACCTGCATATATTATTTTTTCTTTTATGGAAATCCTTACATCTTCCTAAATATTTAATTAAAAAAAATCGTTTATAACCATCTTTGTTCACCACCTGATGAGATGATTATATTAGGCATTGAAACAAATATGCATCTTTGTAGGTAACAACTTACACACACACACATATATATATATATATATATATATATATATATATATATATATATATATATATATATAGATATGATAAATAATCAAGAAAACCCACTAAGGGGTAAAAATGGTCCTTGAGGAATACTTCATAGCAGAGCAAATAACCTTATTATTCATTGGAAAGGTGTCTCAAATGCCTGGCCTCTACTTGGAGTTACATATGAACATTTAGTACACAATCCTCATGTGAGATAATGGCAGCTTTAAATATCCACCAGGGTGAAGCCAAAATTTTGGGTAGTCAAGATATTGTTAGCTGCTGTTATAGCATACTGCTTTGGCCACCTAAGGATTGTGTATTAAACAGACACATGAAACTAAGTAGAGGCTTGCTATTGGAAACACTTTTTGTATGAATAATTATCAGCCAAAACTTTGAGGACACCTGTATTTTGAAGAATCACCTAAAAATTGAAGAAATGCACTTTTCAAAGCTAATAAAGACGGCATGAAAATTACTGATAAGCCAAAAATTATCCGCAATTTTGACATAATGTATCTTTTTGGACAAGGTCACAAGAGTTACCCTTTTTTTGCATTAAAATATTAGGTTGGTGCAAAAATAATGACGGTTTTTGACGTATTTTTTAACGTCAAAACAGTCATTATTTTTGCTAATAAAATTGAGGTAAACCTAAACTTTTGACCTCTAGTGTATGAGTAGTAATTAGAAGTTTATGCAGATTTGTTTTTTATTATTATTATTTAGGGGGGGGGGTGACCCTTTTCTTTGAAATTAGGATCATTGTTTTTAAGCATAAGTTCAATCAAAGCACAATGTCTGCTAACAAGAATGATTTTTTTTAGAAAAATAAAAATGTTATAACTCTAGGTGTGTAATGCACTCCACCTAAGGGAGGTGAAAGAGATAGGAACCGGATGCTCCGTTCCATAACAGTGAATGTTATTTATCTGAAAACTGGCTTTATCGAAACTATTAAAAATCGAATCTTCTTTGCCAAATTGTTCACTTCATCAAAAAATCTCAAACATAGAAAATTAAAGGAAGATAATTTATATCAAACGGTGTTTTCCATAAATAATGTATTGTTTAAAAATTACGCATATTAATTTGACTGTTGCATATTTACAATAATGAATGATTAACAACAAGTTGGTTGGTTTGTTTAAATTTCCTGGCTTTAACTGATTTCAATATCCCTATATTGAAATCAGTTAAAGCCAGGAAATTGTCTTTTTGGTGTGTGTGTGTGTGTGTGTGTGTGTATGGGGGGAGGAGACAATGATTAAAATATAAAAAAAAAAAAAAAAAAAAAAAAAAAATGGAAAAAAAGATTAATACATAATTATATTAAAATATTAGGTTGGTGCAAAAATAATGACGTAATAATGTCGTTTTTTTGACGTTAAAAATACGTCAAAAAACGACATTATTACGTCATTATTTTTGCACCAACCTAATAATTATTAATGCATGTATTTTGGCCAGGACAAACATTTTTAATTCGTTTTTGAATATTCTTAGACTATAAGCAAAATATCAAGCAATATTATTATGTGAATAAAGACTTCAGTGATTAATTTATAGAGAAAAAGGTATTCATTATCATAAATAAAACAAAATTTTTAAATGATACATATAGGATACACATTGTGCTTTCTCTTGCAGTGTTGTCATTTTCATTAAACATCAGAGATTAAATAATAAGCACTTATCTCTGAAATGACCAACAAAAGTGAATTAAAAAAGAAGAAACTATATAAAAAATTTTCTTTAATATGCAAAGAAGTGTGTTAATGAATCTTAACTCTGATGGCTACATAATAAACTATGAATTTATGAAAGTTGTCCAGTTAATTTATGGACACAAGAGAAAGCACAATGTATATCCCGTACACATTATTCAGGTAGTTTATTGACACCCTGTAATTAAAAAGAAAAGATAAAGCAAAATTCGAATATAAAAGTTATCCCCCTTTAATTTTGGTGAAATGAACCATTTGACAAAGTGAATATTTAACAGTTTTGGTGAAGCCATTTTTCAGGCAAATGACATTCGCTGTTACGATTGCCTCATTTGAAGCAAACTGTTGTACAATGTGGGTAAGACACAAAGATAAGTGCACCAGTTTAAATATTCCATTGAATAAAGTGTTTGCCATGACATGATGAAACGTATTAGATGATATGTTAATGACTTCAGTACACAATAAAAAGAGAGATAAAGTGACATTGATAGAATAAATAAGAGGCTCAGAGATGCAATGTAAAGGTTTTTATTTAACAGTGGGACAAAACAAAGACAACAGAATATAATGCTCATGATGATGATGTTGCTGATGAAGAAAAATACATTTTCGTACTTGCAATAACAACAAAACCAATAACAAGAAACACATTGTTCCATTAACGTTGAATTTATCAGAATTTATTTCAATGAAAATACATCGGTTAGGCGAATTCTGGCAAGGTGGCTACGAATACTGATGCTTGCTCCCCAATGGGCTCAGTAGGGGGTGGGTGGGGGTAAAATATGATTGATGTCTTCCCTTTTGTTCTTTCATTTATTTATTTTGGTTTCTGTTTGTTTATAACTTTTTTTGCTTTTCCTGAAAAAACTTTATTTTTTTCTTCTCTTTCTTTCTCTCTTCCTTAACTATTAATGAGAGTTCATTGGATGCAGTGGGAGAAGAGTGTGTATGTGTTTCAAAGGAGTCTGGGGCATGGAAGTAGGATGTGGAATAGATATTTTCATTATAATCAGAAAAATGAGAGAGAGAGAGAGAGAGAAAAGATGGATATGTTTTGTGTGTCAGTCTTTTATGAGATGAGACTTTTAAGGGAAATACTAAGGATCTATTCAGACCAGCATCTTCATTTTTATTGTTTTGTTCTTTTTAGGTTGTGGAGAGCCACAATCACGTAATATTCTTATTTTCGCTATTCTATCAGAATATTGTAAGTTATTTTTTCTTATCAATCCCCAATTAAGAAAAATAATCACAAAAATTATCAAAAATTACAAACCCCTGGGATACATAACCTTACATTTGTTTTTACTGATTTTTAATAAGTTTAGTCCGGTCAAGCTAATTTGAATAAATTTGTGTTGTGCCAACTTTTTATTTAAAGTGTGCCTGTTTGGAAAATCAGCATTTGAAATCCTTACTTTTTACCAGGGCTTGAACCCTACAAGTATCTCAACCATTAAGCAGGCTTCAAATAAATGTATTTGCATATTTACTAAGCTTAGTGTAGCACAAGGTCAAATGATTGTGATGAGCAGAAATATGGGAAGATTGTGTTGCACTTTGTTTATTTCTAATAATGTAGTTTTTACACACTCATGTAATGCAAAATTAATAACAATTGGTGTAAATTTCATGTAATGCAAAATTGTGTGTGTGTATATATATATATATATATATATATATATATAACTTTACTTATTCTAGCACATGGTTATAACTAGGAAATTTGAACATTAGTAGAATGAATGTTGTTGTTTTTTCAATCTTCCAAGTGGAAAGTCAGTATTCTAAACTCTGGCTTTTTATTTGGGCTTAACCCCTGATAACTGGCACCAGTGAGGACTAAAGCAGCTCTTAGGTGCAAGGCAGAACAATCATCTGTATTTGTTTAGTTTTTTTTAATCTGTCTCATTAATTTTTAGCATTTCCTACATGACATGTTTCAATCATGTGTGATGGGGGAGGGAACTATGACAAGGCTTTATTCAACTCATATGTTGCTTGACATGATAACCAAAATGGTGTGTGTTTTATCAGGAAGAGTAACAAGTCAAAGGGAATAATCCTTGTTTCTCATCTATAACATCTTTGTTATAGCTGGAAGAGTGACAATTTAAGGGTTCCTAGACCACTTTGTCCCAGAAATGGGAAAGGAGGATGCTGGTCAAAATAAATCCTTCATTCTCTGAATGTATTTTAAGATTTTGGAGGACACTTGTTATTGAATTTAATAAAAAAACAAAAAAAAAAAAAAAAACAGTAGGGATGGGGTAAAAAGGCAGAGAGAAAGAAAGAGAGAGAAATGAACAAAAAAAAAAAAATGAATGAATGAGAATTTTTTTTAAGCTTTAAAAAATGAAAATATTTCTGATGTGAATAAGTACACAGAAAATGTATACATAAATACATATAGGCATACAAATATTCCATTAAATATAGATATCCCCATATAGCAAAGAAAAAGTAAACAAATTATTACAATTAGATATTAATAGTACATTGTTGCTGTTATTATTATTAACATCATTATCATATTGACAGATTGTTATGCATTTTTGTAAACAGTTGGTTAAAAAAAAGAAAAGAAAAAAGCATCACTGGTAATCCAGAATGTTTATATATATATTTTTTGTCTTTATTAATAGGCTGAGAAAAACATATATAAAAAAAAAAAAAAAAAAAGAAAATGAAAAGAATATAATAGAATAAAATCTTTTTCTCTCTCTCAAAAAAAAAAAAAAAAAAAAAAATTCTCTTGACCTTTGCAAAGGGAGGTAACAAGTGTAGAGGTAAGGGGGAGTGACTCGTTGTCATTGACTCCCCCCCCCACATCACTTCAAGTTTTCTTTCAAAATCATTTTTGTTTTTTTCATATCTGCGCCAGTCAAGTCCTAGTTTTGATGGCAGAGAGTAAAGTAAATTTTTATCTTTAGTCTAGAATGAGAGAAGAAAAATGTCATTGTAAAAGGTTTGACTAGGCATAAATATTAGGGAATATCATTAACTACCCGTGTTGGGGACTTCCTGAAAGGATATGTCACAACCGCCTAGATTTCACAAAAGAAGAGGGGAGGAAGAAAATTTTCCACCGCCTCTCTCAAAAACAAAAAAAAAAAAACAAAAAAAACTGATTATCCCAATATTTAAATATATACTCCTTAAATATATAAATTTGATAAGATCTTTTTAAACTAATATTATATAGAATTGATAGTATAGGTTGTTTTGTAGGTATTAAAGTAATGCTTGTATCATAATGAAAAATGTAGAGCAGATGGTGTCCTTTGGAATTCATTACATAATTCTGGAATGAGTTATTGTCATTCCAATAGTTGGTCAAAATAATGATATCATTTATTTGTTAAATTTGATTACACACCTGACAGCATTCCATACAGAGACAATCATTATGGAAGGGGTCTTTTTTCCCAAGCAGTATCTACAATATTTTTTTTTTTTTAATTTTCCTTGATTAAAAAAAAAAAATAAAAATAAAAAAAAAATAAAAAAGTAAATAAAAAATAAAATTGTAGATATTACCTAAAAATAAAAAAAGAAACACATTTTTAAATTACTTCTTCAATATGAGAGTACACCAAAATTGAATCAGCTGAAAGATTATGGTAAGAACAAAAAGAATGAGATCAAAACTTTGACCAACTCTTGCAAGCCTTTGAGATTACTTCTGATTACTTTTCATAAAGATATTTTAATTCAAACTTAGCAGATTATTAATAATACCTTTAGAAGGACTTCAAATCTAACCTGAAGCAATACAAGTGAAATTGTTTGAAATGTTTTTTTTTTTAATCGATTATTATTTTTGTAAACAATCCAATCAGAAAAAAAATCAATCTGATCTACTTAACTTTACAAATGCTATATATATATGTGTGTCTGTGTGTGTGTGTGTGTGTGTAAGTTCCATCAAGTTAGATACTGCAAGTAAAAAAATTTGTTAGTTTCTTGGCAAATAAGTATCATGTGTGCTCAGAATGAGTCTAGTTAAAATAAAATAAAGGAGGTAATCCAAATTTTGTTTGAAAAAAAATACAAAAAAAAAAACAAAAAAAAAAACAAAGAAATATAGAAGATCTCCCAGAGAAGGATTAGAAAAAAAAAAAAAAAACAAAAGAAAAGAAAAATAAACAAAAGAAATTACTTCAAATTTATCATAGTAAGGATTAGTAGTTGTTTGAATTTCTTTACCACAGAAATATTGTAAATTTTAAAAGCACTAGATTGACCACTGAGATTAAAGAAGTCTTTAACAATCTCTGAAGTCAATTTAAGTTAATATTTAAAAAAAATAATAAAAAAAACCTTCTTGAAATAGACTCTCAGTTGAACATAGGGCTGCATCAGCAAAATATGTTGCTGCAATTTTATAGGAAGTAGGCATTGGAGCAGAGTTACTAGTATCGTGCTCAATTAGTTTTAGTATTGTCCTTCTCCTATATCAGTTGTCATTAAGAAACTTATCTATTTTGATATTCATGAAAAGAGGAAAGGTTTTTCTTCTATTTAAAACACAAGTTCTGATTGATATTGTATTAGGTTGGTGCAAAAATAATGACGTAATAATGTCGTTTTTTGACGTATTTTTTAACGTCAAAAAACGACATTATTATGTCATTATTTTTGCACCAACCTAATATATTCACTACATACCTATTTTTAGGTTCTACTAAGTAGGACTGAAAAGTTAGCCTAGCTAAAAAAAAGCCCTTAAAAAAAAAATAAAATAAAAATCTGATGCTTGGTCATTTAAGATTTTGGAAAGTGGTTTGAGCTGAAAACTTTTCAACACCCCTCAGTTGTAAAATTAATTATTACATAAAAAAATATCTTTAAAAACATCAGAGAATATATTTTATTTCTTTTTCTAACAGAAGTATTTTGGTCCCACATGCTAAGTACTCAATCTGTACAAAGTGATTATTATGAAATTATTTTACAAGACAAGAAATTTAAAATATACAATATAGCTTTCATTGTTCCTTCATCAAATAACTTTATTTAGATTCTCTACATTGAAAGTTATGTCCTCATCTTTGTTATTATCATGTTACAGCTTTTTCAGGTATCTGTCAATCAAGGTAATTTCAAACTTAACTGTTTTTTTTAATGAACAGTGGATAAATTTTAATTTCCCCATCCATCTCTAGGGATATCTCATCCTAAACAAGAATAATCTACCACGTAGATTAGAGTTCAGTTCAAAATGACCTAAAGGTTACCCAGATCAACAGATACCTAAAGATTTGAGAACACAATGATCGAAATGTGATGATAAACATAAGTTCAAATGTCACTAATATCAATAATGACCACTTCTCATTCCAGAAATACTGACTGAAACTTCATTTATTCTGACGTATTTTTTGAGTTTATTCATAAAGATATTTGAGAAAGTGTCAGATTTCTATTTCTATGAGTGAGTGCTTGAAAAGATTAAAAAAAAACAAAAAACAAAAAAAAAAAATGAATGAAACTGACCTTTTCTTTCTATTGAGATGTGAAAATTTATTGTTCTTTATACTAAAAACATTGTATCATGTGTATATTTTTAAATGATTATCCTCATCTTTGCAAGTTTTTTTTTTCTTTAAATATTTTTACAATATTCTGGATTGTCTATTTCAGTAGTAGTCTCCAATAAAATCATTTATAAATTTAACCAAAAAGTTTACTTGTTTTAAAAAAAAAAAAAAAAAACGATCTTTGAGTTTGTATTGTCAAATATCAATGCAGACAAATTGATTAAATCTTACCTCAATTTTTTTTATATTTACATGTGGAATATTTTCATCTTCGTTGTTATCACAATATTTCGTTCATTGTACCCTCTGGCCTTCATCAGGTATATATCGATCTAGGTAACCCTACAGGTTCCACTGTGCATGCCTTATGACATCTCATCTGGTTCTTATTTTTAGTACTACTAAATCTGTCCAATTCAAACACCTAATATGGAACCATAATTAGAAAGTTAATCTTGCCAACTATTGCTAATATGAATTTGATCATTACCAGTTTTCTGCTGGACTAAACTAAATTTAGTATCTATCAGCTGTTAAGAAAATGCAAGTGAGTGCCAGAAAACAAAATAATGTATATGGGGAGGTTGGGGTCTAAATCAAATATTAAATTCTCGTGATTCTATATTTTTTTTTATCTGATCCTCACATAAAATGAACATTTTTTTTTAGATAAATTATCCTACTGTAAAAATTATTTGGTTTGATTTTAATTACACAATGCTATTTGGATTTATTTTTTCTTTTGAGCTTATTTTCTAGTATAAGACTTAAACATTTTTGTCATATAAGACTTGTATAAAAGCTTTAGAAGTTAAAGCTTCAAGAGAAAAATTAGAAAATAAAGTTTTCTGATTTATTTGGAAAATTAATGGTAGTAATAATAATTTTAGACAAATAATACACCTCAGTTCAATAGCATTGTCTTAGCTTGAAGTCAAGAGGAAAACTTAGTTTTGTGTTCAAGCAAAAATGTGTGTATATGGGAGGGATTTCAGACTCTTTTGCCTTATATCCATGACCCTGTGCCAGATTACACTTAGTAAATACTTATAAGGGCTCTAGGGAACCTGAAGTGAATTTCATTCTCACTAGGTGGCTTACTAGTAAGAATTTGAACCAAATTAAATCTAACAAAAAAAAAAAAAAAAAAAAAAAAAATACTGTTCTTGCAAATTTAATGATACTAAAACAATAATTTATCCCTTAAACATTCTAATCACTCTTCCTTCATGGTATGTATAAAAATATTATCTCTTGTTCTCACTATATGTTCAGGATGAGTTTTATACAAGATCTAATTTGATGGAAACTTTGAGGGTATCGGGACAAAAAACAAAAAAACAAAACAAAACAAAACAAAAAAAAAAAACTTTTATGTCTTTTTCTTGTTGGTGGGGGTTAATACAAGATCTAACTTGATGGAAACTAAATATTTTTGACAGGGGTGGGGAACAAAGAAAAAATATCTTGCAATAGATAAAGTTCCCTGAGGCAGGTAAGTATAGCCAAGAATAGCAAATGAAAAATTGTTTCCTCTGACAGTGAATTGGTACAGTCGGCAGAAGACAGCTCAAATCTCCCTTTCCCTGTGAGAAAGAATAATTAGAATGAAAATTCATTCTAAATTAATAAGAGACTTTAAAATGGGCATAATGAACTAAAGATTAAGATTGTCTGGATTTTAATGAGTTTGACATTTTCTGGAAATGAGGGACTTGTATACAAATAATTGTCATGATAGAAATAAAAATGAACCATGTTTTTGTAGTAATGGGAAGATTAATAATCATGTTATGTATCAGTGAAGGGGGTTCTACTTACATGGTAGGAGTGATAGCATGTCTAATATGAACCATCTAAAAGATTTTTTTTTTTTTTGTAATATACCCCAACCTTTATTTTTGTTTAAAAAATAAATATTGTTAGAAACAATAAACATGGAAGACAAGCCAATAGTTAAAAGAAAGAAAAAAAAATAGTCTGTATCAATTGATTTGGAAGTTTTAAGACAAGAATCTTTACTAGAAAAAGTATTAAAAAAAAAACAAAAAAACACTGAGAAAAAAAATATTCTGGGGTGTTTTTCCATGACCTATTATGTCAATGGGGTGCTGAGTATTTCTCCTTCCTGGCATCTCTCAGGCCAATGAAGTTATTTGGCAGTACCCATCTCCAAGTAACATGTAACTTGTGTTACATCATACTGGCAACAAGGAAAAATACATTACCTGATCTATTATTAACACCCAAGATGGACTGCTTTATAAAATGAAAGGACAGCAACTGCCCTGGTATTTACCCATAACCAGCGAGGAGAAATGGATTCATGCCTTTGCCAAGAGCATTAGTACAGAGTGAATGCAAGCAATCACAACCAGAGTTGGGATTTAGTCTGTCATTTCCATTCTGTGTTGTCAACTGTTAGGCCACTTGCACCTCCAAAGAAATATTAGATAAACAAGAATTACAGAAAATTCGAAAAAATTCCCATGAAATCAATTGGAAGATGAAATAAAAAACATTGGTCAGGTTAATCTCTGTATGTAGGAGGTTAGGGATAAAAAGGACAACAGATGTAGACGACAATGCAAGAATGAAACAAAGAAAGCCAGAGGAGAAAAAAAAACAAAAAACAAAAAAAAAAACTCAGGCACTGTTTTATTATAAAGATTTATACAAGGCCTATATGCCCACTCATAGGCACTCTTTTACCAGTTATATTAGCATAAATCACATTTCTTTACATGACAAGCTATAATACTGTTCTTATATCATTGGTGTAAGAAAATGATTCTTTTTGATAAAATTGCTTTGTTATATAAGTCTTGCTTTTAATGGATATATTCAGAATGTGTTTTGAAGACTAAAACGCAAAGTATTCAAACATTCTCTTCTTTTTAATGGAACTATTCAAAATACATAATATAGATATACAATGGGATGCTCCAATCAAGTAGATGAAACTCATGAGCCTAAAAGAAGGAAAGCTGATTTCAAAGCTCCATTGCCTTGCAGACATAGCCAATCATGAGAAAGGATTTTAGAGTAAACCTTGAAGATAAAATTTGGAGCTGGAGTTCCAAAGGCAGTCCAATGTTGTATCCATCTTTGTTTTAGCAACAACACCAGTGTCAAGCAGTATTAGTCCCTGTTTTCCTTGGACAATATTAGTGACATGGAGAGGAGGGACATGTTGCATGGGTAACTATTAGTTTCTCATTTAAAAAAAAAAAATCTTGCCTAGACCTGCATCCAAGAGAGGACATTCCAGCATTACCCTAATTGGTAAAACAGATGCTGTGCAACCAGTGCCTGTAGAATTTTAAAAACAAAGCCCTAGGCATGGATTAATGGTCACTCAAGAGCAATAGAAGCCACAAATAAAGTCTTACATAGGTCTAAGTCTTGTCATAGTAAAGATTTTAGCTAATCATATAAAATAAAATGCATGACTTGTACATTGTGAGGAGAGTTGTTTTGCTTTATTTTTTTAACAGTCTATCTCTAAGCGCCACAAATAAGGGAAAAAATTCAAAAATTAACTGAGTAAATCATAGACCAATTTGCATCAGTTTTTCATCCATCTACATTTTGTAGGTTTAAAGTTCTATTATGTTTACTAAAATGTATTATTACACCAATTTAACTAATTGATTATACATATATACATACATAAATTTATTTATTATTAGTTATTATTGAGTTGTTGATATGAACATTGCTTGTATTTGAGACTATGAGTGGGTATCTAGGATTCAAATCATATTTATACTAATACAACAAGTTAAGAAACTAAAAAGCCAATGATTTCATTTGTGTATCTAATAAATCCAGAGTTAAAATAAAATCAAGCCAGAAAGTTCAATCTAAATAGGAATTCATTTTTACATATCAATTTTTAAAAAATTATGTTTTCTTTTATTTTATATAGATGAAACAATGTATTAATTATTTTTAGTCTGCATATCTACATGCTTGGGCTGGTAACTTGCAATGCAATGAGATGACCAGCTGGAACCAATTTTATTTGAGGTAAAGTGGTTGAAATTAGGTTGAAGGGAGGTGGGGGTTATTAAAAAAAATTTAAATAATATATTAAAAAAATTAAAAAATATATACCGCCTGAATTTCTGAGTAAAAATGTTGACATTATACATCGATTCCTTTGAACCAGTTTGTTTATTTTTGTCTTTGGTTGTCATTATTACAATGTTGTGATAACAACAGCAAAAAGACAAGATGACTCATTTGAAAGAATCAATGTACAATTAAAGTAAAAAAAAGAAAAGAAAAAGAAAAGGGACTTATTGTAATTATTCAATTTCCAGACTGAATGCTAAACTACATTTCTGATTAATTTGATATTTTGAAAGTATGAAAAGTGTTGTCACTTTAGGATTGTATATTTGGAGTTGATACATGAAAATGACAAGAATCAAAATATTTAGACTGTACACTCATCTGAAAATTGAAGACCACAGCATTTCAACTGTTACATCTCCAGTCATCATGAAGCAACAAACAATGCACATACATTTTATTTATCTATCTCAATTTTCTGTTCATATTCAGTTTTTCTTTTTGGTTTTAATTGCAATTTGTTTATTTCTCAATTTTTTTTTTTATAAGGAGTCATCTAATTTTTTTTGCCACACACACACTTCATTGAATATTGAAGGACAAGGAATATTTTGTGAGTTTTTTTATTTAGCTTTTCTAGCATTCTTAGTTAGCAGGGTTAAGTAATTTCCATTATTAGTATATATTTTTTTATTGCTTCCTATCCTGTGTTGTGTAGTAGTAGTAGTAGTAGTAATTTAGTTCATATTGAAGTTTTTGTTTTAATAGTTGTCAACATCTATCTGGATAATTACTCTCCAGTGGGATCATCTATTGTCGTTGAAATCTATCATATTTTTGTTTTAGAGACACAGTATCTTCACCACATATCTAACCATCTTTGGATTACTTCAGGTAGCTGAGTTTCAAATTTAGAGTTGTCCTTCTCCTAGACTGGTTACCAATTATGACTGAAAAGTTCAGTCTGCCCTGCTATTTAACTCAAAGCTGGGGAGAAAAGAGATGGATTCATACCTTTCCCAAGGTTATTTGTGCACAAGTGAATGTATGCTCTTGAACAGAATTCAATGGTGTTGTATAACAAGACATAATAAACATTATAAGTTTTCTTTTTAGAAGAAAATTTGGAGAAGGGAGTGTCTTTTATATACCAAAAACAGTGTGTATGTATAGGTAGGTAGGTGTATATATATATATATATATATATATATATATAAAAATGTGTAGATTTTCTTGTAAGTTCATAAATCAGAATGTGCATGTGTATTTTCAGAATTCTTATTACCCCTTGATGGCTGGAAAATTTTCAGCTAAAATAACAACTTTAAGAGTGAGTGTAGTGCCTAAAATATGATCTTATAGAAAGAGAGAAAAAAATTAAGCACCCACCTGTGTACCAATGCAAGTCTTAGAAACAAATCATATGTCAAAAAAAAAAAAAAAAAAAAAAAAAAAAAGAAAAAAAAGTGCACAAATCTTAATTAAGAGCTTATACTTTCATTTGCTTTTTTTTTTTGTTCTTCCACAGATCAGATTAACTTCTTATATAAATGTCACAAGGTATGTCCTCCACTACTGGGGAAAAAATTCAAAGTTTGAAAATGCACCATGGGATGGGGGGATGAATACAGAAAAATGATATTTGCTATTTTTCTTATGGTAGAGTGTTGGCCCCTGAAGGCAGTAAGTAGGAGACCTGTTAAAAAGACCAAACAGAGATGGCAGAAGGTACAAAAAAAGAGCATAAATTTTGCTTACCTATTTTAAAGCACATCAAAATCTAAAGGAAGCAAGTCTCTCCCTCTTTCTCTCTCTCTCACACACACACACACACTTGTCCAAGTTAATTTTTCTAGATATATAATTTTCAGATGATTTATTATTCCAAAAGTTTTTTTAGACTATTGATTTCATTCTTTTTTCAGTTGTGTAGATATTTTGAAAAAATATATACAAGACCAACTGTAAGTATAAAATATGGAATCACCTGTCTGAAATGAAATTTGGAGGTCTGGCATAATCAGTTGTTACAGTTTGCCAACATTTTTTTTCTTTTTTCTCTTTTACAGAATCGGTGACACTACCTGAAGAAAAGAGAATCTTTGCCAGCCTTTGAAGAAGAGACTTGAAGAATGGATTGTCAGAAACATCAGAATAAAAAAAAAAGAATGGGATCAATAGTCTGAACAACACTTGGAACCTTCTAGATTTGAACCTGAGTTGGTCAAAGCGTAAAGAGAATGCCAAACATGTCATGGCACTCACTCACACTATAAGATTTCCCTTGTCATAATTGAATCTGGTTTCAGTCGGCAGTCATTGGCTTTCCAAAGATTTAGACACCTGCCTCTAAATTTTGGACTTGGTCCAGGTATTTTAAAAAAAAAACAAAAAAAAAAATACAAAAAAAAAACAAAAAAAAAAAAAAAAAAAAACTTGTTTAGTGGATAAAATTCCATTGATCCACCCAGGTTTTTAAATCAACAAGATAGGACACCTTATTTTAAAATCATAACAGTGCCTTGAACACAAGGTGAAGAAAAATGTTCTCAAACAGAAAAAAATCTACCATTTTTCTTTAAAAACGTGTCCTGAAGAAAGGTGTACAAATCAATTAAAGCAAAAGAAAATGAAGATTGTGTTTAGTTCTAGGATGAGTTCTGTTAAAGGTAAAAAAAAAAAAAAAAAAAAAAAAAAAAGAAGAAATTCTGTAAAAAAGGTTTAGTAATTTTCCTCAGCCAGCTATATATATATATATATATATATATATATATATATATATATATTAAAGATATATTGTTTTATTTTGTAATGCCCAATTCCTAATAAATAAAAATTACTTTTTGCAAAACAAATGGTAATGCTAAATCTCAAAATTTTTTTGTTTTTTTTACAATATTTAAAAAAAAAAAAAAAAAAATATGGAAAAAGCTAATATATAGAAAGACTTCACTTTGGATATAAAATCAGGAGTGACAGTATATCAGCACTTTTTGAATGTGAATAAAAAAAAATAAGAAAGTGGTTATAGTAGAATTCATGATGAAGCAAAACTGGGGGACATGCCTTGGGAAGTCAATTCTTTGGAGAAAAAAATTACAATAATCACAATATTATCAGCAAAGACAAAAAAAAAAAAAAAAAAAAAAAGGGAAAAATATAACAACAAAAAAATGATTCTCTGGATCACTTTTCAGGTTTAGTTTTGTTCATTTATATTTATTTTTGTTTGCTTTCCACCAAAATCTACTTTTGTACAAAGATCAAAATAGAGATCTCAATATTTCCATAGTAAAACACAAAAATATAAACTTGACCAAAAATCATTGTTCAGTGAAATATGCTTATTTTTTTAATTTTTAAAAAAGGATATTTTTTGTTGTTTGCTTTTTGTTTTATTTATCTTTTTTTTTTTAAACTTATTTTTTTGGGAGGGTAATTTTATATATATATATATGTGTGTTCTCTCCATTTTTCAATACAAATTTAAGTAGAAAAACTGAACCTATGAACTCAATTTACAAAATGCTAGAGTACTTTAGAATGACAAAATTCTAATCTACAAATTTTTAAAAAGATTTTTTTTAGTCTTTAACAAATTTTGAAAAATGACAAAAAATAATTTTAAACTAGAAAATAAAGACTAAAAATGTAAAACTTCTTTACCATTTTGTGGCAAGTAAGTTTCAATGAATAAAATAAAATCATAGACTACAAAAATGGAGAGGATTAAATAAGGCATTAGGACCTATAAGAATTATGACTTAGTGGGGTGGGCATAGCAGGGAAACATAACAGTCAAACACACTGGAGGGTAGAGATTAAATATTTAGACAATTCACCCATCATGAGGAGCAAAAATAATGTTTCAATCAACAAATCTCTCATCATCTTCAGGCAATAAAAAAGGGACTGTTTAATTAGAAAACTGGCCATCTATTCATTTTTTTTCTTTACACTTTTTTTTTTTAGCTGGCCTTTATATTTCAAAGGCTTGCATGTTATGTATCATATAACAGTCGTAAAAAAAAAAACCCAGATTTGTAAGAGCTTAATAATTATAGAAGTTGATATAATTGTATAAGTCTATTTCTGTAATAACAGTGATTACATAATTGTCAGTGAATACATACAAGAAAAAAAAACAAAAAAACAAACAATCCTAATGTCACTCAAATATTAAAAAAAAAAAAAAAAATCAAAATACTGACTGTAAAGAGGCAAAACTTATTTGTTTTTATATCTCTTAACATCTCTTGCATAAATAAAAATGACAAGGTTACTGGAAGGAGACTTCTCTGAAAGTCAAACAATTTTTGTGAAGGTTTATAGAAAGAACTATAGAATTGTGTGTGAATGCGAAATTAGAAAATCTGCTGTAAAGGAATATTGCAGATTTTACTATAGCTAGGCTGACTAAGGAAAGGAGATCTTTATTACTTGGGAATTATTTTTTTCTGTTCAGTTTAAGTTTACCCATTTACCATTAACCAGGCAGGAGAAACTTAACTTTTCATGTCTGCAGCTAGAACTATAATGTTCTACATCTCTTGGCTCTTAGAATAATGCTACAATATAGATCCAGATAGCTATATCCGACTGAATTTACTAGTATGAGACTTATACTAAGAAAAAAGAATCTTAACGCTAACTTATTCAGCTTAGTTTGTCAGTTTAACCTTTAACCCTACATTATTCAAGAACATTGATTCCTCTTCCATTGCATTTCCTGTCATGGTTCCTCAACTGAACTAGTCTCTTTATTGAATGAAGTCAATATAATTTTCTGTTGCCCTAGCAGTATGACAACCTAACTACAAAATTCAAACAGGCTATCATTTGATGATGAGAGTCATCAGTAATTGCAAGACAAACTTTATGTTTGGCTAATGAAGTTGCCCACAGAGTGTTGAAGGTTTATATATAGATACCAATTCTCAGTCTTATGCTTTATTACTGAGAAGAGAATTTTTTTATGAATATTAAATAATTCTACAATAAAAAAAATACCATTCATCATTTTTGGTTAAAAAAAAAAAAATAAAATAAAAATAATTTCCCTTCAACTGATGATGGTTGGAGATTTGCTAATCAAAACCTGAACACATTTCACATTAAAATCAGGAAAAATATTTAAATAAGAAAAAGTTTATTATCCAAAGCCATATTCCTAGCTGTGCCTGGTTATTTAAAATAATTTTTGGATGAGAACAGGATTGCAGACTGCAAGAGGAAAAAAAAGAACCCTCTCTTTCATTCTCTCTTTCTTGCTGGGACTTGTTGGTCATAAAAAAACAAGCAACTTTTCAAGATTTAAATTATTTAACAGTCTGATATTCACACAACAAACAGTGACAACAATGGTCAGATTGAAACTGGAGCTAATACTTTCACATACAAATATAATTTAATAAAAGGGAATATCACAGTACAATTGTAACATTTTCATTTTGACCCTTCCCCATCAGTAAACAATTTAAATCATATTGCTTAATGTGAAATACAGAAGGTTTGAGAGGGGGGTGTAAAAAGCAGTTTGGTGAATAGTGAAAAGAACTGACACCAAAAATTATCATCCTCACCCCTTTCTCTCCTTGATATGATAGTTCATGTCTTATACTACTGATCGACACACATATATATGTGTGTGTGTGTGTGTGTGTGTGTCCTGTACTCCTTAATACACAAAGATGCTCAAATATATAGTGTGCCTTCATAACTGTATAGGAAAAAAAAAAAAAAAAAAAAAAAAAAGAGAGAAAAATCAACCTATGTTGTTCCATTGATCTACAAATTCTAGTAATTGAGAAGAAAGTAAGAAATGTCTTTATATCAGGGGGGAAAAAAAGAATCCCTGGACTGGACTATAGATATAAAAATTTAATTTCATGTAACATTAATACCTCCCCAATAAGTATTATATAAATATTTGGCCAATTGTCAAGAGTAAACATTCTCTTTGTCTTTCTTTATGAGTTTTATATATAAACAGAAATGAAATTATATTTTTTAAAAGCTAGTCCTTTACTCTAGCATTAAACCACAGATAAAGCATATTTGGAAATTCTTTCAATTACTGCAAAACGCATGTCAAAAGAAAGCTGTCATTTTTTTCTTTTTCAAATCTAAGAAATAAAATTCTTTATAGTTGAGATTTAACCAGCCCAGTTTGCTATGATTGAAAAAAAAAAAAAAAAAATAATTAAATTATACACTGCTCTTTTTTCAAGTTAATTGTTTTGATCAAATTATTTTAGCCAATGTACTTTCTCCATTTTCGTCCTTAAGCAAAATAGAATTAACTTCAGTTCTCTACATCAGTAGAGGTATGTTAGTTGTTCAGACATTCCTGCCAGTTTTTGGAGGAACTTTTCTAAGAGTGTCTATTCTTGTATCATGTTTGGACCATACTGATCTGTTTTTGCTTGAATTTTTGAGACAAGGCTCTAGTAACAGAAGTATTGTGATAAAAAAAAACCCCAGAAAACTGTCTGAATGAGTGACTATAACATTGCATTTCAGAAATTCATCTATGGCTATAACTCTTCAAGAGAAATACAATGAGAATGCACAAATTATTTTATTTGCCAGTCTGCTATATTTTAAATGTTTTCCTCCATTTTATTTTTGTTTCTTTTGCTACTATATTTTTTTCTGAGAGAGTATTTTTTTCTCCCTATAGAAGCACATTCAAGCATATATTTTCAATGCCCATGTAAATTCTTTTCACTATAATTAATTAATTACTTCAAAATAGAAAAAAAAATAATAAGATCAACAAGTGAAAAAAATGACAAAAACAGTTAACAGGAAATTCTGATGACTACATTGGGATTAGCAATTTGGTTATTTAAGCAAAGGTTCAATCTATTAAAGGTATTTACTGGAATTATAAAATAGTTACCAATTACTAATAATATAAAACACATAAAATTTTATACAAGAATGATGTGAAATGCTTCAGAGAATTAATTCTTTTCTCTTGTTTTTCAGTGTTTATTAATAGTGATTGGTATTTTGTTTTTTTTAAATATTAAATGTGTGCAAAAGAATCCAGTCCTCTTTTTTTGAAAACTAGACTGAATACAGGGGGGAAAAATGGTTTTCTTTTTTACTAGAAAATTTTGCATACGCTTAATAATTTTAAATAATTCCTCTTGCAAACAAACAATCTGGCCATAATAGAACATTTTTTACAAAGAAGAACTCTTGGATGTAACAAAAAAGAACAACAAAAAACTGTTTTGTAGTGTGAATATCATATAGATACCTTTTTTTTTTCTTTATTTTACAACTAAAAAAAAAAAACAACAAAAAAAACAAACTAAAATTACTTTTTTTTTCATTTTAAATAAATCATTTCACTTTGTATTATTATTTTTAAATTGCTTACTTCAAATTAAAAAAAAGAAAAGAAAAAGGCATTTTTAAAAGTCTTTGGAAAACAGATTAAAAGATATTGTACAGATTGGTGGTGTGCTGAATAAATTTTCAAGGATTTAGATAGGTCCCTTTTTGTGCTACTTTCTGACCAACTACCTTCAAATAAAATGTTTTCAAGTTCCAGACAGATGCTTCGCCAGCCCTATTTTATACATTATGTATGTTGGCATCAGATCAAATGTTTTTATTTTTACTGAATTGAACCATTATTTGCTGGGTTATGTCTGCACATATTCCACAAATATATTATCCTCGGATTTTTTGAAAAACTTTTCGATTGTATACTTTTATTTTTTAAAATATATTAATTGTTTTTAATGTTTATGAAAAGACATTTAGTTTAATCAGTAAACAAGATCACATAAAAAAATGAATTATTTCTGGCATGTCTTAGTTATGAGCATATATATAACTATTTAATCAGTCTGGCAGAGGTTCACAAGACCTGGGCACAGAGTAAAGATTGCTCTTACTATATCTGCAATGAACTGTAAGACAAGCTAATTAGTCAGTGCATTACAACTGCCCTGGTAGACATTTATTAATTGTAACTAAGTCTGGCACAAGGCCACAAGATTGGGCACCTAGCAATTATAAATTTAGCAAAAGGCTAAATAGTGATTAAGAAGTTTGTGATGTGCCAATTATGAAGTGAAGAGAATCTGTCTACTCTAAAACTCAAAAAATTTGAAATCTAGGCTTTTATCTGGGCTTGAACACTGACCTCTGGCACCAGTTGGAAATGTGTAACTATCTCATCAAACAAGTGGGCCTTGTGTATAAATGAAATACTAATCATTAATACTACTTTCACATTAATTATAGGATGGAAGCTTTTAGGAGGAAAAAAGATGTGGAGAGTTATAGAAAGTACAATTTTGTAATATCTTATCTCTTGAGGTTTTTTTTTATCTAACTAAAATTAGATAGAAACACACACACACCAAAATTTGTTTTCTTGTTTGTTTATTTATTTATTTATCTGTGCTTTTATCAATTTATGATATTTCAAAGACATAGTAAATGTATAAGTGAGCCAGAAGTATTTTTCTACATTGTTACTAACCTAAATAACCTACGATCTCTGATAATCCAGTAATACTCCATTTATATTGCATGTACATTGGTATCAAGAAGTATTTTGACACTTTTATTTTGGAATTTTAAACATAGCTGTCAGCTGTAGACATTATGCAATATATTGATAATCTCCTGTTTACTGTTAATTCTTAAAGTTCTCATTTTATTTCTATGCCAGCATATATTTCTTATAACTGTGTTACAACAAATGAAATATATATATATATATATATATATATATATATTCAGTTGCATTACATCTGTTAGTGTTTTATAACATTAAATAATAATGAAACAATATTGTGTTCATTAATTAATTTTGGTAATTAAAGTAATATTCCTAATGTTGATAATAAAATTATGATTGTATTCATTTTTTTTTTTTTAGTAACCTTTTTCATTACCAACCAAAATTAATGATATAGACTATCCAGTTTTATAAACATGTCCACCCATATATTTATCTATCCATCCATATATAATTCAAGTTGGATGATTTTGAGAATCTTTTCTCCTCTCTATATGTTCATGATTTCCTTTTTTTTTGCTTCTAATAAACAAATATATGATGACAAATGATTAAACTCTACCAAGTACTGATATAAAAAGCAAGTCACAATACTGATTTAACCCTTTGTACTTGTCAACTCCAAAACTATTATTTATATTTTGTAATATTTCATTAGAAGTATTAAAGTTATTTTTTTTTTTTTAGAGGAGAACCCAAAAATTCTGGGTTAATATCGATATGAGTAAAAGTTGCAAAAGATTTTTTTTATTTTTAGCACAAGACCCCATGAGAATATCATCTGGGACCTGAGAAGGCATTTATATTCTTACTGCCCTACATGACCCACCTGTAGATTAGTTGTATTAACATTTCAAAATTATTACATTTCGAATATATTTATTCTTTTTGCATTTTCAGCAAAAAACAATATATTTTCACACAACAAAATAATTTAATAAAGGATTTACTGGCCTTTTTAACCCATAAACTAAAATAGAGGTATTTTAACTGAAATACTAAATCTAGATTCCTAATGTTCCACACACATTCAGAGAGGAAGCCTGTCTTAACCAAAATAATTGTACTAAAAAGCCAAACCCACTTGTGGGTCATGTGGGAATCCATATATTAAGGCAAAATGTAAAATATTTAATTGATTTTTATAAAGTGAATATTGAATGATATCTATATCTCCAGCAGGTCTTAATTCAAATTTATTTTGGATGGGTTAAATTACATTGTGAGATTTCATGTTTATTTTAATTTTTATTTTTTTTTTAAATAACACCACAAAATTAAAGCCCATAAAGTTTTTTGTGCTGCTTTTTGAGATTTACAAATGCAGATGTCAAACTGGAGGGGTTGGGTGTGGATTGTAGTGTTTAACAAACTTTTCTATGATCAGACAATGCAAAATTAATTTTAAACCCCATTAGATCAACCGGACTTGTAAAAACACTTTTTTCTTCTGTTTTCCAAATATTAAATTTCTCTTGCTATTTTCTGAAGAAAAAAAAAAAAAAAAAAAAATCTTTTTTCTTTCTTTTTCCCAAATTTGTCCTTTTGGTGGATAAAGCATTTCTATCAGTATTGCCCCTGCCTCCCATGAAACAAACCAGTGTCAGACAGTGATTGGCTGACAAAATAATTACACCTACCAATCAACATCATTCTTAGAAATGGTGCTTTCTTTTAAGATGCTTTGAATATATATATATATATATATATATATATATATATATATATATATATATATATACACACACATTATATATATATATATATAATGTATGTACATTATATATATATATATATATATATAATGTATGTACATTATATATATATGAATGTATGAATATGTGTGCACCCACACATTATATATTATAAACACAGATTGAGAATCAGATTTGAAACTCACAATGCTTGCAGTTAATACAAAACCTTGTATTTTTCCTCTGAGTATCATGTCAACAACAAGAAAAACAGTTTAAAAAATGACCAGCAAAGAATATTTTACAAGGGGAATGGGATTTTGTAGTAAATATTTTTGTTTGTAGTTTTTTGTTTGAACCGACTTAAAATTTGGTGTTGTGTATGCACACACGCACACACATTGTATATGTAAGTATATGTTTGTAGCCGGTTAAAGACATTTTAACAATAATTATATGACTTGGGAGATTAAAAAAGAAAATGCCATTTGAAAACCTAAAAAAAAAAAAAAAAATTGATGGAGGTTTGATCCAAAAGGCAGATTATCTAATCCTTTAAGTCTTGTCTGTTTGGGATCTGGCTGGTCAAAAGAATGAGTGGAAGCTACATACTACATTGGTCTAAAAAATATACATACTACAGTAGCACAATAAGCTTTATGGCATTTTAGTGGAATTTTGTAGTTTTCTTTTTTCTTTCCTCCAAATTTTTTTGTATATAGTTTTTATAAAAAATTTTTTTCTTATCTTCAAATGATTTTGGGATTACATTTTTTACTGAGACTGTCAGCTCAGATCAACCATATTGATAACTACAATTTTTTTTCTTTTATCAATATGTTATATATTTCAGTCTTTTCTGACACAACTATTTGTAGATGTTTACTACACAATGTGTTTTTAGTTTTTTCATTTTTTTTTCTTGATATTTTTCCTTTTTTTTGCTCATTTTTCTTTTTGCTTCAACTACACATTCTGTTAACAGAACATTATCTACAATGTACAATTTTTGCCTCATTAACAACTAGGCCAGCTCTCTTGTAGTCATTTGCCTCTTCCCTTCATTGTTACAAACAAAAAGGAAAGAAAAAAATTATAAAAAACAAATAAAAATAAAAATAAACAAATATTGGGTAAAAATATTTATAATTAATTAAAAGTGCAAAAAATCAGATAAGCATTTTACTTAGGATTGTCAAAATTGTTTCTTTTTTTTTTTGCTGTTTTAGATAACATCTTAAATGTATCATTAATTTTTCTGTTATAAAAACATCTTTATTTAGATCATCTTAACAACAGGAGTTTTTATCTGTTCAAATGTCGACTTTTAGTTAGTGTCTGGTAAATGGAACTTATAAGTGGATCCCAAATATCACACACATACACACATACAAATGTACGAATGAATTAAAAAAACAAAAAAACAAAAAAAAAAAAAAAACAAAAAAAAAAAAAAAAGAGAGAGAGAGAGAAACATTAAGATGATCTCTATAAAGAAACAATAATAGTAATAAGCAATTCTCTAGAAAAAACCCAGCAAGATTCAAGTGTGTATTCACTGGGAAGAAAAATCAAACACCAAGACAGTGGAGTCAGAGTTACAGGTATGTCATTTATAAGAAATATATTATTTTAAAAATTTTGTTGTAGACTTTGGAGCCCCAAAAGAGGAAAAAATAATGTAAGAGGGACAGACATGAATATATGAGAGATCATTCTCCCTTACCCAAAATAACTAAAGGTTATTTTATTTTTTTATATCACCCGGTTCAGTAATATTGAATTTAGGGAATATTGCAACTAGTAAAAAGATGTATATAACTTCCTGTAATATATATTAATGATTTCTATTTATTTATTTTTTGGACTTTGTCAGTATTTTTGCGTACTGCGGATTTTACAAGTAAATAAATAAAAACAGGGTTAGAAAAACTTGTCGTCCCAAGTCTAGATGACAGCACATTGGCTTGACCCCAACCCAACCATGTATATATTAAGTTTGAATTATAAAAGAATGATTATTTTTTAACAAATGGGTAGTAACCTGTTCCCAATTAATGGAAAATGCACCTTTTGTTTGGCGAAGCGGTTCAGAGAAAAATATATATCTATTTAATCCAGTGTACCTGGGAAATATGTTAAAAGTGAAAGAGAATAATTTTTTGGAGTAGGATTAACAATGGTAAAACCTAAACGGATCCCAACAGTTTCACCTTTCCTGGATCACTACAAGTTAATTTCCTTTGGCAAAACATTTAGTTCTCAGGTGCAATGGAGTAAATTTCTACAAAAACAGTTGTGCAAAATTTAAATTTTGGTGCTTTAAGTGGTATGTACATTTTTGCAAGTTTTTTTTTTTTTTTTTTTTTTTGTTCTTTGTAAGGTCCATTTAAAATAATACATTTTTAATTATTTTTTCCATATGAATTAACAGCCAACTCTACAGCATCCATAGACTACACACAAACCTAAATGAAAGGTTTTGTTTGTTTTTAAGAAAAAAAAAGTATGTTAATCCAAAAACTTAATTATCTATTTTGCTTTCTTTTCAACTGATATTCTTCAAGAAAATTGGGGCAAGAATGTTGCCTCATGTCCTCACTAAATCAATAACTTTTCAACAAAAATATGAAAAGTGTATCTCTTAGATGAAGCATTGTCAAGTATTATTACTTTTTGACTAATATTTCTTTCATCTTATTTTTTTTTTTTTTTACTTTTTATCGCATCTCCTACATCTACAATCATTAAGTAGACAAAATGAAAATTAAGTCTCTGGTGAGATTTGAACTTACATCCCTTAAAGAAAATTAATAATAATTTACAATACTTCATGTAAGAAAATCAGAAAAATTAAAACTATTGCTACTAAGTATAAAAACAAGAGAAATAAATGAAAAGAAATACAGCTTGGAAATTAATCAAAATTTACAAAACTTCATCTAAATAATTCAGAAAAGTTTAAGTTATTACTCCTAAGTCAAGAGAAATAAGATGAAAGAAATAAAAGTTGAAAATTAATAGTTATACCAATAGATGCAAATGTCTTAAATATATATTAAATCTTGAGTTATATCAAATAACTGAAGGTTCCACTTTCATCAACTTTCAACCAAAACAGACCACCCCCCAATGTTCCTCCTCAATTTTGCCATATAACCCAACTATATCAGTGGTGCTTAGTTTTTGAATGTTGTGAGTTTGACAATAAATTCACATCAAAGTTGGTAGTTCGTGGTTCTCGGCATCAGATTTTATCAAGTGATTCCCTTTTAATTCCAGAAAGAGCATACAGCTCTTACCAATTAACTAGATCTCTCCCAAGTGTTATGACAGTGATAACTAAGAAACAGCTCACTTTACAAGATTTTGAAAATCAATGTTTTGTTTTAGGGCTTTAAAGGCATTACTAAACAAGCCTTGTTCCCCCCCTCCTTTTAATCAAGCCTTGGGACGAGGTAAATTAAATTCAAGAGACATTAGTATGAATTTAATAATCTTGCATGAAGCACATGATAAAAAGAGAGTAATCAAAGTAATTAATTAGTAAACTTATTGAGAAAATTTGGCAGGAAGAAGAAAATGTAAATGTTAAGTTTTAGGAAATCAGAGTAAATAAGTATATTATTTTTTTATTTTAGGTTTTCTTTATTTAAGATTGGATGAATAGTGCAGTATAAAAATTTTTAACATCTAATATACTTCTTAGAGAGAAATAAAATTTCTTTGAGCCCAAAATGAGGCTTCAAAAATCAATTCTTTTTGTATTTTAATCCCAGAAATAAATTATAAATTAGTCAAACACCATTTCATTAGTATTTAAAAAAATATTTGTAGTTATTGACCTGTCTTTTTATGTTGTTAAAATTAGTTCTATTGAGGTCTAAGTTGAGGAAGCACATATGCATTAAGAAAAATAGGGTCCAAGTGAAGTGGGGTGGGGATTTTTATTAAATTTAACAATAGATAAAAATCTTCATTTTCTCCTATAGTAAATATAACCTACTTTAAAAGCAAAATCAACTTATGCTTAAATTATGCTGTTCCAAACCCATTATACACCTGGTTCAAGGTGATTTTTTTTTTAAAACATTTAGTTGTTAATAAAAACACTTACCAAGCTAGGTTTTTTTTTTCAAATGTGAGTTAAAGATTATGAAAATAACAAACTTTTTTCTGCTTTTTTACAGATATTAAAATAGTCTTTCTAAACTTATTCTTTGGCACCAGGTATGTAAAGAGGTGGGGGGTTGGAACACTGTAAGCAATTATATAATTCAATCATTTTGATTTAAAGAAGGTTATATTTGCCTCATGAATACACTCAGGTTTTTGCTCAACAACCAACACCAACAACTATAGAAAATGGCAAGAGTTTAGTGGACAACAACTGCTTCAGGTTGTACTGAATGACCTAGTCATGATATTCAATCAAATCAAAAGGCTGCTATGATCTTGACTGACTTTTATTTGAGTGCTGTCTGAAATTTCGACAAGAATTATTGTTAACATTCCATAATGAGAGACAATTAGTCAGAATAATACATGGAATGAAGACTTATTTTGGCAGATTGTAATAGAGTTCTTGACTTTCAATACAAAATCTGCTCCATTCAATGCTCAAATAGTAAACAAGAAAAAAAAAAGAAGAAGAAATTTTGCATTAATTAAATAAATGCTTAGAACAAGATCTTTCAAAAAACAGTTATCATAAAGTAAGCACCAAATTAGCTGTATGCCAAGCAGTCTGCATCACGACACTACTTTATGCATTTGAATGCAATAGATTCCATGGACATAATATCAAGATACAGGAGGAATTTATGTTAATTAAAAAAAAGAAAAAGGAAAAAAAAAAAAGCACCACCTCTGAATGCAACTTGGGACTGTCTGGTTGAAGTGAGGAGCTTAGGGTAAACCTTAAAATATATTTTTATACCCAAACCTAAATGGAACAAAATTAATGACATCTATATTGATTTTGATATATAAATGACATAACTTGTCTATTTAACCCTTTGAGTGTAGAATTAAATTTTTTTTTTTTTACAAATATCTGAAACATAATTACATTTTGACCTACATTATATAACAAATATTGTATTTTGCTGAAATTTGGTCAACCAGGGGAATTCTAGAATATAACATATTTAAGACAAACAATTTTTGTAATTATAGTTGTCAATATCAAGGGATAGTGCATCAGTAAAATAAATTTGTTAAATATCCCTTTGATTTTCATGTATTTCATGAAAGACTAGAGATAGTTAACAGCTAAGTAAATGAATTTATTTTACTTTCTACTTTAGAAAAATGTGCAAGAAAAAACAAAACAAAAAAAAGCAATGAAACTCACCTAATTTGCAAAGAAATTTGCTTCAAACGATTGGAAACAGATTTTAAATGAAGTTGCTGCATCAGAAATGAAAAATTTGAGCAATGTCCAAAAATTTCTAGTGCAACCTGCACAAAACTATGCATCCATAAAAAGTTTTAGTTTCATCAAGCAAACATAGAGCACTGAATGTATAAACTGTATGATCTTAGAAGAATACAGGTGTCATTTTCATATGGTAGACACTGCACCCAAAGGGTTAAAGAAAACTTACAAATGGTACCTGAAAAGAACCAAATTAGAAGAGAAATAAGAGAACAAAAAGGACTTATGGTAACATCAAAACTTAGGAAAAGTCAATTACAGATTACTGACACAGAGAACTCCTCAGTAGAATTTTATGATAATCCCATTGTGTTGAGAGAGAGAGAACTGAATATGAAATATCAGTCTAGATGACATACTGTATTTACACAGAAAAAAAAAAGGGAAATCTTAAACCCAATGTTTCAAACTGGAGGCTTAGGCTATAAACTTTTTCAGGAGGTACTCCAATGTATGATGTGGTTTACCATACCCTTATTTAAAATGGTGTTATATATACATACACACACACACATATATATATATATATATATATATATATATACATACACACACACACACACACACACACACACACACACAAGCTGTCTTCTTTAATTGGCTGTCAAAGAGTGCTGGTGACGAAATGGAAAGGGCATTGTTTATCTTGCTAATTTTGACTTATGAAGATGACCTAAGCAAAATTAATAGCAAAAGTCAGGGAGCTTACTGTATCATAATGATTAGTCTTATTAGAAGGCTAAGCTACACTCAGTAAATAAAGATAGAGCGAGAATTTGAGAATTGGGATAATCATAACATTTATCATATAAATAATTAGGAGTAAACTAACACTTTCCTGATGACATTGATTCATTGGCAAAACATGTCAAAATAGTTATCCAAATTGTCTCATTTGCTATAAGTAATAATATTTTTGATCAGGTATTTAAAATTAGATTAAAATATTTTATTAGGTTTTTACATATATTTGTTTGTTTTTTCTGATGTTTTGTGAATGATCTCAAAAAATCTTTTTTTTTTTTTTTTGCTTCTTAGTAACTCTGGTCATCTTGTGAAACTATTGTCTAATGTTATTGAAATTTCATTTCAGATTAGACAGCCATTTGAGATGGAATGCCAAGTAGACAAAAAATGAGCATGTTACAATATAATCTCTGCTTTTAATCAAAGGTCACAAAGCTGTTGAAGTAGCTTGAAAAATCCATGCTGTGTACAGAGATGACTTTATTACTAACAGAATGGCATAGAAATGGTTTTCCCATTTCAAGGAAGGGAAGTTTAAACTCACAGACTCTTTGCATCCTGGCTGATTGTTCAGTTTGATGAGAACCAATTGCACATGCTGATTAAAGAACTATGCCAGACCACTAGGGAATTGGCCCAGAAGGTGGCAAGCTCTTATATTACTTTTGCTTGTCATCTTCACTCAATGGGTAAGGTCAAGAAAGATAGCACAAGGATTTCACATGCAATGATTGAGAGAAAAACTCCATCACTCCTCCATTGCTGTCAGATTACTCTCTCAATAACAGGTTACTTATAGAAAGAGCATCATTAAGAATTTCTGCCATACATACCATATTCTCCAGATTTAGCTCTTTCAGACTACTTCCATTTTTGTCACTTTCTAACAATCTGAGGGGTGCTTTGTTCAACAATAGATGTAGAGTTTAAAATGTGGTTTGATGAATTTTTTGAGTCAAAATGTACTGATTTATATTATCGAAGCATTGAACAATTAGTTGATTATTGGCAGGAGGTTGTAAATAATGAAGGGGGAAATACACTGTTGACTGATTCATCAGAACTATTAATAAATAAAAAGCATTAAAATAAATTATAAAAATAATGAATGAATTTATGTAATAATCTAATAGTTCTTGGGTTTGACTTTGTAGTTGAACATAGTTCAATAGACTGACTGGCTTACAGGTAATTTTCTTTTTTAATCAGTATACTTAATAGATAGCAGAATATTCCTTCCTTTATTTTTTTTTTTTAGAGTATTTTAATTTGTATCTACTTTTTATAATAAAGAACAAATTAATTTATAGCCTAAAGAAGACAACTGTAATTCTTAAGATGAACACAAGTGTTTTTACTGGTTCCAAAGCTTATGAAAACACAATAAATTCCTTTCTTTCCGATAGCCAACCATTTGCTATACACCGTTTCTAACACCAGCCTCTGAAATAGACAGCCCAAAGTTTTGTCACTGATGTATATACTTAAGAGTTGAATTATCTACTTACAGTTATCTGAATTACTTTCAAGGGTAATGTTTTTCTAATAATGCCTTGCTATGGTTTTTGGAGCATACAGGGTTCACAATTTCTTGCTCTTCCTGATGTCAGGTAGATTAAAAAAGTATTGAAAAGAAACTTGAATCAAAATATCCAATTTTTATTTTTTTTAGACTGGAGATTATAGAAAGGATTCTTTTTCTTCTCTCATCAAAAATGGAACTGGGTAGAAAAAGAGTTTCCTCCCAATTTTCTTTTATTATTTTGTATATGAAAGTTATTGGTAAATAGCTGACTAGATCAACTTTTATACAATCCTTATTTTTATTGTTTTGGACTAAGGTCAAGTGTTTACCAAGATGAAGGGATGGAAAGAATAAAAAGAAACTATGATTAAACCCATAGAATTTTTTATTTTTCAGTCATAATGTTTTGTCTTTAAAGAGTCACTTAAACGCATTCTGACTTGATACCCAAACAAACTAAATGACTAAGGCTTTTTTATTTCTTCTATTCTATACCAAACATTTTCTCATCATTAGTTCACAAGAAAAGGAGGGAATTAGGGTTGAAGGAAGTGGCTAATATTTAAAGCCATACTTTTGCATTGCTCAATTTAAAGTTTGCATATGAGTAGAATAAAAGTAATATTGAAAGGAGAGAGGAAAAAATCTTGTTGGGTCTTAGAGAATAAAAAATCCTTTCTTTTGTTCCCACCTCCAAATCCAGGCACAAAACATTAAATAAAATGTAAAAATGACTTTTTTCTATAAAAAAAGAAGAAAAAGTTTAAGTAAAAAAAAAAAAAAAAAAAAAAAAAAAGGAAAAAAAAAAAAAATGTAAAAACAATTAACAAAAATGTGTCTTCAAATAAAGGAGTTAACAAAAAGGTTTAGGTATACACTATTGATAGCTTGGAAATGGAAAAGGAGAAAAGAGAGAGAAAAAAAAGAGGTGTGGAGATAAAAGTAGGAGAAAAGGGAATTGGAGAAGGTGTTAGAAGCAAAAAAAAAATGAGTCAAAGAGAGAGAGATGCAGGAAGAGGTAAAAAAGGGGAATAGTGGAGAATACAATGGAAAAGAAAAAGAGAAAGGAAAAGATAAAAAAGGAGAAGGAAAAAGAGAAAGGGTGGGTTAAAAATGGAGAGAAAAAGAGGAAGCAGTGAAGAGGTGGTGCAAAAAAGAAAGCAGTGAAAAAGAGGTGAGGAAAATGGAGCAGGAAAAAGAGGTAGAGGGAAAGAAAGGATTTAGAAAGCAAGAATAAAAAAAAGGAAAAAAGAAATGGTGGTGTAAAAAAAGTGCAGTAAAAGAAGAAAACTAAGATCAAATATTGTTGAGAGAGAGAAAGAGAAAATGAAATTCTGAAATATTTTTATTGCTTTTAGAGAAAAGGCAAACAGACTACAGTTACCAAGAGTGACCAAACAAGGCCACACACACAGATGCACACACACACACACACAAAAAAAAAAAAAAAAAAAAAAATCAAGGGAAGGGGTAGGTTAAAAAAAAAAATCCATGTTTCTTCTGTACAGGGAATTATAATGGCCAGATATTCAAAATTTAAATTTAAAAATTTAAATTATATTATAAATTAAAAAAAGGAAATAACCACAAAAATGGAAAGATAAACAAAAACAAATATATATGATCATTATTATATACACACACCCATACACTTGATATATATATATATATATTTTTAATTGATAAATGTTTTGGCTTTTTTTTTTATTTTGAGTTTTTTTTTTTTTTTTTTTTTTTTGCAGGGTGGGGGAAGGAAAAAAAAAGAAAAAAAAAAAAAGAAAGTCTGCTCATAACAGTCCCCCCCCCTTTATTTTGATTCATTTATTTTTCTTTAAACATTTTAAATACCCTTTTAATTACTTGCATTTACAATTTAATGTCTTTTTTTAATCATTTTTAAAAAAAAGATGTAAATTTATATTACACTGTATAGAAATGGGTCTTCAACATTGGATAAAAACATATAAATTTACTTTATAACTGGCTCACATTTGGTCTGTACAAGTATTTTTAAATTTATTTTTTTAAATTTATTTTTATGAAAAAAGAAAACACAAAAGAAATTAAGGGGATTCATTTACAAATTAAAAAGAAAAATGAAAACTAAATACATAAAAAAGTAAAAAAACAATGCCCCTGTCAGCAGATTGCAAATTATTGCATAAAATAATTTCTATTCTTTGAAGTGAGAAATGATAATCTGAAAGCATTTTTGTGTGCCTATTTGATTTGTTTGGTAGGAGAGAAAGATATTTTCTCATTCATTTCTCTTTTGTCTACATTTGTAATGTTTTGTTTTTTTTAAAGTCAGTATTTGAAAATTTTTCCCCCACTTCTTTGAGAGAGCAAATGAAAAATTAAAAACAAAGATTGTCAAAGTACAGTTTTAACTCTAAACGGTTTTTGGCCAAATATATGCATATACAAATTTAAAATTTTTTTATTCTGATGATTTTCATTCAGATAAATTTTAATATTATATACATATATCCATTTTTCTTTCAAAATTGTAGGTAAAAAATTGCTTTAGCTTCATTTTATTCTATTTGTTTTTTTTTTAAAGCATTCACAATAAATGCAGAATGAATTACATTCGTTTTCCTTCCCTGTTCTCAAAAAAATAAATAAAATAAAATAAAAAGCACATTGACTTAATAAGATGACTTGTTTTCTCTAATAGATAAACTGATCAGAGACTAAAACAAAATTCAGTTTTAAATTTAGTGAGTTTTTATTTTTGAAAGATTTAAACAGTTTCATTTTGTACTTAATTATGTTTTAAAATTTAAAACAGATATTTTGAAAAAATCATTTTTTAAAACTCCAAAATAACTTAAATTTTTATGTACTGGAGTTTTTATTTTTTAATAATAAAAAAATACAGCTGAGAAAAAAAGTTTTGCTTGTTTCCATTTTTTTAAAATAAATTTTTAAATTCAAGTCAGTGAAGTGCTTAAAATTTGTATTTTGGTGTAAATGAAAGCAGGATAAGATACAGGATATGTTATTCATTTAAATTAAACACGTTTGCAATTAACTTTGTTTAAACATTAACAGTCTGCTTATAAAGATTGTATTTAAAATAATTGTTTTTGATATTTGAATAGAATTTTCTATTATCAATAGAAAATTTGTTTATCAACAATAAAAAAGACTTCAGTTTCTTTTTTCTTTCTTTTACTGTTATCTTTTATTGTAGATTAAATATTTTCAATACAGCAAAGTATATCAAATAATTCCCCTTTTTTTAATATATAGATAATACAAAAAAATATTGCTGACAGGGAAGTAAGTTATGCATTAAAGAAAAAAATCTACTCTGTATTTTTTTTTTAATGATGAAGAAAAAAATTGGGTGGGTGGGAAATAGACATGGTGGGTGGGAGTGAGGGTCTCATTTAAGACAGCAAAATTTACAGGCAAGCTTAATTTAATTAATCACCACAAGAAGCAAAAATTTCCACTCAATCACATGAGAAAGATTGAATAAAATGTTCATATTGTAAATATTTATGTACCACTTGAGTATTATGAATTTTACAAGTACACAAATGTATACTGACAACGTTGCATGTGGGCTCTGGGTGGTGTATGCACGAAAGGCTTGCCTGAAGCCTAAGATGTCCACTCTTTGGCTCAAAAACCCCAAGTCAACCAAGTTAAATTTTTTTTTTTAATAGAACCAACATCAATATAGCAATGATAATCACTCCATTTGTTTCCCCCTTTCTTAGAGAGTAGAATTAAGAATTTTACCGTTAGTGGCTAAAAAAATAAGTTTTTTTTAATTGAAAATAAAATTCAAAAAATGAAAAATGATTTTTTTTTTCAGAGTGGATATTTTCATCCTTGTGAACTTGATAAAAATTGAAAACAAAACATGAATGCAAGTCAATTGAGAATAAGGGCCAAAAAATGATGATAACATTGAGAAAAAATGGTATTGCCTTCTTCCTCAATAAACAACAAATGGTTCCTAATGCAAGTAGAGAGTTAACTGTCGCATAGTAACCAGAAAAAAAAAAAAAAAAAAAAGATGCAGGTGTTAAAAAAAATATTAAGGAGTCAGGGTAGGTAAATAATACCAACATTAGCAGCAAGATCTGCTCAGATGTAATCATGTATGAGGAAGTTAACAATATGCGAACCTTTCACTTGAAGATGTAAAATAATACTTCAAGCTCAATATTAAGCTATACATATTAAACATTACACAGAAGTTGGAATTAAATATTTCTTCCAACAGATAAATACAACTTTTTGTTTTCATTAAGACAAGGAAGATGATGATTTTTAAAAAAAAAAAAAAAAAAAAAAAAAAAAAAGTGATTTTATTTCTTGTGGTGATAAAATGATTAAAAAAATGTAAGAAAAAAACTTGGTTAAAAATGTTTGCCATAGAATTAACGAATGTTTGAATCAACTTTTTTAAATAAATAAAAGATTAATAAAATGAGGAGAATAAATGAATAACTTGACCCAGAATGTTTTTTAATAGATTTTAACCTTCTACAATGCCCAGCATGAATAGAAGTTTGGTCGAAATGGGGAAATACAAATAAAAGTTATCTCCCTTAGTTCCTTCACAGTGTAAGAAAGTATTTTTTTTATCAATACATACACAGTGGAATAATATTAAAAAGAGAATCTGTTAGATGATCAACGGAAAATTCTTTGTAGACAAGTCCAACTAGAAACTTTTGCAATTTGAAATATGAATTACGTTTAGTTAGAAACTCTCATAAACCAATTAGAAAAAAACAGGAACAAAAGAACAGATATAGCAGTAAAAAGCAGTCCCTTTTTCAAATCTTCATTTGTATAAAATCTATTTTCAATATCAAAACTTCTAATTAATAATGAAGAAGTTGTTTGTTTGCAAAGAGCAATTTAAATTTAATACAAATGTTCAACAATAAAAAGGGTGGAAAATAAAAGAACCCTATATTAATGATTAGGATTAGTATTTAGGTTCTACAGTTCATTCTTAGCTAACATATTCAATAAAATCAAAATCGGCTCAGTTATTGGGCATAGCAACAGCAGCTCTAATATTAAATTAAACAAAAGGTTTACTGTTTAATTCAAAATCATTAAAAACCAAAGTATCTGATATATTAATTTTCATCAAGAAAGATGATCTTTATGGAATGTTCTAGAAAAATATTGCTTTTTTTTAATCATTTTTAAGGTGTGCATTTTCAACACAATCCCATGCAAGAAATGGTAGCAATAGCTATCAGATTAAACCAGTTTTGACACAGAATGATACACATTCAATAAGGAATAAATTCACTAATCTGTATGACTACCTTGCTAAATACTGAATTTCAACCAGAATTCACTTTATGGAAACAGTGGCATTGTAAAGAGGACAAGGACACACCAATGTTCAAATAAGTTCAAAAATAGATTAAGAAAAAAACTTTTTTTCCTTTTTGTTTTTTAAAAAAAAAAAATTATTTGATAATTATAGTTATCCGAGGTCTCTGTATAAAGCTAATTCATATTTCAGAGATGAAATATCTTACCAAAAATGTGAAAAAAAAAAGAAAAAAAAGAAAAAGTTAAATCAGTATAAAAGAGAGAGAGAGAGAGAAAAAAAAAATCAAGACTTTATAGTTCTGATTTGAATAATGTAATTATATTGAAAACATTTGTGTTGAAGGTTAACAAAATGTATAACCAAAGTCAAGAATTATATTTTCTACTATACAAGAAAAGTTTTGTGTGGTGCCTGCTCAGTGTTTCATATATACAATTGTGTAGGGCTAAAATCAAAATAAGGCACCACTAAAGATGTGTAAGTGTGACTAATTGTATTGTAACAAGGGTAAATATTTTGTTTTCTGCTATAAAAATGTTTTCAGTTCTATTTACATAATAGTCTGCCAAGCATTAACAATTTTTTTAAAAAAATTACTTCTTTGTGGAGTGACAATAAAAATTGATGGTGAAGATCAAAAATCGTTTTTCTTTTTTTTTTTTATAAAAGAAAGGACCAAAGATAAATGTCATTTACGAAAATAGACACTCTTTTAAAAGGTTTAATTTGTGCACTAATTATTTGTAAATGGGTTTAAAATTTTAAAATTTACTAATTTTTTATAGCTTTAAATTTTTTAAATTAAAATGACCAAAGAAAACAAGAAAAAGAAAATTAATTATACTTTTTTCTTTATTTTACCTGGGTTCATATTCTGCAAATGTATTATAAACATTCAAACTGAGAAACTTTTCTTTAGGGTGGAAAAAAATACCGAAAGTTACTGCAAAACAACATAGTTAAATTATTTCATCAAGAAGCAAGATGACTTGGCCATTTAAACTGTTGTTTTAATGAATACAGAAAATAGCCATATCAAAATTATTTTTATTCAGATATTTTTCAGCTATGATAATAAAAACATTTTTTAATAATTACTTTTATGCTTTTAAAAAAAAATTTGGAAAAACTGAAGATAAGAAAATTTCATATAGAATCTGAAGTCAGGTAAAAGCATCTTCAAAAACAATTGTTGGGGAAGGAATTAAAAAAATTATCAGGAATAACTGTTATGGTGAGAAATCACTACACATTTATAATAAAGATCAAATAAATGGAATGTTTCTTTCTTTTGATAAGATAGTTCAAAGCTTAAGTTTTTAGTTGGACTTGATCTTAAAGAATATAGTGGCCACAAAGAATGAGGTATATAGTTCAAATAAAGATTAATGTTTAAAAATATGAATGTATAAAAAATTTATAAGTCACAAATTATAGTAATGGATTTAAAAAAAAAATAGTGAATTGTATTTTTAGAACCATTTATGAAAAGAAAAAGTCCTATTGCCATCGTTGTAAAAAATAGGATGTCATATTAAACCCCTTTTGACCTAAGTATTCAAACATAATTGACACATACATCAAGCATAACATTGGCTATAGGTTGCTTAAAATGTGGCTTATGTTGCTGAGTTTAATGTTTTTTTTTTTTGTTTTTTTTTATCAAGTGATGAGATTTTTAAAGGATATTCTTCATTCATATCAAAAAAGAAAGTCATTTGCACAAAGTCTGAAAAGGTGTAAATTGTATAACCAAAACATCTGAGGAAGGGGAGTTTTTTTTAAATCAAAAAGAACTATTCATATTTTTTTTATTTGGTTGTCAAGTCTTTTTTTCTTTTTACTTTTTTTTGTTAAAAACTTTTGAAAGCGGAAATTTTACAGAATATAATTTTATGAAATTGCATATATGACAAAAAAGACGAAAAACATTTAAAAATATTTTTGTTGAATATTTATGAATAAAATTTAATGGTTGCTGATAATTCAATGTTACAAATTATATTTCCATAATAAAGAAAAAAATTATGTTTTGATTTTTATATGAACATGTCTTGCTAATAAAAGTCATTTGTATGAATATTTAGAAGATGAAAGCCACTTTAAGTCTGAATTAAAATAATATTTAATTATCAAATTAAATGCTAAAACAAAAAATGATAAAAAATGTTAATCAAATTGTAGAAAAATTAGTATAAACATTTTTGCAACTAAAAAATGTTTTGAAATATTCAAAACTTTCATTCAGTAACAAAATACAATATATTTCGTTTCCTCTTTAAGAGTTAAATCCAAAAATTAAACAAGTTAAAACAGTTTTATATTTAACTGTTTTTTTTTGTTTTTGTTTTTTTGAAAGAAACTTAAAATTATAAAAACAAGTCACCATCAGACCAAGGGAAGTAACTTTCACACGAATTATCTCCCATCAAAATTTTACTGGCTAAGTAATGGCGAATGTGCGTTCAGGTATATTTTTATATTTTAATTTTCAAAAGAAAAGTCAGAATTTTAAAAAATTTTATTACTGAAAATAAAAAATTCTACGAGAAATAACTAGAGGAACGGGAGAAAGAATCTCGATGCTTTAAAGGTTTTCAAAACCTAACATTTTTGTAAAACATTAATTAATTTACAATACATTGCCAGATATTGGTTGAAGAAAATAATCTGGACAGTGTCCTTATGCTAAACATGACTTATGTATTAAATAGACTTAGCTTAGTTTGGCACAAGACCAAAAGGGGATAACAAAGATAGAAAGATTGTGTTACACCAAGCTTTCAGATGCTTGCTTGCTTTGAGATAAAAAAAAAAAAATAAAAAAATAAATTGAAACCCAGGCTCAAACACTGACGACTGATGACAGTGAGAAATAAACAATTATTTTAATCACAAAGCAAACGGTTAAAATAACACAAAATATTAAGAAACTTTTTTAAAAATTGTCACATGAAGGCATGAAGCATAAAATTTGATAAATAGAAAATGGTTTATAAGATAAATTTTTTTTTTTTTTTTTTTTTTTTTTTTTTACTGGCACATTGTTTGAGGACTGTACATTTATTAGTTGGATATAAGAAATATAAATGAAAACACTGCAATGTCTTTACTTTTTTTTTTTTTTTTTTTTTAGATTTGAAGCCATAATCCAAACATTTCCTTTTGACAATATTAACACCCTAATATTTAAATGTTTAAGTAAACATATTTATCAATATTAAAATCTTTGGGGCTTTATTTTGAAACATGTCAGTTATGGTCAGGGTATTATTACATCAACATAATTTTTTCTTTTAATACCCCCAGTATATTTTCTTAACAATAGCAATCTCTTAAAATTTCTGACAGAGAATGTTATCAAGAAAAAAAAAAAAAATTACAATCAGATGACTATACCAGAAGCACAAGCCAAATATGACACTTGGCCATTGAATATCTTACAAAGAATACATATAAGTACTCAAGGATAATGAATAATGTATTTGGGTTATTGTAAGTAGATAAAACCTGTAAGCAATAGTCAGAAAGGGAGACTTTACCAATCAAACTCTTAAAAACAAATATGAGGACCTGGTCATGAAAATTCTATCAATTTTCACAATCGTTGTCCTTAATTTGAATCGTAAGACGTAAGTGAAATGTTATAACATGAAAATAACGAATATCAGCTATTTAATTGGATTATTAAGAAAAAAAAATATTAAGGAACCAAGGGGAGTAACTCTGTAAAAAGTTACCTCCTCGTTTCGTCCATTTTCAAATGACCATTTTCGTTGTATTGTAATTATCGAAAAATATCTCTGAAAATCAAAATGAATCTATTTAAGCGAGCGCTCACCATCCATCACGTTTGTTTTTATTAGTATAAGACTATAAAAAAAAATCTTCCACGTGGTTTTTTTTCCTTTTTTCATTCTGGTTATTACAAAAATGATTTATGAAATAACCATTTTTTCATAACTGAAAATATGAAAGAATTATGCTTACTGAGGAGCTTTTACTAAATAATCTATGAAATGAAAGTAGCAGAGTTTCATTTTAAGCAACCATGCCAACATTTAAACAAGGTACATACATACACACATATATACAAGACAAAATATTTGAATTTTGTCTAGGCCTTCTTTCCATCCTCATTATTAATATTTTATTTCTTTTGGGAAGGGATAGAGAAATAGTTCTCCATTTTTTTTCTTCTTGTAAATTCTTTCTCTTTTTCAAGTACATCACATATATATCCAGGCATATTGATACATCACCTTCATATGTGTATACTTAATACACACATGCCATTTTTGAACCATTGATACACAAATGACAAGTCAAAAACTATTTTAGAGAAACCATTGTGACATACACATACATATGTTCGTACTGAACGTTCTTTTAATTCTTTTTTAAAAATTCATGTATATATTTTCTTTGTTTAATACTTGAACTTCTAACCCTGAGCTTGCAAAAAAATGGATTCTTTCATTCTCTCAAATGGGGATGAAAAAAAAAATGGAATTTAAAAATTTTCTCCTATGATTCTTCTAGATTTCTTGTTAATCTGAGTAATTACTGCATGAATGGCAAACAGTGATATACTTTAAAAAAAAAAAAAAAAGAAAAAAAATTCCAAAAAACTAGTATCCCTCTCCCAAACCCTGAACAAAAATGTTTGCAATGAACTGTTTGACTTCACATTTTTTCAGTTAAAAAAAAAAAAAAAAAAAAAAAAATCAAAAGAAATCAAAAGAAAAATAAAGAAAAGTGACACTGAATCATTTTCATCTAATCGAAATGAAAATTTATGGAATATTTTTAAAAAAGCTGGGACTACGATCACAGATGTTAACGAACCCAGTGTTAAGCTAGTAATATTATATGAAGAAAAAAAAAATTTTTAAAATGTAAAGAGTTAAAAGAAAAAACCAAAAAAGGAGATCATTATTTGTAGAGAAAAACAGGCTGTTAAATAAAGGGGTGCATTATATATGCTTTTTTTTTGTTGTTGTTTTTATTTTTTAAGGAGAGGAAAGAGATTACAAAAATAGATATTCCAGTTTTCTTCTTTTTATGAACTAATGCAGATAGTGGTGAGGGTAGAATTAACCCCCCACCCCCAAAAAAACACAAACGAAACAAAAAAAAAAAACACAATTCATGTTAATCAAAAGGAATGTATTTACAGAGGTGTAATAAAAAAAGAAGACAGAAGAAATTAAAAAGAATACAGGTAGAAGTTAGAAAGAAATTTACAAGGATTGTTACAAAAGATTTTTTTTCAAAGTTGATTATAGCTTTTGGGGGAAAAATCATAAGGATGATAGTAAGAATCAATTATTCAACAAATAACCTTCAATTTTTTTTGTTTCTTTTTCTTTTTTTATTTTTTTCTTTACATTTTTCAGTGATGAATGAATGAAACATACCTGAAGAAAAATAATGAAAATTTGAAAAGAATAAAATTGGTAAATATTTCATCAAAAAAAAAAAAAAAAAAAAAAAAAGTTAAAGGAAAAAGAAAGAAAAAAAAAGTGAGTAAATTTTTTTTGTTTTGAAATGAAAATGAAAAAAATGAAAATAATAAATCCAAGATATTAAAAAGTTAAAACGTGAATTATAGACTTTAAAATGGACGAATGAAATCAAGTGTTAAGTTTGTTTTTTTTTTTTTGTTTTTTATCATAATCTTGACAAAACTTTTTGGTAGTGGTGAGAAAGGGGAAACAAAATGTTGCTTTTCGTTTTGACCATTTTGAATATATAGATATATATATATATGTGTGTGATTTTGATTTGTTATTGTATTTTGTTCACAATCCGTTTTTTTCTTCTTAAAAACAAAACAAAAAAAAAAAAAACAAACAAACCCTTTCATTATCATTGAATATATTATACATAGGGACAAACAATGTTCATAACAGTTACGTCGAGTCACAAAAAGAGTTTTACCAACAAAACCAGAGAGGCAATCTTTCATTGCCTTGAACACAATGAGAAGGAAAGTCATTCCTTAGGAAGTAACCAGAATCACCGAAGGTCATGGTACTCAGGGATACGCTGGTACTCCACAACAAAATCTCCAAAGCCAGTCTGAAAAAGTTACATAGCAAATAATTATATATATATATATATATATATATATATATATATATGAAGAAAAATATACAGAAAAAACAAACAAAAATCCTAATATGCAATCATGCTGTTTTAATGTTAATATAATGTCAACGTCGGACGTTTCGGTCAGGTAGACCATCTTCGGGACATATTCATAAAACATAATTAACATTCGACTATATTTAATTCAACATGAAAAGACAATGGACATAAGAGTATGACTAATCAAAACAGATAACTGAAATTTTTCAAGATCAGCGTTCCGTTTCAATATGATCACGTTGGCATCATATGGGCGATGTTGTGAAAACGTATTCCTAAAATAGAGTATTTTGAATGAAAAATGAAAAAAATTTTATTTTAATCTAAAACTTATATGTACGTTTGTCGAGCATTAATCTTGCTAGAAAAGAGGAAATATTAAAGAAGCCGGGTCTAGTATTCATCGTGCGTGAGATAGATATTATGGATGCCTCATAAATCCGTCTAAGATTTTTATTATGAATATATTTTAAAATCTTCACAGAATCAGAATCGAAATTATGATCAGATTTAGTTATGTGTACAAATAAAGCATTGTTTAAATTACCGAGGCGAATATCTCGTTTATGTTCGAAAACACGAGATTTTACGGACATACATGTTTCACCCAGATATTTTAAGTCACAGTTGTTGCATGAGATTTGGTAGATGCAAGCATCGGATGTAATATGTTGGTTGCTGGTGTTATTTAATAAACTACGGATTTTAGGAATACGTTTTCACAACATTGCCCACGTGACGCTGACGTGATCATATTGAAACGGAACGCTGATCTTGAAAAATTTCAGTTATGTTTTGATTAGTTGTACTCTTATGTCCATCGTCTTTTCATGTTGAATTAAATATAGTCTAATGTTAATTATGTTTTATGAATATGTCCTGAAGATGGTCTACTAGACCGAAACATCTGACGTTGACATTATATTAACATTAAAACAGCATAATTGCATATTAGGATTTTTGTTTGTTTTTTCCGTATATTTTTCTTCATACTGTCGGATCTATATCTATACATTTGCGCGCGTGTGTGTGTGTGTATATATATATATATATATATATATATATATATATAAAAACACCCAAAAATTATTTTTTTGTTAAATTCAACTAAGGTTGGACTGTTGTATTTTTGGTATTTTCAAATAAGATGTACATCCAGATCAAAATTTTGAATAAACTGTCTAAAGTTCAAGTTTTGTTGAAGTCCTTTCAATCATCCCAGTCATTATCAAAAACTGGCTGTTGCCAATATGGTAGATAAAGATTTTGTTGGTTACATCTTGGCAATTTTTAGAGATGGAACTTGAATTAGTCCAAGTGATGTTAAATGGGGCTAGACTGCACTGAAAAAGCATGTATCAAATATTTATATGTATTATTATTTTGTATACATATTAACTATTTTATACACACTTCAAGAGAATCATCTCCTGTTGTGAAAGATATTTTTATTTCATGTAGGTTGCTTCTTTTTTATCATAATGGTTCTAGAATTTTGAGTCTTTCTCTGCATTGAGTCATATATAGCATTTTGGTATTATCTACTAATATTTATCTGATGTTAATAGTTGTATTTTGGTTGTTAGTGATGTGATGATTGATATATACACAAATTGTACTAAGTTACAACAAGTGACAGTTGTGGTGTATGTGTAGCCAATGATAAAGTTTTATGTTGTCCTTAGATTAAAGGTCTCAAGTTATTGGTAATAATTAGGTTAGTATTTGGAAAAATTCAATAAAAAATTAGACAAACATTTGGATGAATTTTTGCTGCATATACAAAAAATAATTTTTAAGTAATTACTTGTTTTTTTTTTTTAATCTGATATTATTTATTACTACTAAAAATAGTAAATTTAGTGGATACATGTCTTTGAAAAGATATTTAAAAAAGTAAAAATAAAAGGTGAAATGTCTACCAGCCTACATATTGAAAGTTTTAATGAAGAAAATTTTTGGGAAGTAGATTTTCTTTAACACTATCAATTCTAAACTGATAGGCATTAATTTAATTGTTCAAAAACAGGGATGTCTAATCAAACATGCATACTCATTAACATTTATAGTAAATATATATATATATATATATATATATATATATATATATATATATATATATGTGTGTGTGTGTGGAGAAGGAAAAAACATCATAAATATAAATCTTTAAATTTTGAATAGTGATCTCACATGAGTTATATTAATTGGTGTAATAAATAGAATTTCTTTGAGATATTACTATTATACATTGATTCTTTTTGATTTGTTTCCTTATGGTTGCTGTCTTCATCATACTATTTTGGCTGATGCACTCTCGCTTACTATTATTATTTTTTTTAAACAAATTGGTCAGTATTATAAATTGATTTTTTTTCAGAGCAATTTCCCCAGCTGTTGCAATCTTTATTATCTCAAAATTTCAGTCACTGAAGAAAGGAGATGAGGTACAACAGCCAAACACACAACAAAAACAAGGAAACTGGTATAAAAGAATCAATGAAGATAGGTATTTATAAATAAAATGTGGATAGAACATAAAAGAATTAACAATCCCTGTTTTATTTATTAAGTTAAAATATTTAAATAAAAAATTATAAATTATGTAAAGAAAGTAAGAATCAAGTAATAAAAAAATAACTAAGTCTTCTTTCTGTTGTGTGCATACTTTTTATAATAGTATCTTTGTTGTTTTTAAATGAAACATTTTAGTTGTTATGTCATTCTGCTTTACACAAGTGTGTGTTGATTCATGCGATCTTGCAAACTAACTGAAGACTACTAGAAGCAATGAGAAAGAACATATCAACCAAAAACAGCATTAAAAACAACTAAGGTAAAGATATAGGTTTGAAAAATGCCTGGAATGACAAAAATACATCATCCCAAAACCTCAGAAAACGTAATAATTTTTCTTTTTTTTAATTTAATACTGGAAGATTCAAACTAAAAAAAAAAGGCTTCTCATACATTCAATTAAGCACTGAGCTATAGAATTTCTAGAAGCTAAATTTGTTTATTCTTAGTTACAAACATTTTCTTTTTCTTTCTATAAATTATCTTTAATTAGTGCATTGCTGTTATGAAAGAATTAAGTTATGATAGTTCTATCTATCGGTAAAAGTAGAAAATGCTTCAAAGTATATCACAGTCATAGAAGATTAAATAGTTACTTCTCTATAAATGGCTTTGAATTTGCTTATTTTATCAGTACTGATGCAATACAGTGCCTATCAAAGTAGAATTGATACTGAAAGTTTGATTATACTGTTATCTGAAGAACAGTTTTTGTACTTTTAATATGAAAGTAATTATGGCTCTTCACAATAACTGGAAGGATATTTGTTTTTAAGTGAATGCAACCAACTAGGCTTAAACTTGGCTTGCTGATCCCACTTTTCCACTGATAACCATTGCACTATTCACACATATTCCAGCAATATGCAGTAGTAAATGAAGTAATAGGCTATGGCATTTTCATCAATAGCACTCTACAGTAAAGAGATTTATGACATTTCTTTAGGCAAGTTAGAAATTAGCACACCAGATTGAATTTTACAGCTAAACTGAATAAATTCACAATGCACAACTTCTGGATAATGGTAAAGGTTTCTTCTTAGAGTAGCAATGACACTGCTTTATGCTGATTATAGGATTATAGATTTTTAAAATTTTTTCTTCGACGCACATAGAAAAACCTGCTTAGTGGTTAAAACAATTTCATATTTATCACTGGCACAGGTGGTGCACAACTAAAAGCTAGGGTTTTGAATGCTAATTTTCAAGATTAGCACACAACCATCCTCCTTTTTCTCTGTGTGTCAGAGTAAACCAAGCTTAATAAATATTTATAAAGGTGTTTGCTTTAGAACAAGGTTAACAAGCTAGTATAATGGGATTTTGTTAATGTAACACATTTAGTATTCTCCAGATACTTACACGATATACAAATTAACTCGATAACCCAAGGAGTTTACAAATTAGCTTGTAACTTTCTGTAAAGAGAACCTCAATGTCCCTTAACAATAATAGAAAAAAAATAAATAAAATAAAATGGCCGATTGCATAAAACTGTTATTTTTAAAGCACCATGGGTTCTGCAGTTTGTTTTTGTGAAAAGTGTATTGAAAATAAAGTATGATTCTACCCAATATAAGAAACCAAGGATCTTCAAATTATTTTAGGGATCCTAATTACTGCTTGAAAAATATTATTATTTACTCATAATGTATAAACAAAACTAATTTTAGTAAAATAATATATCAGATGGCAAGAAAAAAAATGACCTGCATTTAGACTCCAAATAGTGTTGGGTTATATTTTTAGAACCATAATTTTTTGAAGAGGCATTAAACATGACTACCTACATATGAAGGCAAAGAAAACTAGTTTTCTGGTTTTTGTGTATGATAAATGTACTAAGAATAAAGTGTGCTAGTGTACAGTAGATAAACCAAAGACTGTACATTTTAATATAGAGGCTTTATTTTTTAACTACTTCTCTTCCAACATCTATCACTAATTACCCCAGTTCCATAAAGATTAAAGAAGATGGACAAAGAAAATAAATATACTGTAAAGTGAAGTGAAGGATATGAAACCGAGTAAAAATCTATACATTTTTTTTGACTTCTTGTAAAGAATTTCCAACAAAACTGCTTCAGTCTTGAAGAATTTTAAAGGCAGCAGCAATATTTATAGGGAAACTTAAATATTAATCAATTTTTATTTTATTAATAAAGTATTATTTATAATCCTTTAATAATTAATTTCAGAAATTTATTTTGATTTCTTAAATCATTCATCAGATAAATGTTGGTTTCTTATGTTCATGGCAATTGCAAGAAATATAATTAACAAAACTGAAGTGTCAAAAATTGAGTGCAAGACCATCCAATATACTGAATGGTCTTGCATTCCCACACTTGTAGAAATAGATTCAATTGGATAAATGTGTGTGACATAATAGAATTGCAAATACCGGTGATTGATGAGGATGGTCCTCCCACCAAACAAATGGAACCATTGCATCAAGTCACATCCTAATACAATGCTAGTACTGCTTTATACATTGGTGAACACACTGTTCTGTGTCTGTGTACACTGCATTTAATGGGGCTTTGCAATCATTGATCAACAAGCGGCTATTATTATTATTAATATTGACACCATGGCATTGGTTACTACACCTGATTTGAGTCAAAGAAAATTGTCATTGGACACTATGAAAGACTTGTTTGGACTAATTTTGCATTTCCCAACTCTTTTAGGCAACTGGTCAAGTTTATGCAAAGAGGAGACTGGATGAAGTTATGGATCCAGTAACCTGGTGGTAGCTTTATAATGATGTGGGAGTAGGTTCTGTTGAAGTACAGAAAGAACCTTTAGTGAAACTAGAGTACATCTATACATGTAGGCATCCATTAGTCTCAAAAGACTATAGAGTCTAGTAAGATGGCTAGCTAATTACATTTGCAGATGTCTGCTCAGGCACATTCGTATTTCTTCAACATTCACGGTGCATATCCATCTTATACAGGTGTGCCATATATAGACTTTGTTGCTTACATTTTGCACACTGCTGACTTTCTCTTTTAGATTAAAACAGACATGTTGATTTGTGGTTGTATAGTGAAATGAACTTATCTATTCCGAGTGTTTTAGAAATTGAGTTTTGTTAGTTCTATGCCTGACTACTTCCTGAAATGTACATATGTAAATAAAGGCTTGTAATACAGATATCCATCTGTGTGTTTTCCTTTTCAACTAAAATAGTTCCATCATAACATATGAAATTATAACATTTTTAGATATTCCATTAGCCACTGCACTCACCAGATCTAAACCCCATTACACCTGTATGTGTCATGTTGTAGGCCTCAATAAATTCCCAGCAAACAACTCAATTATGGATAGTCCTGAAATGGGCCTTGATAGATCTAGGCATATAACACTGTTGTTCAGGTGAAAGGAAGAGCTACGTCTTATTTTGTGGTTAGTTCAGTTTAATGTAATGCCTACAGTAAGAAAGAAATCCTTACCATGATTAGTGCCAGTAGCACTACAAGCTGGCAGTCCCAGTTCTTCAGTGGTATCCATTATGATAACTTGCAGTGATCAGAGGGCCCTGGAATTCAAAGAAGAAAATATTATACATTTTCAGTGGAAACAAAGGAATGTGTGCAGAACTGCTATGTAGTATGAAATCTCCTATATGGCAATGAATGCTGGACTATCTCTTCCATAGATAAAGATTAGACTAGAAGTGACAGAAATGTGGTTGTGCTGACTAATGCTGAGAATACCATAGACATAACAAGTGAGCAATGAGGAAGTTTTAAGAAACTGTTGCTAACAATCAGAAAGAAACAGCTGAAATTTTGGGTTGCATAATGAAGAAAAAAAAGTTAAGAGAATTTAACACTCACAGGATATGAAGGCAAGAGAAGGTGCGAGAGACAATGAATAGCCTACTTAACAACTTTGTGTGAATGGATAGCAGAAAAAGGACAAAGAGAGATTTTAAAGGATCAAAATATTTAGGGTAGCAAGAGGCAAGGAGTTGTGGAGAGCCATGATTGCCCACATTCTGAAGAGACATGGCACATGGAACTAACCAGCTGGTTTTATGTGAAACCATGATATCATAGGTAGGAACTATCAAATAATTAGTAATAAAAATTTACTTCTAATCATTGGAGTACACAAAAATCTTGACAATAGGGTGAAAAAATAAAGCAACAATCATAGATATTTTTTTGTTTTGATTATAGAAAACTTCTTTTTTTTTTTATCACTGTCCACTGACTTACCTCACTACTGCCTCTTTACTCTGGTTTCAGCATTTTCTATACTAACTCTTTCTGGTGATAGGGGAAAATATTAATAGTTTAATGCCAAATTTTACATTTTGAATCTATAATTTGTTTTGGCACTTAATTTATATATTTTGAATTGAAAATCAAAAAGAGATGAATTATTATTGATCAAGAATTGAGGTTAGCATAACTGCCAGAATAGGATGATTATACATAATAATGTCTTCATTAACGTGTCAGGCATTATGGCCATAATCTATGGCTATAATTTGAATTTCTAATTTTTGGAAGACATAATTTAGTCACTGATGCAAATGTTAATAATGAATTTTTAAAACAACCTTCATCATTTTTATTCCTTGCCGCTTTGATCTGTTCATTCTTTGGCGTTTTCAGAATATTTTTCTGCACATTTATTCAATACAAAATAGGGGACATGGTCACTTTAGTTTTTAACTATGAATTCTTGCAAAATTAAAAAAAAAAAAAAAGAAAAAAAAAGAAAAAAAAAAAAGAAAAAAAAAAGAAAAAAAAAAGAAAAAAAAAAGAAAAAAAAAAGAAAAAAAAAAGAAAAAAAAAAAGAAGGTCTTCAAAGAATTCTCTAACCTTTTATCTGTTAGTACAATGACTTTCAAGGAATTTTGTATCATTCTTTAAGTGGATATTTTGCAGAGAATTCAATCTCATGATTATCTAAAAAGTTGAGGTTTTACTAGTATAATCAGTGGAAATTCCATGTTGCATCTTTACAATATGTAATTTTGTTACTAAGTAAGAACTTGGTGAAGGTGCTGTAAATAATGAATGTATACAGATAAAATAAATAAATCAATTTTGAAACTTTTACAGACATTTTACAGAAGTTTAAGTTTGTTGGCACGCAAGGTTAAACTTTAATGATAAGAGCTGAAAGCTAAAATTAACACAAAATATATTTCTGTAAAAAAAAAAAAAAAATTAAGGTAAAGAACTGATTTTCTTTTTTGGAAAATTAACCAGAATTGAAGATATCTCCAGCAACTTATGAAATGACAAATTTCAATTCAACCTGAATCTTAACATAGTCTTTATTAAATTAAATTTAAACCAAAGTGATTTGGAGATATGATGGAATGTATGCATAAATGAACAGAGACAAGATCAAACATGATAATGACAAGTTGAATACAGTGTCATATGGATGAAGATCAGAGAGCAGTAATACAGAAAAAAAGGGGTTCCAAAAGCCTGGTGGATGGCTAAGGTAGTTGTATATTTCCTACCTGTACCCAGTACTGGAGATTGCAGAAGTCAATATTTCAAACAATTTTCAAGGCAGGTCAGTACTTCCTAGTATGCTGTGTTCACTTTTAAAATGATACCTTTGGGAAAGGCATGCATCCACCACCCCACCCATAGCTATGAGCAAAATACCAAAGCAGACTGGGCTCTCTAAACTTGGTTGGCTGTTAGTCTAAGATAAAGGCTACTATGAATTCCAAACTATGGAAAAGGCAATGAGAAATTATTACACTACCTTTTCCAAAAAGTCATGGCAATTCACAGATAAAGAAAAAGGAATCTGTAGAGAGTAATGATTGCTTACATCCTGAAAGATCATAGCATTAAATGAAAAAAAAAAAAAAAAAAAAAAAAAATCCCAAGATAGATTAATTAAAAGTAGAACCAAAAACAGAGTAGTGTCACTGCAACAGCCTGTTGCAGTGACACTATTCTGTTTTTGGTTCTACTTTTAATAAATATCCTTAATAATCAACAAACAATTTATGACATTCATCTGGCCAATGTGTGGCTTTGAAAAAGCCATCTAAAATATCTTGTGATAAGTTTATCTTTTTTTGCAGCTTTTATCAAATTTGTAACCAACCTATTCAGTCATTAACTAAATCTAGAAAAAAACTGAAAAAACATATCTAAAATTATATGTAATGATTAAATCATGTCAGAATGTCAAAACAGTCTTTTTTTTTTCATAGATAAAAAAAATATTTAGTATTTTACATACTCTATTTGTTGTTATACTTGGCCCAAATCCTGAAGGCTGTGGACTAGTGGCCTGGACATAACCGAGGCTCTCTTGGCCGGAATTGTACAGTTCAATGGGACCTGGACTGTTGGCTGCTGGGAATCCACGCCCGTTGGCTGGAGAGGTAGCGGAGGGGAAACTGGCCGGAGGTGCAAAGTTATTAAGCACTGAAAAGACATAAGCAAAAGAACTTAAGAAACTGGTTCAGACTGAGAGAAAGAGAGGGATAGATAGACAAACAAGCAGAACTAAGGAGAATGAGAGAGAGAATTAAGGACAGAGAGAAAGATGCAGGGATAGAAAGACTAAATTGGAAAGAGATGGACAGAATTGGAAAAGAAGAAAATGCAGAAATTAATGACAGAATTGACAGACATAGTAAGATGTAAAGAAAGACACAAACAGAGAGAGAGAGAGAGAGAGAGAGAGAGAGGTGAGAGAGATAAAGTGGAATGAGATTGAGGAGGTCAGACAAAGATAAACTCGAGGAAATATTTGAGGAGGAGAGAGAGAAAGAGAGGATGGCAAACAAAGAAAAGAACAAAAGGATTATATTGAAATTTGTCGGAAAAGGAAAGGTATTCACAATTGCAATAGATTAACTTGATCAATGCTTCATACCAATCATGCTACAAAATGCAATCAAATGAAGAAAAGTTGTTGCAAAAAAGAATTGTAATCTCTGTCAAGATATAAACAGATTTATAAATATAAAATTTTAGAAGTACATACACAATGATGAATTACAGCAAAGAAAATAAAAACTACTTCCCTTTATTACTGGTATATTATTGGTATACTAAAGGATTTTTTATTTTTATAATTTGCAAGTTACAAAGTAATTATATAATGGTAAAACCTTTACAAGTAATTGCTGGTATTGAGGAGTATTTAAAGAAAACTTGAATGCCATTTATTCAGTTAGTTTTAAGAGTAAAGAATGTTTATGTAATAGAGAACTAGTATAAAGTTTCTCTCATCTTTCAAGAATTTCACTCATTGTGAGTATATATTAACTGATACATCCCTCTGGACTGGACTGCTGAAGGATTTTCCTTTTCTTGAGTCACCACCTCTTGATAGATTACCAACAAACCTAAAGAACTTCTATCTGCCCAATAGGTGAGGTATGATAATAGACCAAGCATAACCACCATTAAATATGAAAATATACAATAAACCTATTAAGTTACTGAATCTGTATATTTGAGACACAAACTATTAGCTTCCAACAATCATGCAACTACACTAAATTACAGAATATGTCTAGGATGAGTAGCATTGAAACAATGTTAAAATAAAAAAGAATTTCACTACAAACTTAAGTCAAAATATATGAAATATACATTCTCCTAGTTCTTACATATGGACTTGACAAAGTTTCTAAAAATGTTGAAGGCTTCCAAAACTACAATATACATTTAATTACTGACCAGTGTAAAAACTAAATAACACTATAAAATATGACAAATACTTTTCCTTTGTTTGACAGAAATAGAAAAAAAAAAAAAAAAAACATATCTTGGGATATATTAAACAGTCAAAAAAAAATAAAAAAATAAAAAAATAAGTAATCAACTTAAATTCATATAGAAAGGCAAGATCCTCAAACTGGTTATAACAGTAGTACTATCATCTACCAGTAGATGGAGTATTAAAAAGGTATTTCAACATATGCTATAAAAAGAAAAGAAAAAAAATTCAAATGAGATATGCAAAGAACCTGTATTAAAACAAAAAACAAACAGGAGGCTAAATGGGAATAACTGGGTCACATTCTTAGATAAGATATAAATATCCCCCACAAACAAGGAATATTTTGGTATTTTCTATAATTTTCTTGAGAAAGATCATTAGCATTCATATAGTTCTTCAGATGAAATAACATTTTTTTTCAAATGTAAATCAGATAAGAGAAGACCAAAAACAACTTTGCTAGTAAAATTAAGAAGTAACCTCGGGGTAATTTTTATTTAATATAATTTTTTTTTACTTTTTGTTTTTAATCACATTAACTATCTTGAATTTATCAAGGCAGTAAAAGTGCCTGTCAAAACATAATTTACCCATCATTGTATGCTTTTGAATATTTATTATACAGGTGGGTGATGACACAAAAATGGTTGGAGACACTTGGGTTATAGTCTGATTGGTCCAATGAATAAAGTTGTATTAGATCAAAACATTTGGAAAGAAATGTCATGTGAGCTTGCAATCTGCTATAGATGAAATAACATAGCATGATCCAGTCATCTAATTGCATTAGATTATCTAAGTATATTCAGCAACAAGCTTTGTATTGTTGTGAATGTTATAGAATTGCAATTCACTGAAGTCACATCCCAGAGTTAAGAGGTTTGAGCTAATAATTTAAAATGAAGAGAGAAAAAAAATGGCACTTGAGGTTTAAATATTGGAATATACCCAGTTATAAATTGAATTTTCTCGTGATGCTAACTTTTTAAGCTTTACACTTTTATTTATTTTAATAGTTGCAGTAATGTGACACATGGTCAGTTTAACATGGGATGCACTTCCATGTAAATATGGACCAAGAACAAAAGTTGCTCAGTCTCTGCAAGCACTGTCATGCTGGCATTGGTATCTACCAACCCTTCGTTTTTCAGTGCAATGAAGGAGGTTCTGTAACAGTTTCCTTGTTACAAACTGCACAGAAGCAGAAATGCCATAGAAAGGAAAATAGATGCAAAGATTTGATCCCTACCCAAAAGTACTTGTCAATAAAAAACACATCAGATATAATTTTCCTGTTTTATAACAAGAGAGTTGGGAGGCAAGAAATGTTATATTTATTACAATGCACAAGGTTAAAACAAGAAAAAACTTATATATTAATACAACATAAGGAAATGCAAAAAGTAGATATAAACCTATTGAAAACAAAGAATTAACATTAGTCATCTTTATATTTTTTTTTTGTTTCTACCAAATTTCATTTTTTATTTTTCTTCTGTTGTATATTCTTCCTCCTACTTTATGAATAAAAATCAAACCAATAGCAATGACCATGCAGAAGAAAGTAAAAAAAACAAAAACCATTTAAAACCATTTATACATGTCAAAATGTGGCAAAATTTCAATTCTAGTTTAGTTCCCTGCCTCTTCCCTGGCTTTTTTGTTACTCTATTGTTTCTGACTACATTCTTTTTTTCAGTACTTGCAAATTTTCATTTGTTTTCTTCAAAACTTTTTCTTATTCTTTGTTTTTCTTATTATTTCATCCCCCTTCCTTTTTACACCTATTTAATTACTTCATTTTTATTGTTTGTTTTTTTTCTCTTACTGTCACTACATACTTTTTTGTATATTTTCATTTCCTTTTGCCTTCACTCTGAAAGACTGATTTTTCTTGTTTTTTCTCTTCTGCCTTCTTTTCATCCTGAGTCACACAAAATATCTTTCATGTTATCAATTTTAGCTATCAACCATTTTTACACTTTCATTCTCACAATAGAAATAAATCTTTCTTCAATTGTTTTTTTTTTCCATTTCCAGTAATGTCTTTTTCTTTCATTCTTATTTTTTATTATTCAATCTTTTTTCTTAGTTTTTGTTTGTTTGTTGGGGGAACTGTTGAAATGTGATTGATTGATTTTTGAATATGTAACTTAACCATATATGAATATGTGAGTGTGTACATGTACTGACTCTGCTTACACAGGAAGTGTGTACACACACATACACACTTCCTAAAGTCAGTATGTTCATGAATAAATATCAGAATACTGATTATTGGAAGTAGACTGGACCAAGAAATTTTCAGCACCTCCTTGATATATTCTTGACACACACATACAATCATATATATATATATATAATGCATCACATAATCTCTGTAAATATATTTTCTCATACACTCTGTGTGTGTGTGTGTGTGTGTGTGTGTGTGTGTGTGTGTGAGAGAGAGAGAGAATAAATGAAAAAGGTTTTATTTTCTGGAATTTTCTACTTTCATGCCAACAGAAGGCAATCTGGCAAACAGCCATTGGCAGGAAAAGTATGTATCATAAAATATAACTACATGTAGAAACAGTTGGTGAATTTAGCTATGATTGAACCCTTTTCCTTTACAGATGACCAAAATTTACCCTTGGAAAGCCATTACATTTTCTTTTAAAAAGCAACTATAGTGATACTAAAGGATCTGGAGAACATAGATAGAATCAGGAATGAGAAGATGTTGGAATGGGAGTTGAATACCCAACACTAATTAAATTTTGGTAAAATGAAAGCAAGGAGCAAAGTGATCATGTATCACATTTGGAACAGTTAGACAAAAGGTGAATATCATTGTTTTACATTAAGGAGTGATGAGTTAATTTCTTTTATTCAACATAGAAAATTTTATCTACACACTTCTGTTTTTCTTTGTAAACTTCATTGTTAGTTTGCTGATTGTGTCTTGTTTTTTTTTCTAATTCTGTATCTAAGAGATGCCTTTCATAAACTAAAAGTATTAAAAGAGTGCTGATCTACTCTGCAATATCAATACTCTAATATGGCAGTGAATGCTAAACAATCTCTTCACAGATGAAGAGGAGACTTTAAGTAACAGAGATGTGGTTCTACTAACAAATGCTAAGAATACCACAGACAGAACATTTGAACACTGAAGTTTTAATGAATTTAAGAACTATAAATAAACTTATATACTTGCAATCAGAAAGAGACAGTGGAAATATCTGGTACAAAGATGAAAGAGGGCATGAAAAATCTAACACTCACAGGACAAATTGAAGGCAAGAGAAAAATAGGGAAACAATAAATAATGTACAAATTGTGAAATGATGGCGGAAGGTCAAAGTTACTTAGAACATCAAAAGACAGGAAATTGTGGGAAGCCATGATTATGCATGTCCTGAAAGGAGTACAGCACATAAAACAAAATATTTAAAAGATATTTGACTCTAATAACTTCTGTTTTATTTGAAGTTAATATATTTTTGAATTGTCTATGAATGACTACATGTCACCATATATATTGCTGGCTATGAATAAAGGTTACATTGAGTTTTTGCAACTGAAATGAAATCTGAGCTGGATTTTGGTGCAGAATAAAGACAGTATTCAAAGGGAGAGAAACAAAATCAGAATTATTAAATAGGAACACAGACAAAAGAGAACCAATCTAAGTTACATGATAATTTCCTTGCACTTAGTCTCCACACGGCATTAGAAAATAAGTATAGGCCTTGAGATAGTCAGATAAAAAATGTGTTAATGATCTGCATTTATGAAAAGAAGCTAGATGAAAATCTTGTTCCTGCAAAGCCCCACATTAACACAACTGCTTCTTTCTCTTTTTCCAGACATGTGAATACTTGTAGGTGTGGGACAGATATAACAAAATAGAAATGCTTCCCTTGTAGGTTTTATTATTATATTGCTGTCATGGAGATGACATATTATAAAACATTTATTCCATATTATATTATTCTTTTCTTCAAGTTAGTGTTGCTCAAATATTAACAAAGCAAAGAAATAGATTATCCACTGGTAAAAGGAAACAAGCAAACAGGAATATAATACAATGTTATTAGCATGATAGGAATAATTTCCAAGATTTTGATTTGATTGTTGGGAGTATCAATTCAGGAGACTTGTGAAGAACTAATCAGAGCAAGTGTTGATTTTTCAGAACCAAGGATTCAGAATAGAGAATATATTTAAAAGATATAGACTAAAGTCCCTTAGAGAGGAGAGAGAAAAAGGGAGAAGGAAAGGCAGATAGAGAAGGCAGAGAGAGAAAAAAAGAGAGAAGGAAAGGCAGATAGAGAAGGCAGAGAGAGAAAAAAAGAGAGAAGGAAAGGCAGAGAGAGAAAAAAAGAGAGAAGGAAAGGCAGAGAGAGAAAAAAAGAGAGAAGGAAAGGCAGAGAGAGATAAAAAGAGAGAAGGAAAGGCAGAGAGAGAGAGAAAAAGAGAGAAGAAAGGAAACAAGGAGCAAAGAGAGAGAAGAAAGGAAACAAGGAGCAAAGAGAGAGAAGAAAGGAAACAAGGAGCAAAGAGAGAGAAGAAAGGAAACAAGGAGCAAAGAGAGAGAAGAAAGGAAACAAGGAGCAAAGAGAGAGAAGAAAGGAAACAAGGAGCAAAGAGAGAGAAGAAAGGAAACAAGGAGCAAAGAGAGAGAAGAAAGGAAACAAGGAGCAAAGAGAGAGAAGAAAGGAAACAAGGAGCAAAGAGAGAGAAGAAAGGAAACAAGGAGCAAAGAGAGAGAAGAAAGGAAACAAGGAGCAAAGAGAGAGAAGAAAGGAAACAAGGAGCAAAGAGAGAGAAGAAAGGAAACAAGGAGCAAAGAGAGAGAAGAAAGGAAACAAGGAGCAAAGAGAGAGAAGAAAGGAAACAAGGAGCAAAGAGAGAGAAGAAAGGAAACAAGGAGCAAAGAGAGAGAAGAAAGGAAACAAGGAGCAAAGAGAGAGAAGAAAGGAAACAAGGAGCAAAGAGAGAGAAGAAAGGAAACAAGGAGCAAAGAGAGAGAAGAAAGGAAACAAGGAGCAAAGAGAGAGAAGAAAGGAAACAAGGAGCAAAGAGAGAGAAGAAAGGAAACAAGGAGCAAAGAGAGAGGAGAAAGGAAACAAGGAGCAAAGAGAGAGGAGAAAGGAAACAAGGAGCAAAGAGAGAGGAGAAAGGAAACAAGGAGCAAAGAGAGAGAGAGAGAGAAGAAGGGAATGAAAATGGTGAGAAACTGAGAGTGAAAGGTTGATGCACCATGTTGGTGTAGAGAATGAGAGATCAGAGTTAAAGAAGGAAACAGATACTAAGACTGTATAGCTAGAAAAAACAAATGGGACAGAGAGTAAAAGAAGGCCACAAGATGAAAGTAGAATAGCTAGATTCAATCTTTTTCCCTAAATTTTTTAATATTTCTTTTTTTTAAATAGAAACTGATCCAAATGCTTTCAGATAAATTTTTCAACTGAACTTTCATTAGACAACCTATTCAATATTTAAAATTCAAACTCCTGACACCATTTCCCATCTTGATTTTGTGAAAATAATTACAAACATGGCCATCTTTGTTGGTTTGAATTTGATATAATGGCACCTAAACCACATTCAAATTTTGTCACATACTATATTCCAAATCTATATATTGAGAATAATGCATGCAGCAAATATATTTCCTTTTCTCTCTGGCTCTATTTCTTTATGTGCTTTTTGAAATTCCAAGGTAAACTGTTCAGATAAGCATCTTCATCTCCGTTTTAGTTACATTTCACTTGGTTGGTTCTTTTTCTCTGGTGTATGTCATTAACATTAGCTGATGTGCTTGAGGAATGCTTGAAAACCCTCTAATAAAAAAGTAATGTAAAAAAGAAAAGTTGTTAACTGAAATATAAGTAAAATAGCCTTTTTCTGCCAGCCAGTAATACCTATTTAAATTTCTGACCACTTATAATAATTGGTTACCTGATTTTCAATGTTCAGACTGAATGATAAAATAAAATTTTAGTTAAAAAAAATTGAAAAATTCAGTATATAATCATTTTTTTTCTCTTACCACTAAAAATATCTATACAAAAAATGATTAAAGATGCCACTTTTACCTAGCCTGACTCCATAATATTTACTCAGATAATACTATCAGTAAAATAAAAACAATTGTACCGGAAACATTCATAAGTAGTAGCTGATCCATCATACGTAAATATGCCTCAACACACTTCCATCATCAACCAGTCAGAAATTAGAAATGAAAAAAAAGAAAAGAAAAACAGAGGCTTTGCCATGGTTGAGAGATTTAAAAGCACATTAGGCTTGATGATTTCTCCTAAAACAAAAAAAAGTTCAAATCTTATCAGAAGGCTGATTTTCTCTATTATGACTTGAATGCACAGACTGGTAGAGAGATTTACACTTCTTAAAAGACAGGGATGTCTGCTTCAAAGTAATAAGAAATAATGTTGGTTTATAAATAAAATTCATTAATCCCTTAGGAAAAAAGGAGATGTAAATAAAAAGAAATATCAGCAATGTTAAACATAAAACCTTGAAACTGTAGCATAAAGGCCAGAGAAATATGTCTGTCATACAATGCAGCCAAAACAGAAATGTGAGATATTTTCACTATTGTGATTTTCTTGCTTTATATTCAGTACCAGTGCTTTTTATATAAATGTTTTCTGCTAGAGTTAAAATGCATTTGTAATGGTTTATCATGTACTAATAACTTGCTTTAAATGTTACCTGCTTAATTACATTAAATTTTTTTTCTTGAATATGTCTTGCTGAAGTGGTGGCACAGCTTCAATGATACTAGATCTTTTACACTTTCAAAATGGTACATTATTTTATGGCCTTGTACCAGACTATGTAGATTTACTGTAGTTTTAAAATCAGAGGAAAAATAAAGACAGTAAACTTGAAAATAAAAAAACTTTTAACAGAAAAAGGACTTAAAAAATTGCTACAACTGTTGAATAATTTTTCAATAACATTCCAAGCTTTAACACAATCTAAAATATAAAAGGGCTTTTCATTCCATGACAATCCAAAAAATAGCCTTACAATTAATTTGATTTTTGTCTGAATTAGATTTCCTTCATTACATTTGCATAATTTTGTTTATATATTTTTTTTTTTATTTCTCAGCAAAATCTTTATTAAAAGCCAAACATCAAACAATTCTTCATTTAAAGTCGAAAGGCATTGTTCGTTATGTTATTTTTAGTGTTCACATGGGTCACAAGCACACATGTAAAATGTGTCAATACTTGAAGAGGATTAAAAAATACATTTTTAAAAATTCATTAATTCACTTTTGATTCCTCAAAATCAATATTCTGAAGGATAGTATTATTATTTTTGAAACAAGTACTGCAACAAGCTCTTTATTTCATTTGAAAATCTCTCATCTAACAGAAGAGATTCATTTTAAAATGCCACAAGATTAGGTCTTAAACAAGTCTGTTCACTACCTTCATGCCCTACAACATTAAAATTAACCTAAAATGAATCAGATCTACTTATGCTAGAGTTAACTTGATTGTATTTAAGTGGTTGGAAGTGTGGGATAGCATAGCAGTTATCAGCATCGAGAATAAAACTGAGGAACAGAATTCAATTTCATTTAATCTCCTTTTGGTTAAAAAAAAAAGGAGTTATTTTTGTGTTTTTTTTTTTACTGACTTAACAATGATTGATGGAATTAGCTTACTTACCCAATTAATAGTAACAGTAAAAAGATGTAACATGGATCAGTCGTTAAATGGTTATCTAAAAGTGCATCTCATGAAATTTTGGTAATCCTTGAACTCACATCTTGCAATTAGCTTATCTTGAGCCAGTTTTGAAGTTAAGAACAATAGAGTAAATAGTGTGAACTACAGAAATAGTAATTTCTTTTTATAGAAATATTACAAATATTATGGTTTATTCTGTAAAGAATGTATGCATTAACTCTTGACTTTTGACAATCCCTTTTTTACCTCATTTGCAATGCATCATAGATGTATTAAGTGCTGGAACTTGCTAAAACATATTTTAACTGAAAAGATGCAAACTTCACTGATGATTGGGTTGGAGTTGGTGATTAACACCAATATCTACTAATCATCAGAGAATATATAATTTGCAAGTACAGAAAATAAGTCAAACAGAAAAATTGTAAGGTAGCAATAAGAAAGGCTGAAATCTTACCCATACATGCTTGGTTCAAATTCCTTTTGTACTAAAATATGTGATTGCTTCATCTTCCTCCTGCCCAAACTGGTTATCAGAATTGCCTATGTTGTTACAGATGTACTTTTTGGTGTGAATGAAGAGTATTTTTTTTTTTTTTAACGTATTTGGTTAATAAATCCTACCTGTGATATCATGTTAAATGAACAGCTAGTTTAGTTACTAATATCAGATTTAAAATAAATTGTAAATAACCTAATAACATTTTGACAGGAAGTATTAACTTTATAGGGACAAATTAATAACCATACACTCAAGTCTTGCAAATTTTAGCCTCAGCATTATTCAGAAAAAGCAGCAACAATAGCCAAATAAATGAGAAATCAGCCATTAATATACTTGATAAACATTTCTAATACTTCTCTAAAAACTCTTTAAAGGATTACAAAGACGGGTTCAATTTAAAAGACTGCTATCATGCCTGAAAATGCCTTTGGATTCTAAGCTTTTCCTTCACATATATAATAGCAGTAGCAGTTGTCCTTAGGCTATCTTCTACTCCAACAGCCTATTGGAAGAAAATTTTTTAGAAATTCTTGAGCATTAAGCAACGCTTAAATTTTCGGTCAATAAATTTCAATAATAATTAAATGAAAATATGACTTCATTATGGCACTAAGAAGAAAAAGAAAGGATCTATTTTCTTAAAGTAAATTGAAAAAAAATTGCAAGCTTAACTGTGCTATTTCAATAAAATGTTTTCCAAATGATATTTTAAAAGCAGATGTTGTTTTGTCAATTTAATGATCTTTCTAGTTGCGGGAATGAATGTCAGGCATCATCAGTGACAAAGAACAAAGAGAAATTCTCATAGATTCTGATATTAATTTAAACACACACACACACACAACCATCTCTTGTGATCCTTTAAAGAGTTCTTAGAGAAGGATTTGAAATGTTTACCAAGTATATGAACGATTGACTTTTAATTTATTTGGCTATTGTTATTGCTATTGTTCTGAATAATTCTGAGGCTAAAATTTTCAAGACTTGATAGTGTAAAATGTGCTCTATTTGTCAGTCATATTTGAATTTCTTCATATCTACTGATTGACACTCACGTTTTATATTGACTCTTTTGGTTGCTACTAGCCATTTTAAAAGAATTAATAATCACAGTGTTTAAGAGATTAAAATTAATAAATAGATTTCTAAAGTTATTTCCAGTCATCTTTTATCATTTTCTAAAACCTTAAAAGAAATCATTTGTGATGTTAAATCTGGATATGTAAGCTGTCTCTCATGAGAGTTAAGTCATGCTTATTCTAGGATCTACAACAGACAGCAGGCATGTCATCTACATTATTATATGTCTACTTATTCAGTACATATCACAGATTTCCTTTCTCAAATGCAGCTCAGTTTTTATGGTTTTAGCTTTGATTTTCAATGCAGCCATTTTTATTTGTGCACTTGATTGATCTTTTGCTTGTTTCTCAGTCTGGTAGTCCAGTTCTGTTCACCATCAAATCTCCTGAAGAGTGTATGTGATTTCATGAAAATCAGAGTAGAGACACTCAACAGCTAAGCAAAAAAATTTATTTCGTATACAGTAACCCATCAATAAGTGTGGCTAATGTGTACATTAAAAGATATGCACTAATCGAAAATGCATTAATTGAATATAATAACTTATAGTAAAATGTAATTTATACCTCAAATTTTAGCCTCATTCACAATTAATTTCTAATTTGTATACTTTTTAATTAATATATTAGCATATATAAGATCGAATAAAAATGCTATGAATTAATACTTATTAATCAGCTTTATGAAAAACTTATTTTCAGTGGTTAGCCACATGCTATTCTTCAGTTCTATTTCTATAATTAGCTTAGAAATTAAATTTTTATTGGTGTTATTCCAAATATCCATAATTTCTTATTTTAATTCATTCATATTTTTAAAAACTGCCTTACATTTTTCTTTTCATTAAATTCTATATATTTTCAATAGGGTTTAAATCAAGTGACTGTGGTGCACAGTCGAATAGATTTAATTTATCTTTTTAAAAAGAACCTTATGTTATTTTATTATGTTATTTCCTATTTTGGGAAATTTTCCAAACATGTAATCTTTAGTATTTTAACCTGAAAATTTTATTTATAATCTTTCCATAGTAAATTCATACATCTTTTATATTTTGATATTTTTTAATAAATGTAAATTTCTGTATTTAATTAAATCCCCCATTTTTCTTTTAACCAAAAAGGAAATTTCCTTTTAAAACCTTCAAAATAATCATAAAATAAAAAAATTAGAATATTCAAAAAATTTTAAACAGTTACCCATTTTTAAATTTTAGAAAATTTTTAATTAATCGTTATGTATAAAAAAAAAAAATCAATTTTCAATTACCATCGTTAAACTGAAGAATGTTTTACTGCACTAATCGAGTATTATGGCATGCATAATACTCAAAATTTGGCACGCTAATCAAAAACATTAATCTAAGGATTCCTGTATTATTATTGCTCTATCTCTTGATATTCACCTCTATAATTACAAAGACTGATTATCTTAATATGTTATCTTCTGGAATTACTCTGGTTGATTAATTTTTGGTGAAATACATTTTTTATTATCGTTGTAATAGGTGTGTGTAAAATCTCTATGAGTTTGATTCACTTTTAATTAAAAAAAATAAAGCGGCCAACACAGAGAATAAACTTACCTCCCTGCAAATAAATGTAATAATAAACATAAGGAAAATAACTAACAAATGAAACAAAAATTTAAGCTAAATACATTTTAGCTGGAGAATAGTAAGTTATTTTGTACAACACCATATTTATAGAGATGACTGAGTTTGAAAGTTTGGCGACAGTAAAAAAACAAAACAAAAAAAACAACAAAAGAAAAAGAAAAGATTATATTGAAAAATGGACAGATAACAGAGCTCTGCATATTGTCAAGCTTTACCTGTCTTTCAGAACACTAACTAAAATCTCAAATCAAAACTCACAAGAAACTTTTAAAAAAAAAGAAAAAAAAAAGTGAAAACTAAAACTCAAAATCAAACAAGAAACTTAAAAAACAAGAAAAATATAGATCCCCTAGCCTCCAAAAATGACCTATCATTGAGACATTTAGTCTTATGTAAAATAATTCAACTAATAAAAGTTATGACATAAAAAGAAATTATCATTTTGCATCTGTATATACAATAAATAAATATATTGCTTGTGACTATTCAAATATTCCTTATATTTCTTTCTTGTTTAACAACTTCCCTGTCTGTCAATCTATAAGGAAATGCTGAATTTTTTTTTTAGTTTGACCTGCTTCCTAATACCTGACCAAACATCAGAATTTAAAAAAATCTTTTCTTGGTTGTGCTGAGAACTTTTCAGCACCATTCTTGTAATTCTAAATTTAAACGATTTTGCTCTAGGTCTGTTTAGGTGAATGATGATCTCTTACTGAAAAGAGAAAAATATTTTGTTTTAACTTTTAGTCAAAATTTAGGAACTGAGCACCAAATGACAAATCTCATTATTTTGATACTAGAAATGTAAAGCTTACAATATCACTTACAATGCTGAGAAGATTGGGCTGATTTTTATATGAATGAAGAAAAAATAAGTGGAGAAACAACATGTTACTTTTCTATAAAGACATTTCTTTTGATCAATATGAGGATTCAACATTTGCTTAATAAATTGTAAGACCAGTGTGATCAAATTATATAAATATAGAATTTATTCTCCTGAAAACACAAATCTCAGCCACCAAGCAGGGCATTATATATCAAATATGTGGTGTAGTTCAATTTATATTACAATGGATCATTCATACAAAAAGTAGATTAGTAAAGTTAATGATGTAAAATGGCAAAATCCCTTTGCTAACAAATTTTAAAGGTGCATTAACTTACAAATCACTCAATGAATGTTAAGATCCTTGTTTTTAAAAATTATAAGCTGTATAAGGTATTTCTTTAATATGCAAGTACTTTCGACTGTACATTCAGTCATCTTCAGGCATAGAAATTTAATGCACCTTTAAAATTTTGTTAGCGAAGGGATTTCACTATTTTATATCATTAACTTTACTAATCTACTTTTTGTATGAATGATTCATTGTAATATATATATATATATATATATATATAGCTTAGTATACAACTCAGCTGCATATTTTCCACCACCTTTTGAACTGAGGTAAAGTATTATTTTAAAAAAAAATTTTTTTTATATATTCCTACCATTTGGAAGAATTGTGCAATATAATCTTTCTTCTCTTTACTACCATAAATTGAAGTCAGAATGATGAGGTGCTGAGAGCTGAAAGGTACTCAGATTAAACAAGATAGGATTAAGAAAAAGAATAAATTCTGATATTTGGACATTTGGCCTGATTCTAAGAAGTGGGCCATGCTGAGAACTTTTCAAAACTCATCATATAATTCATGAATTTATTCACTTAGTTGTTCAATGTTTCTACTCTGTTGTTGTTGTATGTATGTGCCAAGTTATTTAGTTTTATTTAACATCTTAATTTTCTTTTAAAACTTAGATAAAAAAACATGAGGATTTAACTTCTAAGTTGAAATATCATAAAAATGCATAAATATATATCATCCCTAAAACTAATGTTTTGGAAGAGTATGTCTTGGGACAACTGCTTACTACAAGTTATTCTGATTCTCAAATTGTACAACTTAAGCCTTGTATTGATCAATCTTCTATTCATAATACCATTTCAAAATTTGGCTATTGCATCTTTTACATTGGTAGACACAGTATGCAGAATGTGCCAGGTTATTTGAGAACACATTTGCTGGTCATAAATGGAAGATGACCTAATATTACATGGCATGTACCAAATTGTAACATTTTCATTTCTCTTTCAGACATATCAAAAGCATTAACATAACAGCTTTCAATCTGACACCAGAAATATAGAGGTATGCTATGCTTGTGGCATAAATCACCAACCAATGTGACTTGGAAATAACTTGTTTCTTGAAAGTGGTCAATTGAACAAGACAAATGACAGGTACCCTTGGTGATGTACACCAAGTTAATGCCATTTGTGATGTTCCTGGGGCTTGTGAGCAATGAAACTATGTCATGCTGCTCCATTTCTTCCTGCTGGTCCTCAGGGTCAATGCCACCACAGAAGACAATGAGGAAATGAATACAGTGCTAAAGCCCTGAATTTAGAGGATTGGCTAGACATGTTCTACTAGAACTCCGCACCCTCCTACATATATCATGCAGCCAGGAGTAACTAACCAAAAATTTTCATGACTACATCAACACCCTAACAAATGACCTAGCTCTCCAGATTTGAATACCCTGAACCAATACATTTGAGTTGTTGTCAAGGGGGAGACCAATACAATACCACAGTCTCTTTGAAGGCACCTATTAGGACTGACATAGCCAACATAAGGAAAAACCACCCAATTTAGTCATGCAGTTAATTTTGAGGCTGAAGGTGGCTTTATTAAACAACCTTTATCTGTTCTTACAAGCTTAACATATACAAATTCTTTGAAAATATAATCCTTTTTTCCTATTGAATATCTTTGTTTTTATAATTTGTTAATTGAAGTATCTTGTATATTATTTTCTTCATATGTAATTAGATATAATGGTTTGGAAAATAATGGCAGTTTTTGGAGATAGTAAAATCTTGAAAAGTTAAATTTATTTATCATGAACACAAGTCATATTAACAATAACAAAAGTACAATATGAAACTAATTCTTTTATTTCTTAAAAAAAAAAAAAAAATCTGGGATTTTGTATAAATATTTAACTGATCTCTTCCTTATTTAAAAAAAAATTGTTATGAGGAAAATATTCCATTTATGGGAACAAATGAAAATTTGAAGTTATTGAATCCATTGAATAGAAATGTTGAGAATGATCCTGCCAAATAAAGAAGTTGAATTTCCCTTCAGTTGATTTTACTGTCATTCTTCAGAATGACAATTTCTGTTGATCAAATAAAAGCATTTTTTCTTAAACTTGAATCTTCATTTTGATAAAGATATACTATGATGAGCATACCTTATTCTAAAAATAAATTAATAAAAATAAAAAAATAAAATAAAGTGTAATAAATAAAATTACTAGATTTTACCAACTATTATCCAAGATCTTACATGGCTGCAACTTTTGTATAAAAAGGCTGAAATGTTGTTTTTCTCTCTCTCTCTCTCATCCAGAATCCCAAGTTCTTTTAATAAGAACTAATAGTTTCATTAAATGCTTTTTTATTGCTAATAATGATTAAGTTTATGAAAAATAAATTTAACAGTTGAACAGTTATTATTCATATGCAATAATGATGTTAATTTCAAACAATGTAATATTTTGTATATATGCATAAGTACAGATGTCACCAAAATGATGACAAGCTTGAAAAATATTCTAATATGTTTTTAATATTTTTTTAATTATTAAAATGAAAAAAAAATTTTCAATAAGTTTTACAGATGAAATATAGAAGCTTTCATGATTTTTGAGACATCCTTTGTATACATGAAAATACATATATACATAATATCTGTATCTATTAGGTTGGTGCAAAAATGATGTAATAATGTCGTTTTTTGACGTATTTTTTAATGTCAAAAAACGACATTATTACGTCATTATTTTTGCACCAACCTAATAACAAAGATATAATATTTGGCAATCTATAAGATGCATATTTACCAAGGATACTTTTTTGGCATTTTATTTATTTTTTTACTGCAAGTCATTCAAAGTCTCTAGATGTGCAGCATGCACTTTTGATGCTCAGTCTTCCATCCATAGTTCCAGTGTGTAGGATGCAATATTTGAATACTCGTTAAGTCTTTTACCAACAAAAAAAAAAGAAAAAAGCATTGAATAGAACGGCCAGCGCACTATTCATTATAAAATGATGCGCACACACATATAAAGCTTTTTATCTTGGAGAATTAGTCTATAGAACACAATATAAGAAATGAAATCACTGACAGTTAAAGGATAGGTTGCTTCTCACTGAATGTATCTTTCAGTCAGTTGGTTTTGCAATCAAAGCAATGAAAGATGAGTTATTGGCTGGACCATTCATTAATATCGATTGGAGAAATTCTTGATTTGCTGTCATTATTCTCAGGAAACATTTCAAGAGAGAAAAATGTGATGGAGAAAGAAATGAATCCAACATTGAATGTCTGTTCTGCAAGAAATTAAGGTTTCTGTCTTGTCGATTTTCAGACTAAGTGAAATAAGCAGTGGCAGATGCAGAACACAAAAGAAGACATTAGTAAAATCAGAGCTGGCAAAAGCAGCAGGTGGGGGGGATAGAACTGAATCAAAATTTTTTAAGGTTCAAGTCAGAAGCTGCTGAATGCCTAATTTGACATATTTCTTTTTGAAACATTAAAAGAAAAAAAAAAAAAGAAAAAAAAAAAGAAAAAAATTTCCTATATTAATTTATTTATGAAATGTTTCTAAATATATTTTTCTCTCTATTCCACCAACAGCAGAAAGCAATTTAAACTAAATGAAAACCCTCTAATTTCAGCTAATCCAAGTCTGACATGAATAAAATAGAAGGCTGAAAGACCTTTAAGTTAGACAGACTCTATGCAGTATATTTTATTCTACATTTCAAATCCTCATTATTTGGAAACCCACACAAAATAAAGGCTGTTATTTTACAGAACTGAAAAAACGATTTTTATTGGAGAGGGTTTATGATCTGTTAGAGTTTAACAATTACACTCGACTGGCATTCAAATTTTTCTTGGAGAGGTCATAGTGAAATATAGTTTCCCAAAGAAATACCAATATTATAGGTGTAAATAAGACAATATTCACTGTATAAATATTTAAAGATTAATAATTGGTGCAGTTTGACTTTTTAATATTAAAGAGAAAAAGATAGAAAATTAAAAAATATTTAATGGTGGAATAATTTAATTAATATTTTTTCTTCTTTTTTAAGCTATTAGAAAATTTATAAAATTGTTAAAGGAACATAATTATTTTTATTAATTTGAAGCTCTGTCATGTTTAAATGGTTACTGACTAAAATAAATTACCCTTCGACTGGTTAAACTTTCTGCTGCTATTGCAGAATCAGGTAAGATAGTTATGCAGGAGTGGTATGTCTAAATTCTCAGTCAGCAATCATGGCATGCTAGTAACAAGACATTTCAGTTACAAAATACAAGGAGAAATGGATCCACAACTTTACAAAGGGCATGAATTCATTACTGCAAAGCAAATGAAATCAGCTTTTGCCAGAGTAAAAACTCAGTTTGCTGATTTTAATTTTCGTTAACACCACCCAACATCTCCCTCCTGCTTATAAACTACACTTGAAGTTAACATTACAAACTTAATACATCACTATCAATAATTGTGTGTGTGTAAGCATATGCAGATTATTTTTGACATGACTGCATTGATTTTGAATCAACATTGTACAATCTAATGGTTATCAAATCTTTACACAAAAGAGAATTTTTGAAATGACAAGAATACTTTTCTTGAGAAAAAGAGAGAGTAGCTAACAAGATAAGAATATAAGTTGAATTTTAATGCCAAGACAATGAATTTTTTTTGTCAATTAAAATACTGACAAAAAATTAGAAAATACAGAACTAAATTTAATGAACCAATTCCAGTAAAGTAATCTGAAAATTCTAAGAAAGGATTACACTATTCTGATCATTGCAGAATTAATTTTTCAGTTTAATAAACAGAAGGATTTATTCATTGGCTGGAATAACAGATGCACAATAGGAAACCAAATTCCAGATAGAAAGGTGTGTGGAACCTTTTCCATTTATGAGAGCAAAAAAATAAAAAAAATAAAAATAAAATAAAATAGGGTAACTTACAGAAGGGCACCAATTTAAATGTATTGGCTTTGAGGTTTGTTTAAGGTTTAAATTTGTATTATAATACACCCCAAAAGTCCTTGCCTCTCACCAGTTAAAATCAAAGACAAGGGCCTCTGGTTGCCAACACTCCTGCTTTACCACATAATTCTCCCAGAATATATATATTTTTTAAGACTTACTTCCTTTTCTCCTTGAAATCATGCAAATGCTTCTCATCCAGACATTATCAACCAACTAAAGATATCAAAAATCTTTTACATCTGACATAACTAAACTTTAGGTTTCTTGTTTTTCATTTTTTTTTTAAATTGTTTTAGATTGTATATAAAAATAATCCATTTAGTGCTTTGCAATCATTTCAATAAGAACATTACTGAGTAAGAAGTTTTGTAAATTTGTTAACATGAGGTATTCTTATTGATGTAATGGAAAAGGAAAAAAAAAGAAAGGCTTCTGAACACCACAAGGTGCAGCATACACTTGAAGGAGGCTAACAAACTTTAGTCAATGTTTTGATGAAAACAACAAAGATGAAGATGCTCATTTGAAAATGGGCAGAATGAAACACAGGATTTTATTAAAAATTAAGTTACTACCAAGACTTCACTTTACAGAGATATTCAATTTTTGTTAGTCTGTTCTAGCTAATACAATGGCAAGTTTACCAAACTGTAATATATTCAATTAAACCATATTTTTCAAATATAGTCCAATTATCCAGTGTGTAACAAGATGTAAAAGCTGATGCAGAGCTACCTCAGATGCAGTAATTTTGCTTGCAATAAACTGTATTTTATATGATGACCCTAATGAGCTTAGCAAGAAGAATTTAAGCCCATAAAGTGCAAAATCCATAATCTACAATGGAACTAAACTTGACAGTAACAAATGCATAAATGTATGTATTCTTATCACATACCCCCACAGTGGAGCTTTGGCAAGAACCCTGGAGGCAAAACTGGCTTTAATACCTTGATATTTAAGTGTGGGTCAAAAGTAAAGCAAAACATTTTAGAATGATTACATTTGTTTTTTTTGCTTTGTAGCTTAACCTGTGATAGATTAAGCTGATTGATTTTGTGTAATCCACTGGTATTAAAATGTAAAAGAAATGGACAAAGACAGAATTAAAAAGATTTATTGTGCAAAGATGCACAAGAGGAAAACATTGAAATGTCATTTATGTAATAGAGATAATTAAACCAGATAAAAAATTCTAAATTCTGTTATATGTATATACACTATTGACTATACGCATATATCAAATCACATGAAGTGGAAGAAAATTGTATTGTATCAACCTTATGAGAAGAAATGATCTACTTTTAAAATCAGCATTTGAAATCCTGATTTACTTTAGTTTAAAAAAAATACAGTAATGCTTTAAGATATGAGTTTAATTTGTTCCAAGACTGAGCTAGTAACTCAAAAGTCTTGTATATCAAGTCAATTTTCCCCATTGAAATTAACGGGAATATTTCCAATCTGTTCCAGGCCCCTAAAAATTCACCACTGCTCTTTATACTTAATTTCTTTGGACCCATGGTGTCACTAAAGGAATTTTGCAAAATAATGGCAAAATAGACAACATAACAGATCCTTCTAGAGCAGATGTGAACATGTGTACTGTAGATTCTTAACTGAAACTCGCTCACATCTCAAAATTTAGCTTGTATCTAAAAGCAAAAAATAGGCCAAACTCTGACTTATATCTCAAAAAACTTGTACGTTGGCACACTCATATCTCAAAGTATTATTATACTCTGTTAAAAATCAATATGAGGGTATGCTGGAAAGTTGTCAACCTGACCAAAGAACTATTATATTAAAAAAAATTTCTGCTTAACCAGATTCTAAAAAGTGTGTCGGGTGAGAGCTTTTATCACTTCCTTGTATAGAAATATAAAAATGTGTTGAAATGTTTTTGGCCTGACCAAGACAATCTTAAAGAAATGGAACAAAAAACAAAAAACGGAAAAAAAAAAGAAAAAAGAAAAAAAGACAAAAAAAGTGTCCTTTTTTTTGTTTTTTTTTTCCATTTTTCTTTTGTCTTTTCAGAAGTTAAAAAAAAAAAAAATTTGGCAGTTTCCAAGAAGTTTATCTAGTTGAGAACTTTTCAATTCTCCCTTGGATAACAGAGTTCAGCGTGATGGTCAAATTCTCCAATCCCTCTTTATTGACTTGGACACATAATTACGTATACCAGAAATTTCAATTGTCTCTCTCATTCTAAGTACAAGGGTCCTTTTTGTTTTCAACTTTTCTAATAACTAGTTTGTTTCCACCATTGTATTCTTAGCATCCTTCTGTAGAATTACATCTCTATTCCTTCATGTTTCCTCTTCATCTGTGAGGAATATTGTCCAGCATTCCTTACCATATAAGAGGATCACAAGTGAAAATAATCTATCTTTAAGCTTACAAAGATAGATTAACAAACTCAAATGAACTATCCACAGAAATATTAAATTAAAAGTATATCTTTTATTTTCATGTGTGAAATTCTTAAATCAAGTATGGTCAGAAAAATGACAATCATCATTTTTGTTATGTTATTCCCAATTTTTCAGAAAGACAAAAAAAAAAAAAAAAAGAAAATACTAATGAAATATAATGAAAATGTTTTCTATGCTGTATAAAGCAGTTAAAAGTTTCAATAGTCATAACATGAGAGTATGAGTAAAAAGTTTACACTATCAGTTTTAGAATTTGATGTGGAAGGGTAAAGGAGAAGAGGATTATTATCATGAACCATTAAATAGCATGAATGTAACTGACCCCAGGGATTAAGAAGCTGAATCAACTCATCTTAAACATTGTTTCCAACCTCCACATTAGCTTGCTGAAGGTTTGATAGGCTTGAATGAGTGGACAGCTCAGTTTTTAATGTGTGATTAACACAGCAGAAAAGGTCATTGGATGAAAGAAATATTAGTCACATGATAAGTGGGATGTGAGTCTTCATGATGGATATTGATTAAAATGGTAATTAAGATTGATCCTGAGATAACAGAGAGAAAAGAGAAAAAAAGAGACAGAATAGAGAGAACAGAGAGACAGAGAACAGAGAGACAGAGACAGAGAGAAAATCTGGTCTGGATATAAAATAGTCTGGCTTGGACAAGATAGAGAAAGAGCCTGACTTGAACAGAGATAGTGAGAGAAAGAGAGAGGGGAGAGAGAGTCTGGCCTAGAGAGAGAGAGAAAGTGAAAAGATTATCTTGCTTTACATATATATATATATATATATAGAAAGAGAGGGGGGAGCAAGAGAAACAAAGTAGAAAAACAGGAATTGAGATCAAAGATACCCAGTGGAATAGAGCCTGCTTGTTTAGTATTTCCCACCAACACAAAGGGAGTCCAGTGGAAGTATTGTGAATGCCTATTTTCAAGATAGATAAGTAAGTAGTCCTTACTTGGAAGACTGGTACAACACATTCATTTTTTTATGTGTATTTGGTTTTCTATTGCACTAAGCTTAGTTAATGTAGAAAGAGAGAGACAAAGAAAAAATTAAGAAATGATTTCTATATCTGTTATAGGCATGTGAGAAGACATATACTTGTGCATCTCTGTGTTTGCCTATTAGAAAAGATTTTGTAGGCATGTGGTAGGTAATTATTGATGCATATTTAACGTGCTTCACAAAAACTCAAAGCTCTCAAAGATCCTATAAGCAAAGGAGAAATTCTGACAGTCATAAATAATTCAAGTACAGTGACAAATGTACTGGACAGATAGGATTTTTAAGAAAATATGTTCTATTATTGCTAGTAATCTCAATATAGTAATTTTTGTCTATATTTCTGAGATGAGGTATTATGTACAGTATTTACATTAGTCGGACTATTGTCCTTATCTTTGTCGCCATATTTGTCACAACGTTTCGGCCGTTGTATGCTCCGGCCTTCTTCAGGTGGTTGGAATTTCGAACTGAACCCTTTATTTCAATCACTGGGGTAAACTGTTCTAGTTCCACGTACCATGTTTGATGGATGTCAGTTATCAGTTATCTCCTGCTAATTTTCCCTCTGAAAGTTCTCCACTGCCTTAACCGGCTATTGAACTCACACTCTTTGGGTCTGTCACTGGATCTAACCAACGCCTTTATCCACTGTGTCCTTGAGGACATCTGGGTATGAATTTCTGGGTATTATAAACCTAATGTTTTCAGCAACCATTTTTTTTACCAGTGCTCATATTGCAATTTTGCTGTTATCATTTCATGTTTTTACCAGAGCTTATATTGCAACTTTGTTATCATTGCTTTTCTCTGGCACTCCTTATTACTGGTTCCCATATTGTATTTATTTCTATGCTTGGTCGGCTGGAGATTTTTGTGGCCTAGCATATGTGCTGATTCCTTAAGTTTACGAATTTTCCAATGGTGTTCCCTGTCTATGATCTCAACATGATCCCACAGGGGACAGAGATCTCCCTTCTCTCTCCATATGTGGTCAGCCACGCCTGATTTTTCTACTTCCCCTCGCGTTACAGCTTTCTGGTGTTCTTGAAGCCTTACCTTGAGGGGGCGGCCTGTCTCTCCTTTATATTCCTTTCCGCAGCTGCACAGGATAGCATACACACAGTCTTTAGTCATGTTCTCCTCTATGGGGGTCTCACTCAAGAGAGATATCTGCGAAGTGTTGTCACGCTTTTGAAGGTTGTCCTGATGTTATATGGATCACAGATCCTTTGTATTTTCTCTGATAACCCCTTCACATAAAGCAGGCAGACTGTTTTCTGAGTGTTGTTGTCCTCCTCCTCTTGTACCCTCCTATCCCAGTTTTTTGGGGCTGCTGCCATGTACCCAGGGTAGTTGTTATGTTGTAGGGTACTACTTATACTGACCAATTGCTTATCTAACGTCTCTGGGTCGCCACTTATGACTTTTGCTCGGTGTTGTAAGCAACGGACGATCCCTTTCTTTATGCTGTATGGATGGTGGGAGTTGAAATTGAGGTGCTGTCCGGTGAATGTCGGTTTACGGTATACGGATGTCTTGAACCCATGCTCTGTTCGAGATATTAGTACATCCAGGAATGGGAGTGTGTTGTTACTCTCTTTCTCCATTGTGAACTGTATCGAAGTTCTTATTGAGTTCACATGGTCCAGTAGAACCTGGACATCTTCCTGGTGTGGCCAGAGTATGAAGGTGTCATCTATGTACCTTAACCATATAGTTTGCTTTAGAGATATAGATTCTAATGCCATTTCTTCAAAGTATTCCATGTATATATTCGCCATTGCTGGTGATAATGGCGAGCCCATTGCTAAGCCCTCAACCTGTCGATATATGTGTGATCCCATTCCGAAGTGTGTTGTTTGTGTACAGAAAGTCAACATCTCCATCAGATTATCTATTGGAATACTGGTCCATTCTTCTAGGGAAGAGTCAGAGGTCAATCTGTCTCCGACTACTGAGAGTGCCTCTCCTCCGTGGGTACCTTGGTGAACAAACTCACCACATCCAAGCTCACCATCTGGTTGGATAGGATGGGAGCATCTTTGATTATTTCCACAAAGTGGGTGGAGTTTCGGACATATGAAGGAGACTTTCCGATCAATGGGTCAATTATATCTACAAGGAAGCGACTCAGAGGGTGGCACACAGAGCCTTGGCAACTAACAATCGGCCTGAGCGGAATACCGTCTTTGTGAATCTTAGGGAGACTGTATATGTGAGGTAGCTTGGTGTAACGCTGCGATAACTGCCTATACATTTTGGGTGGGAAGTGATCCTTGTTCTTGATTAGGATCTGTGACAGTTTGCGTTCCGTTTTCATAGTAAGATCCTTTTTCACTTTGCTGTAGCTACCATTGCTAATGAGGTCTTCCAGTTTTCTTGTATACTCCGATTTGATTTTGATTTCAAATATGGCACGTGGAACTAGAACAGTCTACCCCAGTGATCGAAATAAAGGGTTCAGTTCAAAATTCCAACCACCTGAAGAAGGCCGGAGCGTACAACGGCCGAAACGTTGTGACAAATATGGCGACAAAGACGAGGACAATAGTCCGACTAATGTAAATACTATAGTAATTTTTATTTTCAGGATAAATGGAATGTAGATTCAATCCCTACTAAGAAGCACATTTTCTTCAATAAGACTTTAAATTGCCCAGGTCATTAGACTTAAATTTCCTTAACAAAAACATGTGTACCCACTAAATATGATGCCTACAGTAATAAGAAATAACCTGAATATATAGTAAATATAATAAGAAATAACCTGAATATAGTAAATACTTAGAATATCCCATCTATGAGAAATAAAGAAATGTTTACATACATATTAATATTTTAAAAAATCCCATGTATTCAATACTTTCACATATCCCTGCATTTATATCAATAAATCTCTCCCTGTACACACACAAATATACAATTTACCTTATGACAAATAATGTTAATCAGTCAAGAGATTTGTATAGGTTTAGAGAATGCAGAAGAAACAGCCAAATGTTTCCACCTCATCACCAGTATTTCTGCAAATCTGATTAACAATGCTTGAGATAAATAAAAAGCAAAGATAATTGAGGCATAGAAAGAACACTTCATTTGGATGGAGTATGTGATTTGGCAATTTATACATAAATCACAGATAATACTTAAAATTCAATTATAGTTAGGTAATATATATAAAAAAACATTTTCTACAACATATGCAACAAAATACACACAATTTTCTTAAATTTACATTTTGTAAGTAATTCAATTTTACAAAAATCTGAAAAATACTTTGATGTTTAGTAGATAATTTCAATAATCATATGAATACATCATAAATTATATCTAATTTCAATATATTTCAAATCATATATAAAAAATGACATATGAAAGCAGAATAAATTTCATGCTTAAATGATCCATTATTTCAAGTATTTAGAATGAGCAGACAAGGAAATCATTCATTTTGGGATCAACATTTTTTTTTTTTTTTTTTTTACTAAGCCTGAAAAGGAACTAAGAAAGGATTAAAAAAAATAGATTTGTGAAAGTAGGCTGTCTAGAGAAATTTTCAGCACACTAGGATAATTATATCTATAGCAGACATATTTTATCAGTAATGCTTTCATTAATTCCTGACTACTAACAATCCAATTGTTCCCAATTTTAATACACAATATACAACCCGAGTGTCCAAAACCTGTTTAAACACATGTTAAGTAGAAATGCCTAATCATAGAATTCTTTTTTCTATACTTATTGAAAAACATGTTTTAATATACAAATTGACTAATCGTTAGCAAGAGAGCTGCAGTAAAGTTGGTGTCAATAAAACTAAAGCCATGTCTAAATATACCAGGTTTGAATGCAGTTGTCATTAAAATAAAACATTAATGTTTCATTTTTTACTCTAATGCCAGAATTTCCTATGTCACTACACATGCTATCTCATTAAAATGAAACTTTTGATGCATTTGCTGAATAAATCCTTCCTGTGATGTCAAAGATTACATAAACATCTAATTTTATGTTTTTCTTTTTAATAGAAGGCAATCAAAATAAATCCCAAATTTTTATTGCATTAGTGTGAATGCTTATTTCAAATTACATTTTGATACTTCATGTTCAGTTGATTTAAATTTATTTAAAATTTATATCCAATGAAACAATTTTCCACTTCAGCTGGCTAAAGTTGTTCCAGGAGCTTCTTGACTGACTATAAAAGTAATAAAAATTAAGTTCAACACCTTTTTTTAATCACTGTTTTTAATCACCATTTTCATATCATTTATTTTTTTATTGCTACCAACCAACTTGTTCAATGTAAATGGCACCTTTCTATAGTTTTTTTTTGTAATGCTAGAATTCACCCAATACAAAGCTATAAAAGACACTCAAGGTAAAGGGCTAGTATTAAAATGGTAATGATGAATGAGGTGTGTGATATGAATGAAAGAGGAGATGGTGGGAAGTGAAGATGGGGATAAAGAGGAAAGATAACAATAGCCCCTTGAAGAGGGTAAGATTATAGCTTCAGGAACACTTCCATGTGAACGTCTATTCTATAAAGTGGAACTTTTTTCTTATTTCAACAAGGAGGAAATGAGGGTGACTCAACTCCATGGAAGTAATATGGTGTGTTCCAGCTGTAAATGTCTGAACTGATGGAATTAAAGAATTTTGCTCATATGAACACTAGCAATAGTGTCAAGCTTGCAACATGGGAAAGGGGCCACAGAGTAGAGAATAAGTCTTCCCACATAAATGATTTTGAACTATCAAGGACAGAAAGTGAAAACTGAACCACTCCAACCCAGATAGGGTAACAATACTCCAATACACAAATTTTACTCTTGTAGAGGTAAAGCATGGCAAGAGAAGTCTGGTACTTCTTGGAGCATTAGAATGTGCCAACCATTTTTTAGCATCTTTAGCAATTAAGTGTGTATATGAATTCCTTGTGACATCTGGAGTGAACTTAAGACAACAGATGTTCAAAGGAAGGAGCCTCATTGAGATTGCAAATGTTCATCTTGAATGGAGAAAACTTGGGCTCTGAATGGTGGTGAGGAAATGATGCTAGCATTGCTTTTGAGGTAATGAAAGGTATTGAAAGTTGCAAGCCAATTTTCTCTCCATTAAGTTGTTAAAGCTAAGAGTAGAGATCACCTGCAATGCTTCCATAATCTTGATTTTTGGAAGTGCCTTCATAAACATTGTCATGATCTGCTTAGCTGTTTACCAATGATTTCTAGGCAGATTGTTAAAAAAACAAACAAAGGTACAACTGAAGGGAGAGCCTTTACATATATAAATCATTGATGCACAAAATGACCTTCATGGATCTACTTGAAAGGATTTTGTGATAAGGCAATCACTGGTGACAAAGCTACCACCAAATGCTTCAATGATTCTGTGGATGACACCATTGGAGGAGCAAAACCCATACTACTTCTATTTCACAGTCCTCATTTAATTAGTAAGGTTATGTAACTGTCTGGATTAAAATAACTTAATCAATTTTGACATTATATATGGAGCTCAGAAAGAAGTTGAGAGAGAGTATGTAATATTAAGCAAAAAAAAAAAAAAAAAAAAAAAAAAAAAAGAAAAGGAAAAAAGTGTTACAGTAGTGTTTTCAAAAAGGAATGCTTTAGTGGTTAAAAATTTTTTTTACATATATAAATAATTCAAAAATACTCGTTTTGAAAGAGAAAATTTCATCATGTTTTTCATACCAGAAATATTGTAAATGTAAACAATCCACCAATTCTTTTTCTGGTTTGAGCCAAGTTCACTTTTTCACAGATTCTTATTGCGTTAAGTGTCGACGGGATGTCTAAAGCTTCACTTCTGTCAAAATCCAAACCTAGATATTCTGACTTTTCCAAATTATTTCACAAAAATACAAAAATGTAAATATTTAAGTATGAATATATTATTTCATGTTAGGTATCTAGAAATATCTCATCTGTTTCAGCAAGTTTAAATCTAGGATATCTGATCCAGGGATTAAACTCACAATTACTATACTACTAAATTCATGAAGCAATGCTTTAATCTGCTAGACTATTATCTCAAGAATCATGAAATTAGGATATTTTTGTTTGAGTTTTTTTTTTTTTTTACCCCAAATAAAATATAAATATTCTTACACTGTGGTTATTCCATTTGTCTATACAGTTAAACTGCAGAATCCTGTTGGTTATATGTATTGAATTTTGACAAACACTTTTTTTTCTCATTTTTACTAATATTTTCAACACAAATAATTGATGCCAACCTAAGCAAACTTAAAATTTATCATTCTGTGGTGTGATAGCTTAAGATATTTACTAAATTTTTGGAATTCATTCCAATTTTAAGTCCTACAGTTAAAATACTATGCACAGGAAGTTAATGACTGTTTTTTAGTCTCAGAGTTAAATAATGAGAGATACATTCTTTTTCTTGGCCAAAATGATAAAAAAAAAAAAAAAAAAAAAACTGGTCTAAAAGAATCAATCTATAATAGTAACAACTCCATCTTAGTAATTCAGATAATAAAATAATTCCCTGATTAGGTCTAAGATAATAATTAAAGATGTCATGAAATCGCTAAGAATTTGTAAAGACCAGTTGTACATGTAGGATTATTGAAATATTTTTCAGAGTTGAATTCATAGAATTGAGAGGAAAGAACATGCACATAAAAATTCAGATAAACATTTCTAAAAAAAAAAAAAAAAAAAAAATGAAATAAAGTCCCTATTGGCATGATTGTATGCAGGGCAGATTTTGAAAAACTTCAAGGTCTAGCCATTCAATACATAAAATCTATACACCTATACTCCTGCCCTAAGAGTAAGAACACATCACTTCGATGTGTTGACAAAAAATATACCTATCAACTTTATAGTGAAGTTAATAAAAATAAATTCAGAAATATAATAAAAAGAAAAGAAAAAAAAAGCCACCTAAGCCAAGTTATGAATAAGGATTTAAGTAATCATCTAAGAATTGTATCTTTTCCCCATTGGAGTTAAATATGCAAAGCAAATTCCAAGCAGCCTGTGAGCAATGGAAGTCAAATATGTGATTTTATGGTTTTTGTCAATAAGTGGGAATGTAACAAAAAAAAAAAAAAAAAAAAAAAGATATAGAAATCAAAGAAAAAAAAAAAAAATGAATGTGCAAATATCTTTACCAAACAAAATGGCAGCTTTTTATGAAGGTTTGCATGTGTATCTAGCATTCATGTGATAAACTCCTTTTATAGGGGGTGTGTGCAAATAAACAAGCAGGTGGACATGAATCAATAAACCACACTTTTTGCTGAAATGCATGTCTGGCTGTATTTTTCAAGTTAGTGAAAGAAAACTCTTGATATTATATATATATATGTGTGTGTGTGTGTGTGTGTGTGTGTGTGTGTGTGTGTGTGTGTGTGTGTGTGTGTAATTTTCCCCTGTGGTGAATTATTTGGATACCATGTTAGCCCTCTCCTGAACTCCTTCATTTAAAAGCTCTTTCTGGCTTTCCGGATTAAGAACATAAGTGTCAGAATATATTCACAGATGATATTAAAATTTCAAATTAAACCTTATCAGTAACCTAGTATGAAGGAGTCTATTTCTTAATAGCTTGCTAGAGAATAAAATAATGTAATATGCATTAATACACTGAAAATAGTACATGTCCCACCCCAAAAAAAAGCAATTGGTTTATATTTACAATAAAAAAAAAAAAAAGGTGTGTATGTGTGTGTATATATATATATATATATATATATATGTGAGAGAGAGAGAGACAGCAGATAGAGCATCGTTAGGGAGAATGGATAGAAAGAGTGAGCAAAAAATGGCTAGGGAGAGCAATGAGATAAATGTAGTAAGGGTGAGGAAGACAGAGAGCAAAAAAAGAGCCAATAAGCAGCTAGGGAGAGCATTCAGTCAGTTATAGACCATGTGTGATACACGCTTAGGCGATCATGTATATTTTGATACTTGACTGACGAGGCAGATTTTTTCCCGCAGTAGGTTGCCATTTCTTTTTGTGGTAGACCATTTGCCATCCAAGACTATAGAACCTAGTCTGTCCAGCTATTTACCCATAGCTGAGGGGAGGAGAAGAGGATTCATACCTTTCTCAAGGATATTAGCATGTAAGTGAATGTAATGGATTTGACTGAAATTCGAACTTGGCTCTCAGCTTCCTCAATCCGAGCTGCTATCCATTACTCCACTGTGCCTGAGGCAGAGAGCAAAAAAGCGGCTAGGGAGAGCAGAGAGCAAAAAAGCGGCTAGGGAGAGCAGAGAGTAAAAAGCAGCTAAGATAGAAAGAGTAAAGGACTGGTAGAGAATTTAAAAAATATAGAAAGAATAAAGCAGTGCGGAAAAATGATAATAAATGAAAAATATCAGAAGCAAAGTAAACAATTTATGAGAGAGATAGAGACACAAATGAAATGAGAGCATCATAAAATGAAGTCAGAACAAGAGTAGGAAAGTTCAGAGAGTAAAAAACTGTGTTGTTTTGTAAGATGAAATAGCAATTGTCCAATATGGATTTGTTTCCAATATAGAAAAAAAAAATTGAATAAATCAGAAATGAAAAATAAAATCAAACTGTAAAAAACCCTCTACCCTCATCTTTTCAATACTAGTTTGTTGGGATTTGAAAGACAAATTCGATTGATGCTTTCATATGCAAAAAGCTTACAGCAGATGAAATGGGTTTTAGATCCTCGCCACCACCGCTTTGCCCCTTTATCAAAGTCAATTCTAAAAATTCCATCTGTCAAAAACAAAATGTACTGAACTTGACTGGGGAGGAAAAGTGTTTCAGAGAATTTAGTTCCATGCCAAAAACTATGATATTACAACAAGCTCTGAAGAGCCTCCATTTTATCATTGTTCTCTTGGAAATTCTTCCATTGCCAATGGGGGGAAGGGTTAGAAAAAGGAAGCAGATCTTATTTGTTCAAATGTGCCTTCTGATTAATGCTGACGTATTGTAATTGATTAAAAAATATTTGAAAATAGAATAAAAACATGTCTGTATTTTGAGAATACAAGATAAAATCCGTCTATAAACCTATTTATAAAAATTCATTTTTTATTGTTTACTCATAATATGAGAACAGGCATTTTCCAATGTCTTTGAAGTTGAGTAAAAATTAGCTTTCATAATTATTTCCTCTCCATTTTTAAAGCCAATTAAAAAAAAAAATCAATTCAATCAATATTAAATAGATAATGGCTAATTTTACCATTATTTTTTACAAGTAATTTACAATGTATTGTCTCAAACTTATAACACATATTTCAAATAGAAATATTTTTGATTCAGCTTATTTTTCATGCTACAAGTTATTTAAAAATGAAGCCCTTTAATATATCCATTTGGTTTTAAGAGTATGAAAAGCAGGAAAAGCACCTTTTTTTAAAAAAATCTTTAATAAAGAAAAAAAAAAAAAAAAAAAAGGTAGAATGTATGCAAGACAACCCAATCTACAATGAGTTCTACTCTCACTGGGTAACCTCGTATATACTATGGCAGAACATTCTCATCATACCCAGAAACAAATTTGTAGATTATGCAGAGGTACTGGATACAAAGAGCTAACTGAATACTAGAAAAGCTTGATTTACACAAGATATTTGAGTAATCCAAAACATTTACAAGAAACCAACAGCCTGCATGTGAATAGATAATGAGTTCAGTGAATATACAAAAATAGAAACAGGAGTAACACAAAGATACATTTACTTGATAAATTTATTTAATATCATGAAATGATCCGATGAGAACTAGAAGACCTATCAGAATTTATTATTCCTGAGCATAATCTTAACAACATAAGATAGATGTATGACACCCTGTTGATGACAGACTCAAAAGAAAAATGAACTCATGCAAGACAATAAAGCAAAACAAGAAGAAAGGACTAACTATTAACTGAAAGAAGACAATATATGGTTGTCTGCAAAAGATACAGCCCAAGGTGTGAGCTATGTATTTCGGGATATCAAAATCAAGATCAGTTATCTAGGTAATGTAATAAAGGATGATTGTAAGAGTGACACAGAAATCTAAAGGCACACATGAATATAAAAAAGGCCTTTCAGAAACTAAGCAAAGTATTTAGAGATAGGAAAATGTATTTAGAAACAAAGTAAAGTATACTTAACTGTTATGCAATATCTACACTCCTTTATGGGAATGGGAAAGATAGTAAAAAGACAAATATTCCTAAGAGCTACAAAGGATAGGAAATTCTGAAGAGACATAGCACATAGAATAAGTGATTTTTAATCTTTCTTAGGGATTGCAATACAGTAGTAAACTAGTACTAGGCTCAGCCAAGTTTGTTTAATAAGATGAATACCTACTGTCTTGTAGACCAGTTTACAAGTGAGTTTCAACTCCCCTGTTGGGTATCTTGTGATCATGCTCTTGTACTAGACTAAGCAAAGAACCTATCTAGGCAAGGGAAATATTTTTAAAAAGGAAAACTGTTTCTTCAATTTCTTTGAAAATTGAAAGTATTAGTGTTTTTAACAGATAATCTATTTATTAGACACCATCGAATTGCCTTTGGGACTATAATCCAGATGTGTGTAGGGTTTATGTCTTATCCTTTTCTTTTCTCAAAGATAATCACAAGGTAATGGGGATTTTGAGTTTTCCTTCTACATTGGCTGCCATTTAAATCAGAAAAGACCAGTCTATTTTGCTATTTAACCCATAGCTGGAGAAAGATTTACACATTTCCCAAGAGCATTAGTGAGTAAATCAGTTAAAAACTGATAGTTTTTTCAGATTTAAAAGGAAAACATCTGAATACTTTGTGTCAATCTCGGAAATGCATTTTGAGCACATTTGATAAAAATTTGACCGTAAAAAAATAACCTAAGAAAAAAATTATCCTTATACTTAGCTGTTTGTATCAGCTATATCACCTCTATAATTTGTTAAATATGAGAATGTTTTCCTTTATTCTAATGATAACATTTAATATAGTAAATTCTGAAAATGTGGAATGAAACAATAGTTATGGCCATTTTGATGCCCTACAGCATTAAACTTTTTTCTTGTTCACTGATTTAATTTTAAACTACCATTCCTTTGTTTAGCATTAGTCACTTCCTGCTAAAAACAAATGGTGGGAGTGGGGAATTAATTAAGAACTGAATTCAGCAATTCAGATCTAAAACTGAAAAATCAGGAAAGAAACTTAATGGTTAGGAATTAATGCAAGTATTATTGGCAAGCTAATGGCTATTTATAATACTTCTCCATAAGTTACATTTTCATTCAGATAACAGCTTTTAACCAAATAAGATTGAATTCACAACACTTATGAAGTGTCTTCTTTGGCAAGTTACAATATATATCCAACAGAAAGTGCTATCAGAACAAGCAATACGAATGCAAAAAAACAAAAACAAAAAAGATACCTATGTTTCATAGATTATGCATAATCGTTTGATAAGATAAAACACAAAAACTTATTTGAAGTGCAAAGCAAATTTAACTTATATAAGAAAGCTATTAGAATAATCTGCAATATTTACTAGAACTGTTTACATATGAATAAGAAACGAGTTAAGCAAGTACACAAAAAATAGAAAGTGATGTTAACCAAAGATATGTTTTCTCTTTAAATTTATTTAACTTATACAGTGAGACAATTCTAAGAGAACTAAAAGACTTACCAATTACTTATCATCATTGGCCATAATCTTATCAGCATAAGATATGTGGAGGACACTGTGCTTATGGTGGACTCAGAAAGAAAATTAAAAAACCTTCTAGACAAGGTAGCAAAGGAAAGTGAGAAGAAAGGACTAACCATTAACAATAAGAAAAAAAATGCACAATTGTCAGCAAGAAAAATAGCCAAAGGCATGAGCTTTGGATTGGAGATATCAAAATCAAGAAAGTACACAAATTCAACTATCTGGATAGTGCCATGATGTCTTATCTAAAGAGGCCCACTTGCTTTAATTTGTGAAAAGTAAAATTTATCTTCTCACTACCATTAGTTCTCTCTCTCTCTCTCTCTACTTAATGTACTTTTTAAAGATTTAAAATTTTTGGCATAAATAACACTTTTGGCATTATGCTAGTTTTTAAAGTTATCAAGAGAAAAATACTTGCCAAATCTTAAGAAATGCATAGCTATTGAAAGCAAGTTCAGCAATCTTTGCAGTCTCTAAAAATAATGTCTTGTAGAAACTTTTTGTTACAAAAACTTACTTGTCAAACTTCAAACTCCTTGTCCAGTGACCTTATATTTGTATTCATAAGGATTAAGTTAGCAAGTTTAAGTCAGTAGCTTGATAATAGAGAGATAGGAAGATTATGTAACATCAATCTTAAGTAAGCATGCTGACTGAGATAATCAATCTAAATCTTGGCATTTGTTTGGCCTTGAACAGCAATCTCTAGCACTGGTGAAAAATACGTGTGTTGTCTAGACTCAAAAAGTCAGTTTAACAATTTTATACTGCTAAAATTCAATGTAGGGTAGTGAGTTTAGGGGTTATAAAATCAAGTGAATATCACAGAAAGGCCTTCACGATTAATATATATATATATATATATATAAAAAGGAAAAAAGCTTCTTGAATCCTTTGGAGAGACAAGGGAGATGTTTAGTTGCTTCTGATGTTTCATAGTCACTCATACAAATTAGTTTGTTGCAAGTTAATTCATATAATGGTTTGTATCCACTCTGGAACCAAAATCTCTCCTTGAGGCAAGGTCTTATTACATTACTTGCTCTTCTTCAAATGGATTAATGGAATTATTTTAACTAGTATGGTTAGAGCAAAGCCTCCAGCCACAACTTGATAGATTCATTTGGAATCTGTCAGAAAATTGCTTACATTGCAAAAAATTGCTAATGTTATCATGTGCTTATATTGACTTACTTTAATAGCATCATTACCTCCCCTGTAATAAATTTCCTTTTTAGTATTTAATTATTTATCTTAAATTCAAGTTGAATTATGAACCATATTTGTAATCTCAATTTAGTTAATCACAAAAAGAGTACCTGTGGCAATATCTCACAAGCCATTTAGAGAGAGCCCAATCTTTTCCTCTGAGTCAGAAACTTGTTCAATTAGACCTTTTAGTAGCAGTCCATTAATTAGCTCAATAGTATTACAAGCTAGTTAGAATAAGCCTGTTATTCACCAAATTTTCTTTTAGATATCTAAATTTAATGATTATAATTCATTTTGATTGGCTACAAGTCTTTTATTGTCTTTAGGATATATGAAAGGGTGCTGGAAAAATGTCTTGGTTAAGATAAGAACTTTTCACCAGTCCTTCATATATATTTATACAAATGTTAAAATACATAATATATTCATATGCATAGGATAATAAATTTTCCCCAACAAAAAATAAATATTAAATCTCTTATATGCTATATACCAAAAGTCAATAAAAATTAAAGCTTTTACCTTTTTTCTTTGTGCAGCACATTTTAGGATGTAGCACATCTGTCTCATGAGAATAAAGATGCCTTTCAGAAAAGCGCATTCTGTATCATATGTATGTGTGCATGCATGAAAAGGACCTACACAAAAATTAAAACTGTACAAATAATTGTACTTTTCATAAATCCATGACTCTTTAATGACATATACTGTTTAATAACTATTTTTTAAGGAACTCCTTCAGTACAACAGATAAATTCATTGTTAGAAGCTAAACCCTGAAAGAGTACATTATTTAACAGAAAGGAAAATTAATCAGAAGCTTAACTATATTTCATGAGGAACTATAATTTTTTTTCTCATTATTTATTCAGAGGCCAACAACAAAAGGAAAGTCCTAACTTCTATTTATATTGAACAATAATTTAGAGATATTATGAGGTGCAATAAATCAGTACTTGTCTCTACTGATAACCAGAATAGCCATAACTTTTTATTTTGTTTGCTACAGTGAATAGCAGACTATAGTTTACCACTTTCTTGCCTGAAGTCATTGGACTTTGAAAGATAGATTGCTACATAGATTACTGTCATGTGTACTGACATGTTCTTTGCTGATTAAAACCTAAGAAATAAGCTTATTTTACTATAGTTTATTTAACAAAGAAATATAACTGACTTTGATCAACTGGACAATGGATAAGTTCCTGCAACCTGAGTGGTTTGAAAAAAAAAATTAAGTTCTGCTGAAAAGGAGTGAATGCATTGGTATAATGCTTTCAGGAATTTTCTTTGAGCACCATTTTTCAGATGGAACTGAATATACTGTTTAACTGTATTGCTTCTTCTGTGTATATTTCTGATTGCAAAACTGACAAGAGCAGCTCCAGGTGAGGACAATTTTTTTTCACCTCAAGCAAAGCAGGAATGTCATTAGTACACAGGGGTTTACAGAGAGTAAAAGTGAGAGAAAAGACTCGGTATAGAGGGGACTGAGGAAAGGATAAAAGATGAATGGGATTCAAGAAGCTGGTGGTTTTTTGAAGATTGTAGTTATCAAGGAAGCAACTAAACGGAATCAAGTTCCCCAGGCAAGAAGTGCAAGAGAAGAAACTGTTGGAGTAGAAAGTGGCAGTTACATTTAACTATTTCAACAGTAAAAGGCCGGGATCCAGATGCCAATCTAGTAGTATGCTTAAATTCATGCAGTCGGGTACCATTGAAAAAAAAGCTTGTCAGAGCTGTTGCCATGAAAATATTTGTAGAAAAGACAGAGTGAAGCCCCCTCATGTCAGTGAGAAAGTCACTGAAGTCGAGATTCTAAGTCAGGATTGATTACATTGCAGATCCCTCTTTGGATTTTGTTGAGATGAATAGCAGGAGCAACAGTATTCAATGCACGGACAAATGGTAGATTTGTAGATGTGCAAGATGGACTCTGATGAGAAAAACCTTCTGGCACAACACAGTGAGCCAAGTTTCCTTGCAGTAGATGCAGCTATTGATACAATGTAGGCATTTCATTTCAAGTTATTTGAGAACCTGAGGCCAAGAAGGTACAGTTTGTTGCTCTTGTAGAGTTTAGCATCAGCCATGTTAATGGCAGTCTGGAAAGTTTCTCTATAGTGGTTAAATGAGAGCAGCTTTGTTTTGGAGGCATTAAAATTTATGAGCCATTTCCTGCCCCAGTTAACCACTGATTCGGGGTCCTTTTCAAGAGCAGCAGGCAGGTTAATGTTGTCAGCTCTGATGGATTTGTTATTGAAACAGGAGTAAACGGAGATCATTCATGAAGATCAGAAATAGAGTAGGATCCAGGATAGAGCCTTAGGGGACACCTGTGTTTATGTGAAAGGACCTGGAAGTGAGCCTGTTCAAAATGACATTCATTTCATGATTTGATAGGAATGACTGGATTAAATCAAAATCATCCTGCAATACCAGAGCCCTGGAGCTTATGTAGAAGACCAGCATGCCAAACACCTTTAAGATATCTAGAGCCACAGCTTGAGCTTTGCCATTATTATCAAGAGCTTGATATACATATTCAGTGATGGCTGTTAGCACATCAGTGGTTGACAAAACGGAAGCCATATTGTTTGTCAGAGAGTAGGTTGTGAGAGGTAAGATTCTTAACCACTTCAGCATTGATTAAAGCCTTGAATACTTTGTCAAAAAGTGGTAGGAACTAATAGGGTGATAGAGAGTTCAGAAAATTCTCCAGAGTTCTTAAAAACAGAGGACTTCCAATAATCTGGAAAGCAGGAAGCAGCAATAGTTGTAGAGTTTAGAGAGAACAAGAGCCAGCTCAGGAGCACATTTCTTTAGGATGATTGCTGCTTGCCTTATGGGAGTCTAATTTAGAAATGGTGTCTGAGACCAACCAGTGACAGGGTTATATACATATCAATCAGTAGAGGCTCTGTTCTAGTGGGAAAATCAGCTATAGGTACTCCAAATGAGTTGAGTGTGAAATTAGAAAAGAATTTCTGCACAAAGCATTCAATCTTATCTGCTGTAGATGTCAGGACTTAGAATTGATTGAACAGAGGAGGGATTTAGGACTTGCTGTTGTTCAGCAAACTCTTGTAGAGCCACTAATAATCCCTAGAAACGAAATTGGTAGATCCTATATGTTGTTTCATTCTAGCAACAAACAGTAACTTTGCTTCCTTGATGAGATGCTTGCACTCATTATGTGCAGAGACAATTTTTTGCAATCAGATATGTCACTCTAGTACAGCTGGAAGAAGTGATTCCTGTGGGCTATAGCAGCCAAGCATGCAGGTGAGAAGCAAGGATATGAACGTGATTTAACTTGGTATTTCCTTACTAGAATGAAAGCATTGATGCCAGCTTTCACCCAGAAGACCTCAGATGTGCATTTTTGAACAGGATGATTAAAAACTTCATTCTAAGGTATATAATGAAGGGAATCACAGAATGAGTCCCAATCTGCTTGGTGATAACAGAAAAATATTCTGTTGGTAGGAGAGTGAAGAGATGCTTACAGACACTACAGCATGATCAGAATTGCCAAGAGAGCAGAGCTGCATAGTACGACATGAGTCAGGGATAGAGGTAAAAAAAGAGTTCTAGAAGAGAAGCGTTTGCACCAGGGTTACTGGAGAAACACATGGGGAATTCCACCACTTGTATGAGAGTTTCAGGGTTTGGATGCCAGTGAGGCCAGTGACAGAGTGTTTAAGCCAGCTGGCATGGTAGACATTAAAGTCACCAAACACAAATATATTTGAAACAGGTTTAGGGATATGGCCTTGTCTATATTATCAAAAATACTATCTAGCATGCAACAGTCATAAGAGGAAAGGGAATGGTAGAAAAAGGAGGTAGCTGACTGAGTTTAGTAGAGAGAAACACAAAGACACATGTAAGAATGGTCTGGAGATTCAAGACAATATTGGAATTTTAGAGTATCCTCTATTTCATTAGCATTAACCATTCTTGTGATGATGTTATGTACTTGCCAAAATTTGTATTCAAAGCCTAAAAATGCAAATTATGCAAGTCATTTATTAGGCATCTGATGGGGGAGACTGGATGAATATCTACAAGTACTAAAGCATCTGAGAGGAGACTGCAATTACAGAGCTATCAGTGCTAAAATGTGTAAAGAACAGACTATATATGATGTTTTTATGTCTAATATCTAACACCATTTGTTAATGGTTGCTTAAGAACAAAATATTTGATCTTTCCTTCTTTTTCCTCCTATTGTTATCTAAGCAAGCAAATATGTCAGAAAGACAGTTGTCAATGTTGAATTTGCCTATATTGCATTGAAAGTAAGCAACACCATTGGTCACTCTAAATGGAACTGGTAGAGAGCATAAGGCTTGTCTTCTTAAATTATCAAGACTTGGTTGTCAGTTCCAAGCTAGTTATACTAAAGAATTGATATTGTGCCACAGTGAGTGTTTGGTAGTGAGTAAGCATCATTGTGGAATAGTTCAGTTTGAGAGTAATCAATCATCATTTTTGTGTTGCTCAAAAGAAGTGATGGGTTCAATTACCGCTTTCTTTAAGTAAGCATCTTCACCTAAGTTATCAAAGTTTTTATCTGGAAGAATGTATTTTCTTGACTTGGGCTACAAACATTAGTAAAATTGACAAAAATTGAGGAAGGGAAACAGAAAAGGAAGGGAAACAGAAAAGGTAGCCAAACCACATATTTAATGGAAGTTTCTCTCTATTGAAATTTACAGAGATGCTCTGATGTTACTTTATAAAGTCCTGCCCAAAGATGACATCAGCTCACAAATCCAACAACCTTACATTCACATATTGATCTCTCCTTAGATCTACATTTGTCAAACAAGAAAAAAAACTTCTAACTCAATGCCATAGATACAGTACCAGAAGCTGGATATATGTGCAAATGTCTTTATGTCTTTGGCATAAAAAGTTCTCAGCACTACCTATGTCTAAGACTACATTTGCACATATGCCTCTTTTTCTGTTGCTGAGTTTTTGTTTGCTAGTATTTTTTTCTTTGTGAATGAAGCCACTGGTCTACCAGCATGATTTAAGCTGGTAATCATGTGACCAGATGCAGCTGTCTCTACAGCAAAGGGTATTGTTTTATCAATAGACTACATTACAACGTTTTCTAGCTGCTCTTTCAAACATCCAAATGCCTTTTCAGCCATCTTGAGTAGTAGGAATATTTTAACTTTTATGATAGGAGCAATATTCTCAGTAATTGGCACTCCAGTAAGAACAGTATGAGCATGATAGAGTAAATTCATATCCTGAGTAAGTGGAATATTTTAGTAGCTGAAGTCTAAGGATCTAGTTTAATTTTATCCTTAGAAATAGTATAAGCCAGGAAGTGCAGAGAATAATGTGCATTTATCATGATTGTAAGTCAAGTTCAACCTCTTAGCAGCCCCATTAAATCTCTTGATGTTATTCTAACGTTCATCCATGCTGCACTTTTGTGTGGACGGGCGTCACTGGTCCTCAACTATCTCCTAAATCTTTCGCATGATGGCCCCAAATTGCCATGCCCTGGTAAACTGTTTCAACTGGCAGGCTAAACTTATGTGAAGGGGTGGTGTTAACATGGTACCACTGAGTTAAGGACCTCCTCAATGCAGGTCACTGGCCAGGTCAAAAGAGTTCCTCAGATGCACTACAATGGCCATGAGTTTGCAAGCCACCTAGTTGGAGCACATTGGCTATGGTCAAACCTGGAGAGGGATGAGCTCCACCAGATTAAAATGCTGACATGCCATATGATGAGAACAGCAAGAAACCATTCATGGAGACCCAAGCTTTAGCACTCAACCATGACAAATGTAAGAGAATGGTGGACAGCTCAACATGTTAGTACTGCAATGATTTCTTCCAGGGTTAAGGGCGAAAGAAGAAGACATTCACATCACTGGATGAGAGAATAGCATAATAACACCCCTTATAATCTACCAGGTAATGGGTAGTGTAGACAGTATAATGAAATTAAATGGGAAGCAGTAATTCTTGCACTTGTGAAATTTTTACAGATGACCTATGGGAAGCTTCTACAAAATGCATTGCATTCAACATGCTGTTAACTAAATGGTTATTTAATTTCCAATAATTATCAGACAGTGCATACTCTAATTCTAATGTAGTTGTCCCAACCTGGAGCTGTCCATTTGAGGTGTCATAACAAACAATCAACATGTGGCCTAATTGTTGAAGTGAAACTCCTTCAGACAGGTCCTCTTTATGCCCATATTTGTTTACATAATGGTTGAGATTTAGACCAAGCAGACTATGACAAAATTTGTATATCTTAAGTCAGGGCTCAATCCTAATAACCTGAATGTATTAGATAACAATATCAGTCATGACGAGGATTATGACCAAAGCACAGTTCAGAATAAAGCTGAATTAATTGCTCCTCTGGTCAAGTCCCTGATTCCTCACATGAGATATTATATTCAGTCCTGATAATCAGGCTCCATTACACTGATCTGAATATATATGCAAGCCACCTGTTTGAACTTATGATTTTAGTGAAGTGTTCCTGCATTTGACTCATTCTGTGCAAATACTGAGCTAAAGTCTTTGTGCTTTTACTAATTCCACTTAGCAGGAAAAAAGTAGTAATTTTATTTATTTCTTATGTACTTTTCTGTATTGTAAAAGTGTACTACCTTTTTCAGTACAGGATTACTAGCATCATAGCTAGCAAGAATGTATGTATGTATGTATACTTTGGCACTTTCTTATGTGAAGTCACTGGACTGTTTCTTGCTGAAAGATTACAAAGATAGCTGTCATGTGCATGTTCCTATTCTTTGTTGAAAAAAAAAAAAAAAAAAAAAAAAAAAAGAATTGGGTTCAACTATATATTGTACCTTGAATAAAATTTTGTTCATTTTTATTTAGCCATAACTTATAAAAATAAGTCATTTTGAAAAATGTATTGAAAAAGAAAAACTTTGGTACTTCACAAGATCACTATTATATACATAATATTTTGTTTACATATGATTTTATAGAGACTATTTACAAATTCATACATCTAACTCATTAGGTCAGTTGCCAAAAGCTTAACTATCTGAAAGATCTTTTTGTTAAACCAACTGTAACAGATCATACAGTTTAAAAATAAATACAGAATGTGTTTGTTGAATTTTTAACAAATGTATTAATTTTTGAATTCAAGAAAAAGTTAAAATTTTCAAAACAAAATGTGAATGATTTTCAGTAAATTTGTTTTCATTTGCATTGTCTGATATTTATAACTTACACAAAAAATAAGTTAAAAAAAAAAAAAAAAAAAAAAATGTACCAGAAATTTACAGAAACTCAGGATCCACAGCAGTTTACTGCAGATTTTAAAAATAATTGCAGTTTGCTGCTATAAAAAAAAAATAATCACAGATAAATGACAACTTGATATTTTGCTAGATTCAAATTCTGAGTGATTTATTCACAAATTATTGTAGGTATATATTCATACAAGAGCATATCAAAACGTCCACAGCCTGACATGTAGTTAGATAAAAATGGATGTAAAAATTAGATTTAATATTCACCCCAAAATCAAGTCCATTGAAAAGAATGAAATAATGTTAAACAGATTTAAGCAGAAGATAAATATTTTTCATCATTACATTGAGGACACTGATGTACCGCTGTATAAGTAGTTTATACTAATCATTTATGGTTTATAAATTTATACTTTTATTAAATCTGACAACTCCTATAGGTGCCAATCTACAAGTCACATTTTCATGAAAAATATTTTAAAAGGAGCATTTTTAAGAGAAAAATTTGATATTTATTGTAAAATCCAAGTGATCAGGTTCACATTGATAATGACAATATACTGGATGCAGTTTAATATCTATACATGTTACCATTATTTTTCTTTAAACTCAAATATCATACCAATATAGTTTGTATCTAAAAACCTATGAAACAACTTTCAAAAGTCAGTATTTGCCAGAAGGAGAAAGAGACAAAGCTTTAAAGATGGTTTTTTAAAATTTAGCAATAATCCAGGATATAAAACTGGTTCCACTTGTTGAGTGGACAACTGCATATTACCTGGATGCAATGAGTTTTTTTAAGAACATTATAAATTAAAAAAAAAAGAAGCTCCAAGTAAGGATAAAGTGGGATTTGACCAAATTTCAGAAAAACTTTCAATGTTTAAAATTTTTCCAATTTCAAAGGTGCGAACAAATTCAAATTCCTACTTCCAAGCATTGCCAGACATGACAAAAAATAGAAAAAAAATGAAACCTAGTAAAGAAGAGAAATACATACGAGTATTATTTATATTTAGGATTTAGTTGAGAGATGATGACATCAGTTATGTTGTCTGATAGGTCAAAGAGGATAAATCTTTAAATCCTACAGGCCATGATGTATTTATTTATACTGAAGTACTGAGTAAGTCATACAGTTTGTGTGTGTGTGTGTATATATATATATGTGTGTGTGTGTGTGTGTGTGTGTGTGTGTGTAAGGAAAGAGGTGGAGAGTGCACTAACAGAAATAATATAAGACTGACACAAAGTTAATAATAATAATAATAATAATCTAAATAAGCAAAACAGGAAAGTAATAATAGTAGAGGAAGAAAAATCATCTAACATTTAAAAGAAGAAAAAAAACCCCAATGAGGCTGTTAGATAACAATATAATCTTTCAGAAGGCACAAAAGGTTTTAATGGTTCATTCAGTGACCTGACATTTTGTTTTTATTTCGATTTCATTGTAAACTGTGTTTGCCAACCTGACTTCAGAATCTAAAAGAGAATTTGAGATGCAGTATTTTCTAAAGTGATGAGAGAGTAAAAATTACACATACATGTATGTGTAGTGAGAAAGAGATGCATATAGAAACACTCAAGCAAAATGAGAAATTTGCATGTATACACACACAGTGAGAGTGAGTTAAAGAAAAAGAAAACAAATGACAAGCATACACATACATAGCAAGAAAGTGAGAAACAGGCACAGAACCAGAAAAAGCAACATGTCTACAAAAACAGAGAGGGACAAACAGAGAGAAAGGCACATTCCTACAAAACCAGAAATACATGGGTCTTTCTTACACACTTGCATAATGAGAGAGTGAATGAGAAATGTGGGAGCATGCACAGAGAGAACAAAAAAGAGAAAATATGAGGGCGCACACACACACAAAGTGAGTGAGAGATAAACATGGGGAGCACCCAGAGAGAGAGAGGAGAAAACATTAGGACACACATTGCCAAAGAGAGAAGGAAAAACATAACCACACACACAACCAGAAGGAAAACATACATTCACACAGGTACATATATAACTAAAAGACAAATAGAAGTGAAACAGATATGCATACACAGCAGCAGGAAAGTAACACACACACACTCCAAGGAAAGAAACAATGAAAAAAAAAATGAAAGAGAAATATTTTCAGAATCCAAGCTGACATTTACTAATGTCGGATATGTCACATCAAAATAAGGATATTTAGATTAACTCAAGCTTCCCAACAAAGCTAATCTTGAACAATAACTGGGGTGTAGAGCTAAGCTGAAATGTCTGTAGTTCAATTGAAGCAGATCAAGCAAGAGAATTAAAGAAGCAAGTCTTATTTAAAAGTCAAATGTTTACTCAAATGAAGTTGTTAGATGAGGATTCATGTCTTGACCTGACAGAGCAAAGACAGCCTTCAAAAAAAGAAAAAAAAAAAAAAAAAAAATCACCTTGGTAAAAAACAACAAATAGCAATACACTACAGCTATTAGTGGCAAAAAAAGTTATATTGTTTTGGTGGTCACCATTTTCAATTATAATTTGAACAAAATCTTCACTGCAATAATTACTGTGCACTTAATAACAAAATAAAATCATTTTTTCTTCACCTTATAAAAAGGTTGAAACAGTACACTAAAACCCTTGGTCATGGTGACTAATGACTTTCTGCTAACACAACCATTAACAGCTTCCAAACAGTTGCATTTGCTCAATTTCACTTACAACCTATTATATGGTTTTTAGGCTCTTCCCAACAGTGCTGCATGCTGGAATCATCTACCCAGGCTGATATCAAGAAGTCACTATCTTGATAAATTGACTGATGATGTTTGAACCGGAGTCTCATGATGAGAACATTAACATTCTAACCACTTGGTCATGCACATATACAAGTGATCTTCAATTGGTTCTCTGATATGTCTGAAAGTTGCTTCATAGCATGAAACTTGAAGTCACTGTGAAGTTTACATGTCTGACATTTGGAAATTGGATTCCAGCTTGGATTTGTTACTGGAAATTTCTAGATTATTGAGAACTTTGTATCACATCAATTTGAAGTACTTTCATTTATAATTTTTATTTGTTTTTCTTTTTCTCTCGTGACTTAGGCACAATTCATTCTTTTAAAATGCTTTCAAGGTTTTAGTGTGCGTATATATACACACACACACACACACACACACATGTATATTCCCAGTGGATGAAATGTGATTGCGTGAAGAAAGATAAGATGGAATGAAAGGATAACCTATTTACAAACTTTATTAATTGAAATACAGTTCAGATAGTAAGTGGAGCCACTGGATGTGTAATGATAACTTGTGGGCCTTGGAGATCTGGCTAGCTCACTGTGTCATGGCAAAACTTGCTATATCCAGGATACCCTGTCCTTAAAACAGAGAAGGTGACAAAAACACTTATTTTTCATCCTTCCGGTCTAAGGGGGATAACTTTTCTGAAATATTTTTGTTAGGGCCAACTGTGCCCTAACAATATATAACACAATTGTAGAAATTATTGCACTTTTAATAAATCCCTGATTCTTTGATGATATATATATATATATATATATATATATATATATATATATATATACTGTTTAATTCCTGCAGTACAATATATAAATTTATTTTCAGAAGTTAAACCCTGAAAGTGTACATTACTGAATACAAGTAGTGAAAGGAAAATTAAGCAGAGGCTTAACTCAGGAGGAACAATACATTTTTTTCATATTATTTATTCAGAGGCCAACAACAAAAGCAAAGTCCAAACTGTTCTAACCTATTTATATTTAACAATAATTTGTAGAAACTTAAGGTTTATTCTATCAGTATTTGTCTACTGATAACTAGAGCCACTATAGCTTTTTATTGTTTGCTACAATACATTGCTACCATCATCAAATCTCAAGTGAGATTTTTCAAGCTAGTAGTGAGCTAACATTTTCTGCTGTTTAAAAGCACTTTATTCATGTATAGATAGTGCAAATATACTTTTAACATATTTGTGACATTCTTATTGAGAACGAAAATCAAACTTCTGACCCAGAAACAGAGGCTCAGTATTTTGAATGATACACCCATCTGTACAGATGTATCTGAAGAGGATAACATTGACATAAGGTCAGATCATGTTAGGTCAGAGTCATGTAAACCTCAACATAATACATGTAACAAGATTAATACATTCAGAAAATAATCCATATCCTAATAAGATTCATATTTTGGTTATGCAAACCCTTGCACCAGAATATTTCTATGATATAGAAATTGTGTAATCTAAAACCTCAGATCAAAAAGTGCCAAGCTTGAAATTCTGATCTTTGGTCAATCAGATGACAGCAGTTTTAAGTCATTAATGAGCTCAATTGACTTCATTTACATATTTTAGTTGACTTCTGAAAGAGTAGACTATTAGCTATTATAAAAGTACTTTTAGGTCCTTTCAAACAAAACAGTTTATTAAATAAATCAAGCAACTAAATCTGTTCTTCAGAAATTTAATGGCTAACTCATCAGCAAACTCTTTGAATCTATGATCAATAAGAAGGTTGTTGAAAATCTCAACAGGAACAACCTTCTGAGCAATAAACAGTATGGATTTTGCTCTGCTAGATCCACAGCTAATGTTTTAACTGTCATTACTCACAGAATCAGTGAGATAGCAGAAAATAAATTCATCATGAGAGCTTTGACAATGTATGACATTGGAGAGGGAGCGGATGCTACACAAATTCTCCAGCTTTGGAAATCTCTGGAAGGGTTTTCTCAATTATTGAGTCCTTCTATACAATTAAGTTCATGAAGGTCATTGTTAATGGCCAGTCATCAGAAGCTGATGCTTTACATAATTGATCTGCCTAAGAACATACTCCGATCTTTAGTGAATATCTATGCAGATGATACAACAGTTTATAGATGCAGCTTCAAAAATCTGGATGCCCAGAACCTTGCAACTGATCTCCCCTTTGACCTAGTGGCTCAATGGGGCAAGACCATAACAGTCAATACCTCATAAACCAGAGTCATGACAGATAGGTGTTCTCTCAATGAGGCTCATTTGCTTGAACACCTATTGGGACAAGCTCACCTCAGAGCCTACAGGTCCTTGTGAATGATGAATTATTTTCCACCCTACAATCCCTTTCTCCCACTGACATTGCTAGCCTCTCACTACTCTCTAGCTATTTCCATGGAAAATATTCTGACAAGCTATATTCCTTAGTTTCACCAGTCCTAAAAGTTGCCATGCCATGTACACTAACAAATCATCCACATTCCCTTTGTATTCTATTAGTAAGAAAGAATTTCCACTCAGTTTCTTCCCAAGAACTGCTACGTTGTGGAACAGACTTCTGAGGTGATGTTTTCCTGATCACTACAATCTTAGCTTATTCAAGTTAAGGGTTAACTTGTTATCTCTCCTACTACCTCTTCTTACACTTATACATCATCCAGTAACACTATTGGCTCAAGGGCCTTATATTGGGCAATCATTAGTATGGAGGGGAAAAGGGACATTAATATTTGAATTGTAATTTAGAAATAAGATCTAGGAGAGAGAATTTGACTTGTGTCAATAGTAGTAATCCATAAAACAAAAATACAATTTTTCTTCCTTTGTCTTGTGCATATATATTCATTGTATCTTTCAATATCTAATTTATAAAGTTATAGACAGTATGCTATAACAAGAATTTCATTTGTTTTTCATTCCAACTACTCAGATTGTCATTCTATAACTATTAATAAGCAGCATGAGCAGAAATAAATAAGTGTAGTAAAAAAACTTTAAACTTTGTTTCTTTCCTTGCAAACAATGTGTTCAGATAATTGATATGGCAGCCCAATTCCACAACAAACTAATGAAATCACAAGTTCAAACTTGAAGATCCAGGGGTAGAAAGAAATGTCAAAATCACGAATCGCAGGCCGAATGTCACAAATCCCAATACATGAAAACTGTCAGAAATTACCGTGCAAGCAGACAGACATGGCAGAAAAAATAAAAATGACTTATCTCAATTTGAGAACACCAACCACTTTTATTGACGGAACATTTTTTTCATTAGTTGATAGGTTGGAGAGGACACACATTAACATATCCAAGATGCTAATATGGCAACACCTGTGACTGATTTGTTTCTATTTTGCTTATTTTGTCAACAGCATATTGTACAGAACACACATGACCTTTTTCTTGTAAGTAATTTTCTCTTTCACCACAATAAGAATGAAACAGGAATCAAAAATTAATTGGCAATGCTTCACCTAGTGACAATTCAAGAGATTAATTCTACTTGTGTATATAAACAAAATAATAAATATGGTACTGCTAAGCAAGTGAAGAAAAATAAATAAATTTTTATGATAAAAATTGATCTTTAAAATATTAGCACCCATAACAATGTAACCCTATGACTTGATGCTTAAATAAATATCGACCGTTACTAGCCTATGTAGCAACATAGCTGGAGAGTAGGGAACCTGGTTATGACCACCAGATGTAACACTACATGTGTATCCTTCTGTGGTAGTATCAGAGTCTAGATCCTTGATTACAACAACAAATGAACCATGATGAGTGACAAAGAGACATGTGCTCTAATCACTGGTTTGTTGATGTCCTGGATAGGAAACTCCTCCATCTATGTTGTATTGACCTGAAAAAGTTTTAAGTTCAAGGTTGAATCATTGCAAACCCAAGCCAGTCATATTTCACACAAAACTAAAGTTGACAGATTACTGCAATTGATCAAATTCTTGGAATAATGATGAAAATGACTAGAATAACTTTAATGGGATATTAATAAGATGTAGTTTATTCTAGTTGCTGAATACATAGGAAAAAGAAGATTTTAGTATGAAATACTTAAGTCAAATCCATGACAGCAGCATGCAAAGACTTGATTTTCAAATTGCATGTTCACAACTATAATTATGACAGAACCATGGTAGTCTGTGTCAGCTAATTCACACTACTACAATCTGGTTTTGTCTATCCAATTATGCATGTTTTTTATTTGCTTTTTTGTCCACTCTTCTCTGGTAATGTCCGTCAAACTGAATCTCCTAGTTGTCTCTTCTCTTTGGTGGCTTCTTTCAAACTGTCAGCTCACGTTGTTTATCAGAAATGATATGTATTGGTACAATTTGACTATTAATTTTACAATCACATGCATTTTAACTGACATGCTTAGAAAGTATTCTTCCTACAAGATCATTGGCTTTGGCAGATTTTTTATTTTATAAAGCTCTTTTCAAAATTATTCAATCTAAGAAACTACATCAAGCTGATCAATAGGTCTTTATGTAAACAACTTAGTCTCCAGGGCTTTTGAAGATAATTTTTTTTATTTTGGTTACAAAGTAATTTATTGTCATCTCCAAGTTAATATTTAGGTTTGATTCCTTAAGAACACATCAGCCTATCTTGAAGTTAATTAAGATTTTTAATTAGTTATTTTTCCACATTTAATTACAATAATCATTAAATGCAATCAAGCCTTCTCTCACAGCTACCCTTGGTTCTAAACCATAAAACCAGGCCTTTCTACATTTAATTGTTCATCAACCATTGTCAAGCTTCCTCTGCATGAATGGGTCACCACTCATCTAGTCACAGCTTATTGCTCATTATTTCCAATGCTGCTTACTAATAGCTTTAGAATGATAGTGAATAACCGAAATAAAAAGCAACTAAAAATAAGGTGAAACAAATACTTGTAAAAAATTAAAAATAGCTGATGATGCTTCATGTAATATGTCAAAATAATATGAGGATATAATATTCAATGCATTATTTTATATTTTCCTTTCCTTTGTACATATATTATGCTTTTACTGAATCTCCTAATGCTTAAGTGAGAGACAGGATAATGCAATATTTATTATGTAAATGACAAATTATTATGACTTAATAGTAAGCAACTATGTGTTATATAAAGAGAGTTGTAGAAACAAATCTTGCCAAACTTGATATCAAATTCAAAATATCAATAAAATCTTAAATTTTGTATGTTATATTGCCTTGAGATCTTTTCCAATTGGTTAGATCATAAAAAAAATATTTCTAAAGAAATGAGAAGTGAAATTGTTGGGTTATATGAAGTTATTTTAGCAATGTAAAGTTGTCCAGATGATGAAAATTAGAGAAAAGAATGCCAGTTTCAGAGCTGCTTTAATGTCTAAACAATGAATCTTTCCCTATTCATTTGAGATGTTAACAATTAGAAATATTGTGGAAACACTATGTATCCAATAGAAAACTCAAAGTTATTTCATTGTACACAAAATTAATGTCTTTGAGGAAATCAACAGAAGAAAGTGCTACTGATTATATGATAAAAGCAGAAAATGCTGCCACTTCTTTAAAAACATTGGGACAATATCATCTGTAATAGTCTATTAATAGCTATGGTCTTAAGGAGACTGCAATCAAAATTCAAACCATTTACTAACATTATCAATCAAAAAAGAAAAAAAAAAAAACTTTAATGATTAGTAAATTCAAGATAGCCCCTAAAATTTTCAGATTTTGGAAAGAATGCTACAAAAACAATAGAGAAAACAGTGTGATGAGAATTAGAAGAAAAGGGTAAAATTCAAAATTAAGAAACAACAGAATATTGTCTTATGCATGTGGAAAACAAGGACATAGACCAGTATAGAGTTTAAGTAAAAATAAGATTTAAAAAAAAAAAAATTTCTTAAAGAGGAACATTTCTTTCTGTTTTTAGCTTGAATGGATATCATATATAATGTAAGTGATATGTTGGTTGATTGTGGGGCAATACTGCCTATCATAGATGAGTTGAAATTTGTAAAGTTCAATAATTTTAACCCTAAAACCATTTTATCAAGTTGAAGTAGGATAGTACCTGCACTTCTTTGGTAGAATCAAATGGGAATATATAATTCTGTAATGAAACACTTTCTATACTCTCATTTAAACAGGATATTTTTCTGTCCAAGCAGCCATCAACAAAGATGCTTCTATTAGATTTAAGCAGAATTCCGACGACATGATGTGTCCTGATGATAGAAAATTTATTATATTTAAGAAATAGGCTTTAATACCTTCCCAACAATACAATTTTATCAACATATATATTATGCAAGCCTAAGAAATCTTAAACCACTGTAACATGAAAGATATAATCAAGCTTGAAAATATTGCATAATATATACGTTGATAAAATTGTATTGTTGGGAAGGTATTAAAGCCTATTTCTTAAATATAATAAATTTTCTATCATCAGGACACATCGTGTCATCGGAATTCTGCTTAAATCTAATATGAAAAATTACACAGAAAACAATATTGACTGTGAAATTTGTACTGAAGAAAAAAATATGACTGCTAAAATAGAATTCAATAATGAGATTAGTGAATTGTGATTTAGTCAGATAGGTCATATTGATAAAGATGGTTTCTGGTACAGTTTCATGGACAAATATTCAGGTCTTATTAGGGCTTATCTCTTAAATAAAAAGTGATAGCCTACAAGCCACTTTGAAATGACACTGTATAGATCAGTGAAATGTACTTGAAATGATCAGTTTGGAATCACTTAGCCATATTAAGCATTAAAAATTTCTGCTCCATGCTTGGGTCATTTTGCTATTTATTCAGGTCAAGATTACGGAAAATCCTATGGACATATGCTGTCATGATTGCTGCATATATTAAGTTGGCGCAAAAATAATGACGTAATAATGTTTTTTGACGTTAAAAAATACATCAAAAAATGACATTATTACGTCATTATTTTTGCGCCAACCTAATATTTGAAACAAAGCAGGAAAAATGGCATTTGATGTGTTCACTGGATTGGAGACAAATATTAGAAACATGCATATTTTGGTAAAATGTCTTGTTTATGAATAAAAAGCACCTTAAGAATAGAAGTGAGAAAGCTATTTTTGTAGATTATGACAAAGGTAGTCTGGCATATCTTGTATATTTTCCAGAAATAAAATAAATTTAAAATTTATTTGAAATTGTGAATTTTGGCAGTGAATCTATTCAGCCACCACTTTTGCCAGTCAATGATTAAATAATAAGACCCAAGTGTCATACACTGATTTACTTGGGTTATTGTCCTCATCTTGGTTGTTATTATCACAATGTTTCAATCAGCCTACAAGGAGTGAATAAGAGAACTGGAGAATACAATGACTAGAATGTTATGACAATGACAAAGACACTAGTCAGAGTAAATTAGTGAATAATAATAATAATAATAATAATACCTCAGTTCAAAAATTTCTGTCCAAAGTGACTTGATTATGTTAAGCAATCCCCTTGGAAAATGAGAACATTGTTGAAAATCTAGCAGAAAGACATCACCCGGATATAGATTATCATATAGATCACCATGTTATAGGTCAAAGTCAAAATCAAAATCAACAAGATGCCTGCAGAAAAGAAAATGAATCTGTTGATTAGGAAGGCAGATCTGAGCATACTAAAAATCATTGTATTGAGGAAAGTGATACCAATCAATATCTAAGCAGGAATTGTAGTAAAGCAAAATATCTTAAAGGTTATGTTGTTGGTGATGATGTGAAAATACACCACAAAATATTGTTACTAATTAGTTAATGTACCCAAACATACCAAAAGCCATAACAACTGTTAATTCAAGTCATACAAGATGAAATGAATGCTCTAAACAGGTATAATAATACATATAATTTAGTTTCCTTACTATCAGTGGCAAGGGTGTCATTGGATTTCATGATTAAATCCAATAAAAATGTCAAGGAAAAATATCAGGCACATTTTGTCACAAAGGGGAATTCCCAAATTCTTGATGCTATTGTAATTATTATGTTTGTGCCTATGTTAATTCAACTGGCTGTTCAGTATAGTTTGTTTCCCAAATTGATGATAAAACTGTATATTTGAATGTGTTCCAATCAATTTTGAACTGTATATGGATCAACTAGAAGGTTTTGTAATTAAGGACAAAAACCTATGTATGCTAGTGGGTGATATCACACACCCTGGAGGGCAATTTCAACTGTTGGATGAGTGATGAGCAACCGAACAGAAAATGGTGAGTGATTGTAAATTTTTGAAGGTGATATAGGATTTTGAGGATCAAAAAAGTAATTCAACATATGCTATCCCCACAAAAAAAAATATTCAAAGAACTTGTATATAAAAAAAAACAAACAACAAAACAAAAACAGGAGGCTAAATAGGAAAAACTGTGTCACATTTATAGATTTGTATTCATAATTATAAAATTAAAAAGAATAAAAAAAATTCAGCAATCTTGGTCTCCCTTTATTTGATTTATATCTGAAAAAAGTTATTTCATCTGAAGAACTATAGAAAATACCAAAGTATTCGTCGTTTGCAAGGGCATGTGTGTGTGTGTGTGTGTGTGTGTGTGTGTGTGTGTATATATATTTCAGACATGTATTATTAGATATAACAGACAACAAATTTCTAGTATGTTTTATCAGGAGCTGTTCCAAGCTTCGTATATATTGGCTTTAATTTCAGGAGAAAATAAGGACAAAAAATGTCTAACATTTGGATATTTCTTTGTGTTGTTCATAGATTTAAGCTTTTGGCTCACATGAGCCATCATCAAAGTGGTTATTTAGACTGTACGACTAATGATCTGCTGCCCTTATACACTACATTTTGCTTTAGTTTGTCCTTTAATATGGTAGTATCAGCAGAAGCTGCTACATAAATCAGCGTTATGTTGCTTCCCTTTGGTATTTTTTTTTACTACATCATAAAGTCAGTTTATGAACCAGTAACAAATTTTTACCAAACAATTTTGGTATGCTTTTGAATATTTACTATATAGGTGAGTGGTGGAAAATGTTTTCTAAGTGAAAGTGGGTGAGGAATCAAAAAAAGTTGGGAAGCACTGATGTAGATTAAAAATCATTATCTAGTTTGAAATAAAGTGAACAGGATGAGAAAACTGTATTGCATTTCCAATCAAAATGTTATTCAGTTACTTGCTGATCCTTCTGTTAGAGATAAAATAAGATAAAACAATTTCATAAGATGATAATAATATTAATGCACAACCTGTAATTCAACACTCACTGATGTAAAAAAATGTTTCAATCAAATAAGTTCAAAATCTAAGGTCCAAGAAAAATTACTTGGTTTCTTGATGAACAGTTCATGTTGGAAGTTGATATAATTAGAATGAGTCAATCCAAATATATAGAAAAGTTGATCACAAAATGTATGTAGATTTATAAACCCAAAGATTGTGAAATGAATATAAAGATAAATGAAGACAATTCTGAATTGGTTGATCACAAATTGTAAAGAGAAAATAGTTGGACATTCAATCTGTGCTATATTGTAACAGAATTGTCACACTATCAGGTGAAGCCTACTGCTGTCCAATTAACTTGGCTAAGATATGTCTTAAAGTTATCTGAAATATATAAATAATTAAAATTTAATTTTCAAATAGCCATTTAAATGAGAGTTATATTGCTTTCTGCTTTGTAGACTTGGGTAATTCTGAGCAATTTTCTAAAACAGCCAGTTTTTACTAATGGTTTGTTGCTTATGAATACTATCAATGTGTTTGCTTGACTTGATGGTTAAATAAACAAAAAAAAAAAAAAATTAACAGCAGCAGTAGTAGTATCCACACTACAGCAAAACTAACACATCTGTTCAATATGGCTTTGTCATACACACACACTATATATATATATATATATATATATATATATATATACACACACTTCCAAGGAGGAACTTCTTCAGTCTAATAACGATTTTATTGATGGAATATACAACATTGGTAGCCATACTGAATAGATGTGTTAGTTTGTTGTATTGTAGATACTACTGCTGCTTACACTGTTTTTTTCATTTTGACCATCAAACTTCGATAGAATTCATGATAAGCAGCAAACTATTACAAAAAATACTGGCTGTTTTAGAAAATGGCTTACAAATACTGTATGATAAACAGCCAAGTCTCTGATACCCCTATCCCCTGACAATTTGGGTTAATCTTAGCTTTAAATCTATCCTGGAAAATCTCAAAAGAATAAAATACTTCAAGCAAGCATGGTGTACGTGTTCAAGGACAATGTTGCATTGATGTTCTTCCATACAAGAAAAATAACAAAAAGGGAAGTTCAATTAAAACATGATTATCAATGAAAGAATCCACTGAATTCTAACTGAAGCAGAAACAGAATTTTAACATCGATGCCAGGGAAATAATTAAGCCAAAGTTTGAGGCAGTGAATGTATTCAGACATCGTTTCTCTTCCCACCCTTAAAGATTTTTTTTTTTTTTTTTTTTTTTAAAAGAGGCTGCAGGCAAAGCCTCATCTTCATTACTGTGTGTTACTTTCTCTGAGTGTTTGCTGAGGACACAAGATAATTTCATTCATTTAACAACTTCTAACCACAAATAGAAGAGAGAGAGAGAGAGAGAGAGAGAATGGGTATTTCAGGTTTTATTGAGAAAGAGAGAAAACAAGACCTGTCTTCATCATTGCTTGGAATCTTTGCAATTATATGTATTGATGAAGCTGACTGCGATGACAATGACACCGTTAAGGTTGATATTGCAGTCACTGAAGCAGTAAATGAACATCACTATATTGCTACTTTGACTCATTTCCTTCTTTCAAGTAAAACCACATCTGGTCTATATTTACATTTAAACAGTATAATCAAGAAGTGGCTAGAAGTGTGTCAATGGATGGGCTGTGATTGCAGGGAAGACAGGGTAGTTATATACGTAGACAGTATGCATATATAATTAATGAACACTTGCAAATCTGTAGGCTTAAATGTATTACATCAGATTAAGACCACGATGTATACACTACTAATGCATCCAAAAATTCAAAGGGAAAGTACAGATGACATATGTATCTCATTTGTGTATTAGTGGGGTTTGCTTTCATTGTTGACCTTTGACAGTTTTTCCAGATTTTCAATTCATTTCTAAAATAAAACTATTAGCTGTGCATTTATAATATGCATAATAGCCCTAATTCAGCAATGCATGCTTTAATTTCTAGTAAAATTATTTTATAATACATTTATATTTTAACTATTAGAGTTTATTTTGTCTGACTCTTGACAACTACTTGATCAAATTTTAGTTGGAAACTGCAAAATTGAGTTCTGAATCAAATTTTGTTTCCCTACTGTTAGAAATATTTAGCTTATTACTTTGGAGACATGACAAAAACTAAGAGCAAGAGTGGGAAAGTTACTGGGTAGAAAGAAGAGAAACAAAATCTAGTCAATATATATGTGGTTCAAATGCAGTATTAAAATGTGACAATGATTAACATTTTTGTTTCCTAACCACCAAAATTTACTGACTGTGTGTGTCATTGTTAGAATGAATTATTAAAGTTTTCAAATAACTGTTTAATAAAACATTTCTGTAATAGGTTATATAAATGCTGGTCATCAATAAATTGATAATTTTCATGAAGCCAGATTTGAGTATATGCAAAATCTTTTTCAAATTTTGCTGATACATTATTAAAAGTAATAAATATTACAGAAAATGACTATAAAATGAACATTTTTGTTTTATTCAATGCTGCAGCACAAGTTTGAAATATAGAGACAAAAATTAAAAGATTAAATGAAATATAAGATTTCAGTTACTTAATAATTTCTCACAGTACATTCCAAACTTGTTCTATGTAATGATACCAGGTTAAGTCAAGTTTTTTTCAAATTTTCACCAATGATTTTTGACAACTTGTATCTCCGTTATATCAGTAATTTGATACAGCCTCTTAACCAATTTTTACTGGATTGTTTATTCTTTATTTTCATATATAACATTAATTTTTATTTTTTATTTTACAGCATTGATAATAGGTGAAAAAAAAAAAAAAAAAGACTGAGTGCAAGGGCAAGAACAAAAGAAATTAATGATGTAGAACGCCCAGGAACAGTCAATGAATGTGTGGTACAAAACTGGTTGATGCTTCAAGGAAGGTGACACCAGCTTTGTTGACAAACCAAAATTCCAAAGAACTGTTAGAGTAGATGAAACCTTGATTGAAATAGTTAAACAGCCAAGCACAAGCACTTGTACATTGTCAGCAGAACTTAGTTGTTCACAAAGTACCATCAATCAACACCTCCATAAAGCCAGCCTTGTGAATAGATGCAGTTGAGAAGATCCTCATGAATTGACCAATGACCAGGCTCAATGGTGAACATTTGCAAAGAACTGCTGGTAAATCCTCAAGCTGCCTGTTTTGGGTGTCAAATTGTAACTGGGGATGAAAAATGAATCTATTTTCATAATCCTAATAAGAGAAATCTGTTGCTTCATTCTTGCTATGCTTCAGAACATTTTGTCAAACAAGGGTGGTTTGAACAGAAAGTCATGGTGTGTGGTAGAATTTCCAAGTGGTGCAGCACTGAGCTTGTCACAGATGGTCATGCTGTGAATGTTGACCTTTATGCTCAACAACAGCAGTGAGTATATGATGCTTTTAAAGCCTGTTACTTTGCATTAGTCAATCGAAGATGTGCATTCCTACAGCATGACAATGAGTCAGCACACACTACCAATATGACCAAGTACAAACTTGATCTTGAGGGGCTGGAAGTGCTGCCTACAGTCTAGACCTTGCACCATTAGATTAGAACCTTTTTTGAACCATAGCTCATTTCCTGTGTGTTCAAAGGTTAAAAAATGTGAATGAGGTTGAAAATGGATGTGGGACTTGAGTTTCTGGCCCAATGATGGCAACAGACAATAAAATATGATGGGATATATTTTGATGAATAAACACTTTTCATATGTAATTTGTTTGAACTATTACTTAAAGCTAGAAATATGAAAAAAAACAAAAAAAAAAACAAAAAAACAAACTTCTGACTCAACCTCAACATGAAAAGATTAGGAAGATCATAAAACACTCAAAGTTCTATAAGGCTGTGTTCTCAGAAAACAAAACTTGTGATAAATGCATACTATACCATCAAGGAGTTACTAAGATAGCAGTATCAAATAACAAAACATATCCAGAGTGCTAAATATCTACATTTCAAGTAGGTTATGTCAGAATAAAGAAGATTTAAAGTAATACCTATATACAAAAAACAAGCAATAGATGTGAAATAGTGAAGATATTTACTTGAAGTAAGTGAAATATCAAATTCAGATCACTGACAAATGGTAAGATTTTACATTTTAAGAAAAGGCATTTAACAAGTGTTTAACATTACCATCGTCCTGACAATCTTGTTAGTGACATAATGTTGGTTGACTGGTGAAGTGAATAAGAGATCATTTAGAAGATGAGATGTGTTGTGAGTTTTGTTTAAAATATCCAACATTACCTGACATGATCTAAGAATCAAGCACCCATTTATTGCTGATGGCAATGTTAATAATACTTCAAATATGGATTTCATCCACTCTCTATGAAATGAAATGAATAAGAATTATTTCACTAGAAAATAATAATCTAAGTATTATCATCTCTCAACAGCTACTGAGTGGATTAGACATTGGGTGATACATTACAGGAACAAACAAAAGTATTGTCAGTTTTTCTGCTGGAATAAAGAGAAGTAAAATATTTGTCTTTATGGTTATTATTGACTGCGGGAGCAACCAACTTCCAGTAATATGTAAACTTAGAGTGAAACTATGGAAATTGAAGTGGGCCATGGTAGCACACAAATTGCAATGTGACAGACTTCTGAATGACCTAAATGTGGAGGAGAAATATATGGACAGTGTTAAAAGATACAATGGATGAAATGAGAATGGAAATTTTTAAGTGGGACACATGAAGAGAAGCTTTAGTAACATCAGCAATTGAGATAAAGAATAAGACAAAGGAAAAAATAGATGAGAGTTTCTTGACATGATGAAGAGACAAAAACAATGCCAAGTTATGGCACAGAATATAGGACTCTGCACAAAGAAATTAGGAACAAATACAGGCAGACTAAAGGGGAATAGCTCAAAGAAAAATATGCAGAAACAGAAAGAATGAGTATCACAGATAAAGCAAATACACATAAAAAAAAATAAGAGAACTGACATGACATGCTCATCAACAGGATGGCATAAAATCCAAGGATGGAACGTTGATATTAGAGAAAGAAAAATTACTTCAGAGATGGAATGAATATATCAAAGAACTCTTCCTCGATGAAAAGGAACAATTGGCAATACACAAATATATCAAAGGACCAGAAATATTAAAACCTGAAATGGAATCAGCACTGGACAAACTGAACAGAAACAAAGCAGCAGGACCAGACAGAATTGTAAAAGGGATGCTGGCAGTGTTAGATGATTTTAGCATCAACAATATTGGACACATAATAAATGAAATATATAACAGTGGTGATATACCTGAAGACCTAAGTAGATCATCATAGCACTACCTAAGAAGCCAGGTACAAACGAATGTTAACTCCATCAGACAATAAAATTTATCATCTAAATTCTGATGAATAGAGCGTACAGCAGAATCAAACTGGAAATAGGACAAGAACAGTGTTGATTCATTCAAGACACTGAAACAAGGAATATATTTATGCTCAGAATGATACCAGAAAGAGCAATACAAATGCAGAATGATGTCTACCTGTTTTTATAGATTATGCAAAAGCATTTGATAAAGTAAGTCACAAAGAACTGTTAGAAATGCTATGTAACCTTGACATATTTGGGAAAGATAGAATAATCCAGAACCTATTCTGGCAGCAAACAACTTGTATACATATAGAAAATGAGTGCAGCAAATATACAAAAATAGAAAGGGGTATAAGACAAGGATGTGTCGTATCACCAGACTTATTCAACCTGACCAATGAGACAATTCTGAAAGAATTAGAAGTCCTACCAGGATTCATTTATAGCAGTCACAACCATAACATATGCAGATGACACGGTGTTGATAGCAGATGTAGAAAGGAAAGTACAAAAGGTAGTGAAGGAAATGGAGGAGAAATGACTAAACATTGATTACAAGAAGATGAAATGCATGGTTGTTAGCAAAAGGAACAGCCCAACATGCAAATTACAAATTGGAGATATCAAAATCAAACAAGTACAACCATTTAAATATCTGGGATGTGTTTTAAGGGCAGGTGGACAGTGTGACACTGAAATCCAAAGGCACATTGAGATAATGAAAGATGTCTTCCAAAAGCCAAGCAAACTATTAAGAAACAGAAACATTTCATGAGAAACAAAAAAAAAAAAGAACGGTACTGAACTGTTATGCAATATTAGCCGTCTTGAACATATGAACAAAATATATGCCCATTTTGCTTGATGCATTAGTGCAATATTTTTATATTACAACATTGTTTATTTGTACCACTTTGCATCTCCTCTTTTGGGTGTTGTTTGAATTGTTTTAAGCATTTTTATATAGTTTTTCTTTTATAATGTATGAAAGTAAAAATGAATTAATGTGATTTTTTTTGTGCTATTATGCTTCATGAAATATAGAATCTGGTATTGTGCCACCAAAGACATCAACAGTGCTTGGAATGTCAAGTCAGCTTTAGAGCTAATTGTACATTATTATTTATAATAATTTGTTTTTGGTGATCTGGATCTCCAAGATGGGCTTGGTTATGGTTGAAAGTTATGGCTGTTTAGAATTGAGGGTAAGTGTGGATGGTCCTACAGAAACAGACACTTGAACAAGCCACAAAGATATCAGGCACTAATTGGAAAATTGAAAAAAAGAATGTAGGTACTCCATATTTTGACTTACAGTTTAATACATGCTGCAATTTGCTTGCTTTCACCCTACCACCACAAAAAAAAAAAAGAAAAAAAAGATCATGTACTTGCTGAATGTAGTTTCTATAAATGTGACTTTTTGGGGGCTCAACAAATGTTCTCCTTCCTCTACTTCAAACGATTCTCCTGTTTGGTGGCACTATAATAAAGTAAATCCATTACAACCTCTCCTAGAGTGATTTTGTCATGATTTGTAATTGATGTATCATATATTTTAGCCAGCAATGTTGAAAAGAAGAGGGCCTTTAATGCCTGACCTCATCTTTCAAAAAGCACTTGGAGAAATTCCTTATCAATTAACATATTTTCTGAGCTTTAAATGCTTATACACTCCAGCAGGTGAACACCAAGACTAGGTTGAAAATGCCTCCCAACAGTTTATCAGTTCTCATACCTCCAGCTTTTAGTGTGATGGAATAAATTCATTACCAAATCATTGGTAATATTGTGTAAATTCTAATGGTCCTAACTTTGACTAAAAAAAGTTGTGTTCCAGCTGAGTAAAGTTTGATTCAAAACAGTCATTTATTTTGTCCCAACCTGATAGAACTTTGCATAAAAAAAAAAATTAAAAAAATGAAGGCGTGTATAAACAAATATGCATACCATACTAAAATACTGGTACTATATATATATATATATATATATATATTCTGCAGAAATGTAAAACAGAAAATTCATTTCTTATTTGTGTGTGCAGATTTATGTGAGTTTAAGGTATACCTACTATCAAGTGATGGCCGACAAGCTAATGACTTAGATAATTCATTCATGTTTTGAGGTTTTTGTGAGCATGTGCTAGAATAAGGTTTATAAATATCTTCACATATAACTATGCAGATGCATACACAAGAAATGAGAATATATTATACATTGTCAGATATAATTTATACACTATATTAATATGTACACACACACAAAGTATGAAATTCAGCCTAATCATATTTCATTTTACCTTCAGGTGATATTGAAAAAGATAATGCTATTCTCTAATGTTGCACATCAGCCATTTCTTTTCCTCCCTCCTAATTAATAGAATTTGAAAAATCCCATTTGTTGGTGACATAGAAAGGAACAATTGCAAATTTGTTGTCAGTGATAATGTCATTTCAAATTGATTGCTAATCTATTCTTCCTGATTAGCCTCGAGTTTTGCTGCCAAATTGTGTGGGTGGTGGTAATAGATGGCTATCACTTGTTGCTCTTCATCATCACACCTGCTTTTTTCCTTGAGAAGGCTTCTTTCTGGGCAACATCTATTTGTTTCCCTTTTTTGATCAAGGTTCGGTCTTTAATAACTCCTAATTTAAAGTTAATAACCTTACTGCTGCTCTTTCTCCTCACTCTTTCCACTTTTACAAATTCTTAACATCGACCTGTCTGTCTATTATCCCTACCTGGCTTAAAAAAAAAAAAAAAAAAGTGCTGGTTTTTGCCATCAGAAAGGGAAACAGTTTGAAATCAGTACACATGCTCCAACTTCCATTTTGATATTTTTTTTTATTTGAATCTTTATTTTAAATTTTTTATAAGGAATTTCTTTAATGAGTTAATAAAAATGTTCCTTTTAAATTGTCAGAAATATCATCACTCCTATTTATTTTATTTTTTTTTCATCTCAACAAAAAATGAGTTTAACAAGATTATAGACTTAATTACCAGAGAGACCTACATAAGCCCCTTAATAAGATCCATAGAATGGAGTGTTTTGTAGTCACTGGGATACTTTCAGAAGGTAACAAGACTGATGCTTATAATTAATATTGAAAAGATAGAGCAACAAAGATGAAGATATTTATTCAAATCCTAAGTAATGAAAGTACTTAGAAGAAGTACTTTAGACAATCCTTCATACTGTTTATTACATTTGTCACTTGAACATTTAATGAAGAAAGAAATCCAACAAAGAAAATCAACTAAGCATCAACATGGCCATTGTGTTAAGGCACCTAAGCAGACCCAATTAGAAAGAACAAAATAATTCCCTTACTCAATATGTAATAGAGCAGTGTTATTTTTACCACTGCAATGTTTAAAAGTCAAATTGAGAACACTTACCTTTTTGTTGCCAAATTATGTCTTGTGAATAGTTCTCTTCTTTCTCTATTTTGAAGAACTTACCTTCATTAACTCTTTCTTTGCAACAGTTCCATGTTAACTGATTGGAACTCATTTTAAAATGGTTCATATTTCTGCTTTAACAAAGCCTATCTAAAATATACTGGCATGTATACTAATTTTGGGGGTGCAAAATGTAATTTAGAATAAAAGAGTGGAGAAATTCTCAGAAAACTAAAGCTTATTCATGTGATTTTGTTTTGTTCAAAAATATGAGTTAGATCTTCATTTAACTCTTAGTATATGTACTACTCTTTCTAGTAATTTCTTTATAAGATAATGAGTCTGAGATTAGACATGTTTTTGCAGCTGGAACATTTTGTCAGAGAGTTATTTTATTTTTCCTCAATTCAGACAATTTGTGGCTGAAGTAACCATGGAACTAAACCATGGCATTCAACCTTGACATTAAATCGCATCACCAGACATTTATCTTACATTCATATTTCAAATCGGAGCATCTAACTTTCACTTTTAGCTCTATCACCCAAAAACTGAACATTATCTTTGAAAAGAACAGTTAGCTTTACAAATGACTTAATTTATGTTGAAAATATTCAAAAACTACTTTATATAAAAAGGGGTATTTTTAAATTTTTCAATAGTACAATTAAAGTCATCATGACAATAACATTTTTGGTGCATTGATTAAGAAAAATTTAGTAAAGTGAAAATCTGAAAAATATTTCAGCTTTCGAACTTAACAAAAAAACATTACATTTTGATTGCTTTCCAGTAGAGAAGCAATTCAGTTAATTTAAATGCTATTTTAAAAGTCAATGTCAGTAAACTCTGAACATTTACTTTTCATTGAACATTTAATGAGCCTTTACAATTTCCTTCCTATTCACCCTAAGATTTTTTGTATGGGGGAAAAAAAAATAAAAACTGGAGGATTTCAAATTTTATCTCAGGAGAATCAGTTTTGAAAATGGAAATGGCTGAGCAGTAAATATATCTGCTTTTACAAGATGCAATTAAATTTTTTTAAATCTTCCCAAAGGGCTAACCAAAACATTTTATTTTTTCTGTCCATTTCAAATGGGGAATTCTTTTAATACTTTTGAAAGCATTTATTACTTTATGCTGGTCAATACTCAAATTTAAGACTTATTGACATCACTTCTTAGTGTCATCTTTAGTTGAGAAAATGTATAAAATATAAAGCAGATAATGTAAATGCTTGGTAAAATTACACTTACACACTTATATATAAGTATACACACATTAAGTTTGAAAAAAACCGTGTGCATGTTATAACTATTCTTTGCCAGCTTCTATGCTTGCACTTATTGGGTATTATACTTTAAAATAGTTTCAAAAACTATTACATTCGTCATGATGAAAGAGAATTTTTTAAAATATTACTCTTAAATCATTCTGAATTATTAATTTCTGCCAGTGTTATTCAACAAAAAATTATGTATCACCTGAAAAAAAAAACTATAAGGAAAAAAAAGAAGTCATTTAAAAGATAAATAAAAGTAAAATATGTCCACATTCTTATAGTTAAATATAGCAAATAACTGGTTTCTAATATTTAAAACTCAATTAAACAGTAATTATTTTACTATAATTAAAGCAGTTGTTGCACCAAGACAAGAAAATTGGAAAATTTCAAATATGAACTGAACATTACTTAATACCAACAGAAAAGAAATCTTGAGTTCCTTGAATTAGGAATCTGATCAAGAATAGTACCATATCTATAAGACAATAATTCAAGTTTAGAAATCACCAACCAGAAATTTGAACTGTTTTACCTTTTACAAAAGTAGACAAAGTGACCCAATTTAAATGAAAGAATAATTTAAATATAATTTAACCACCATTTATATTTATTACTGTACAATACAAATAAGAAAATTGAGATATTCCCATTTAATTCAACTATGAAAAACTAACAGTACAATATTAGCTTGTAGAAAAGTTTTTAACTACATGTATCAATATTTTTCTTCCACAACCACCATTGTTGATTGGTAAAATCTTTTTGTCTATTTTGCTTAGCTCTTTAATATAAATGACATTTTAGTAGTGAGAAGAAAGTTAACATGTATTCACATTGTGTCATTTTCTCTCTCTTTCAACCCCCCCCCCCAAAAAAAACCCCTAAGGTACATCATTTTCTTGTAATACTCAGAATCATATGAAAAAAATCAAATTTTGCTTTAATATTTTACTGTACATTTCTCAGCATGTTTTACTTTTTTTTTTTTTTTTTTTAAACTACTACAAGTACATATATTAGAAAAGTTCATATATTACATGTCTAACTGTAATACTAGTAAAAATACATTTCACTCACTTTTTAAGGTTCTTTTTCATAACTATTGACATTATGTATTGTAGAAGATACGAGAGAAAAGAAAAGATTTATGATAAAAAAAAATTAACTGATTATCAATAACTATAAGTCTATGGTATATTATAATTACTAGCAAGCTAGTTTTGTAAACTATAACTAATGTACTGAGTTTACTCCTTACTTAGTGTCCCAAGCCTGTTACCATGTGTGATAGTAATTAAGCATAGTTAATATCAATATTAGGATGTGCAGCTAATGTAATGAATATTGACACAAAGTGGAATCAGTAAACCATGTTTAAATTCCTGCCTAGTCAGTTGCATTCACCTTCACACAAATGACATTGTGAAAGATATGAATCCATTTAGCTTATGGGTTAAACAGCAGAGTAAACTAAGCTGTTTAGCCTTGGAAAAGATAAAGAAAACTGAATTCCAAAACATTGAAAAGGTAATGGGAAACCACTGCACTATCTTTTCCTAGAATGCATGGCAATTCACAGATAAAAAAGAAAAATTTGTGGAGAGACTGCCTATTTCTTGAAGAGACATGACATTTAAACACTCCCACTGCATGGAACTATAGACAACAATGCCAGTGCTTGTTCTTAGATATATTTTCATGTGTGTATGGGTGGGTGTAACATTCACATCTTCATTCAGATCAGAAAGAAGATGCTCAAATACATCTTTTAAAATAAACTTTGTTATAAGACTTATTTTCAATAATTAACATTACAAGGTGAGTGTCAATTTAGAGAAAGTTACATAATTCTAATAACAAAAGCTAGTAATAGGATTGAGAGATTTTATATCTTATGTATAAATATGATCAAACTTAATGTTTACACTACTGGATTGATAAAAATTGTATAGTTTGTGGAAACTACAGCCTGTCTCAAGAAGAAACTGACCAATGTTTATCAAAAAGAAAATCTGCACTATACAGTTCTAGTTCTGATAGTGAAAGAAAGGTGAAATGACAATGATCTTTTCACTTTTAGCAATTCAATAAAATCACAACAAATATCATGCTTCTAATTCTCATAATTGTCCTCATGTTCAAATTTTAGGAGCCCACTTGTATAAAGCAGTAAAAGACTGTTCTAGAACTACATTCTACTACTAGTATTAAATCAGTGTTAATCTCTCAGATCAACAACACAATATGGCTACTGGATGACATACTGGAAGCAATGTGTTCCAATATGGCTGCTGCCACTCCTGCCACCTGGTGATTTTAACTGAAACCACTCCAGTACCAAACAACTTATAAATTAAGAACATAAGTAGCTTAAAAACTCGGATTTCTCTTAGAACACTTTAAAAAATTATCAAAAAGCAATTTCTTGGCTTAATTTCTCTTTGATCCATAGAAATTATCTTCAACACCAAATAGTCTTATATATACATATATGCAAAGTGGTACTCAATTTAGCTAAACAAGATATTTTTTTTTGATAGTTAATGTCATTCTGAATATTACACCTCACATGTTATTGATACAAAACCCTTGGGCATGAGAGATAAATGAAAGACTCAAGTTTATCAAGAATGCTAAGACAACATCTCCAAAAACTTACGATAGTTAGGAACATTAAAATTGCCAGTGGAAGTCAACTAACTTAACAAGTTAGTAAATATGTAATTTAAAAACAGCCAACCAACTCTTGTTCATAGTTTTTTTTTTATATCTTCTGTGAAGTTGTTATTCATATCAAAGCTGCCTTAAGAGGTTAACTACCGTCAAAGAACAGAAAAAAAAAAAAACTGAATATAAAATAAGTTTTTGCCTGAATTTGAGACAATGAATTACATTGTTAAACAGATTCCTTTTGGACAGTTTGTCTTGTGTTTATCACAACATTCCAGCCACTTTATTTTCTCTGGCTTTCCTAAGCTAGCTGTGTCGCATTCAGAAATTAACTAGGAAAGAGCTGACATTAGAGATTCAAACAACTACCTACTGGCCTAAAATAAATAAAAGTTGATAAAGCTCATTGAGTTCCCCGGGAATTGTGAGTTTAATCCTTGAATCAGGTCACAAAAATGTATACCTGCTCAGTGAAGAAAGAAAAAAAACATAAGGAATAACTGAGGAGTTCTGAAATTCTATAGAAAGATACGACAAGGATAGGAACAGAAAAACCATACACCAATAGACTTGTCTGAATATGATAGCTAACAAAGTTAAAGAAACGAGTCCAGAAGAATCAATGCATAATCATAAAATGTTGATTAGGATTTTGCTTGTATTAATTTTCAAGATTTAGAAAAAGAAATATTTTACTGAAATTGTTAATATTTATATAGAGGCATTCAACTGAATTTAAAATAAATTAATCTTAGCTAAAGCACTAGTGTATCCTGAAGTAATATTTCCTTTTTCTTGAAAGATGGAATCACTATAGATTCTTATTTAGTTTACTGTTATTATACCTAAATTCCAAACTCTTAGTTAAGATAAAAAAAAAAAAAAACATAAAATAAATTCATGTTCCTAGTCTTATTTTGTAGTTGATATCTTGCCTCAAAAGTTTTCTATCCAAAATATATTTGTATTTTTTAAATGATCACCATCTTTGCTGCTTTAGTTTTTCTCAACAGTATCTCAATTCATCCATTCTCTTTTTGTATTGTGAAATGGTGTCCCTTAGTCCTGAGGTCTTTTTATTAGTTAATTCCTTGTAATCTGAGAGATTTTTTTAAAAATAAAAGATTGCTTTTACAGGTATTTATTAAGTTAGTTTAATCTGTGAGGCACCCAGTGAAATCAAGTTAAATTAGGTTACTAGACAATTCTCCATGGCTGGGCTTGCTTATGAAATGTTTTGATGAAAACAATAGCAAGGATACAGATGGAAAACAAATATTCATAATTTAGCTCAAAATATGGACTATAATAAAGGACTTGTCAAACCATGTCTCAAAAGTCACATACGAATATTTAACATTTAATGTACAACTCCTGAAAATATGTGAGCAGATCTTTTTAATGGCCAGAACCTTGTGAAAATATATGCAATTTTCTCAAATAATATCTAAAAAAAAAAAAAAAACCTATCTAATTTTAATTTTTTTTAAACATTATTTTCAAAGATAAATATAATTATTGGTTATTTATTGTACCAGGACAATGACTTTATGCAACAGTTAGTGAACTTTTTTTTTTATTTAAGAAGAGAAAAATACAACAAAACTTCTGTGCTTTTTGTTTAAGAGGCCCCAAAGAGAGGGGTAAAATCATCAGGGTTAAATAAGAGATACACATTCCTTCTTTCAAATTGTGTCTCTCCAACAAAGTGGTAGTGCTCCACTCACATTTTCAAAAATACTGAGTGCTTGAAAAGCAGAGAAGGAAAATTGGGATATTTTAACAAAGCAAATACTGTAGCTTACTTAATTCCTTTATATGTCTTCTTAATCAAAACCATGTAATCCCAATTTAAATCATGTGACAAGATAATATGTATTGCCATCATTCAAATGTTTGTTGCTGGTACCTCTGCTATAATATAATTTATATAAAATTTCATAACAAAATGTCAATGTAATAATGAAAAATAATAGGCCCAACATAGGTTAGGTAGTTGTGGCACCAGTTGCAGTGTTCAAGACCAGGCTAGTTAACATTCAAAACCCAAATTAAAATACTTAGATGCTTATAGTGATGCAATCTTTCTCTCCCTATCTGTCTCTATTATTTGGCTTTCTGTTGTATGAAGCTGAGCCTAGTAAATATGAAACATTTAAATTCTGAATGATGATTTTTAAACCCAGTAAGCTTTATCTCCACTTGAAAAATTGGTGCAGAAGTGTCCCTAATTTTTGTCTGAATTTACATTATTTACATTCAACTAATGTTTTCATCTTTGTTGTTATTGCCTTGTGAATTTAGTGGCATAGTAACTGAGTTCAATTCCTGTGCCAGATAGTACAGACTCAGTGCAAATAGGATATGTGGTATAACTAAACAGTACTAAAAAAAAAGAAAAAAAAAAAAGAAAAAAAAAAGAAAAAAAAGAAGACAAAGTCTCTCTAGAGATGGGTGAAATGAGAACAATCTACCTTCATAGATTAAATAATGGGTTCAGTTTGCAATTCCCTGAAAGTTACCTGGATAAACAGATACCTGAAGAAGGCCAGAAAGCACATTTGATATGTTGTGGTATAACAACAAGGATGAGCACATTAGTCTGAATGTAAATAACATTCTTCCTATCTACCCCAATCACTCCATTAAACTTATTAAATATCAGTTGTTAGTATTGTTTAGGATACTGTGTGTGTGTGTGTGTACGCGCATCTCTCATTTATGCTTAGGAAAAGACTAGCTATTCTTTGTGTTATATCTTGGCTGGAGAATCACATGTGGCTCTGACATTTAATATACACCTTGCAGAAATATATATTTGTTTAGGCCTGAAACTTGTGACAGTGGTTGTCTGTCATAAAAATATTATGGTAATTTTGTAAGGTATATGATTAAAATATCCTATTTTATTAGATTGTCTTTCTCTATGACTGGGCTAGATATTTACCAAGACAAATATCTATATTGACCAAGGTTAGCTTGGCATAACCAAATTAGAAGAAATGGCAAAGTTTTTGTTGCACCAATCTTCCAAGTGGAAAAAGCCTATTTACCTTACAGAGAAAAAATAAAGTAGTATTTAAAATTCTGAAAAAACTAGCAATAGAAAAACTAACACAGATGAGAAATACCAATTGACATCAAGTTCAAGGCAGATATTTTTTCTGACTTTTTATGGAATGAAAATCTGTATATTAATTAAGATTTTGAAATTTTAATAAAATTTCTATAACAAAATATGTAATGTAATAAAAACATGAAACATTTGTTCATTAATTTTAACTCTCAAGCCTCTGAAGTTTATTGTACATGACCAAATTTAGTATTAGAATAGCAGCAGCTAAATTTAGTTATCATTAATATATTTTGTTGCTTAAAAGATAATTTAAAGTAATTTAGATTTTATGTTTCTTCTGCCTTGTGGCTTCTCATGAAGACAACCTGATTATAAAAAGTTCTGCATTAAGAATAATTCTGTTGGTAATGTTAATGTCAGGTAATACAGAAAGTAAGATGGTTTTGCCTTGTGAATAAAGTAGCTGCATATTTCTCATTAGTACTAAAAGTTAGTATTATGTTCCAAGTAAAAACCAAAATTTTTAATTTTCAAGGCAATCTGTTCTTTTGTAAAACAGTAGTCCTGGTTGCTTAATTCCATTATAGGATAAAAAAAAAAGAAAAAAAGTCACCAAACCTAACACTTAAAATAAAATCAGATATCCCAAACATCAGTTTGATTTGTTATGCTACAATATACACTAGCACTAAGGTTATGATATAGAAATAGATTAAAGTGATAAAGGCAAGATATGTATAAATGACCAAGAGAATAAACAAAATATAGAGAACCATTATTCTGATATGCTCTTTATACAAACTTAGACAACTGAACTTTCATTTTCTGACATGCACTAGTGACAAACTTTGTGCAAATGTACAGGTTAGAATAAAATGATTGTCTTACCAGTCTCTTCTTCATTTTCTGCCTTAATCCTACTTACTATATAATAATTTGTTTGGATTTCTGGGATGAGGAGTTATTGTTATTTACACTTGGCCTAATGTCCACATCTTTGTTGTTATCAGTGTTTTGGTAATTGTACTCTACAGCCTTCTTCAGGTGGCTGTTGATTTAGGTAATCTTCAGCCTGGTGAATTAAAGTGCTGGTTCATGAATTTGGTGGCATAGTAATTGTGAGGCAGAAATTGTGTAGTACTACAAAAAAGAACAAGATGAGATAGCCCTAGATATGGATGACAAAACATGGGCTATCTATCCCCACAAGTTAAATATAGGGTTCAGTTTGATATTCCCTGATGGTTACTTTCATCGACAGACACCTGAACAAGGCTGGTTGACATAAAAGGCTGAATCATTAAATATGTACACATCACTATTTACCATTACATTGTTAAGTTTGACATGGTCATATTTAGTGGCATTATCTTTTTGCACTAACAATTCTACATTATTTCATCACATCCTGAGAACATTTGAGTGTTCAAAAATAATACAAGCAACAATATTTGTTAGAGAAAATAATCAAGCTGTGATCTTGCATCATTGTGTATGTAAAATAAAAAATAAAATTTAAAGTTCATTGTTATAAATATTATAAGAAAGAAACAAAAACAAGCATTTAGAGATACAGTCTTCTGAAAAAGAAATCTTGTGTCATGAATATGGACTGGCTTTGGACAAGAAAATCTATAACAAATTGAGCAGGCAATTCATGCAAGGTTAAAAATTTTAAAGAAATAACAGCCAGAAGCAACATTTTAATTATTCCCAACTGTAAGCATGTAAAGTTAATATTAATATAAAGACAGTTCTTACAAATCATTGATAATGCTAATATGTTTTATAACCGTGGTAATAAATTGAATGTCACTATACTATATTTCCCAGCTTCAAAGATGGATCACAAATTAAAAAAACCAAAACATCAAATTTACTTAAATAATAATAATAATAAAAAACCTTTGAACTAAAGGATGCAGAGTAAACTTAAAACATTTTGATGCCAGGAAATACAGTTAAGTATTTAAAAACTTATTTATATTTACAAGAAATTGTCATATAAACAGATTGAAGATACCATAAATTTTTGCAAAAAATATAAAAATTCCATCTTTGAAGATTTCTCAGTGGTTTTGTTAGTGAAAAATTCATTAAGATAGGAAAATTAAATGCATACACAATCCATCCTTTACAAATTTATATATATATATATATATATATATATATATATATATATATATATATATATATAATTTGGTTAAATTTAACACCTCCAGAATTGAAAATTATCTAAAAACACTGCCTTTGTACTGAAAAGCATAGTTCTGTGCCTCAACTTCATTTTAAAATCCCTGCCTTCCTGAAACAGGGAGGGAAAAACAACTGAAAATAAATATTATATCCATATGTACCAGTTAAAGAATTTTATGACATATTGCATTGATGTGGGTCATGAATCAATTCCTTTTTGTGTTGAGGATTGAAAATTTACTTCTCAGTTCCAAATAGAGAGAGAACTTGCCATTAATTTCTGGTATTCTTTTATCTGAACTCAAACTCAGTTGCATTGGTAGGTAAATATCCCAGTCACTAATGCTTTGTTATAGAGCTGTGGAATAACAATGGTTGCTCTGGCTTATCTGTTTAACTGTTCATTGCATGCACACATAGAAAAATAAATTCATGCAGTAATGAATAGAGTTTCATCATTAATTATAAAAATTTGAAAGTATTGTTTAACTAAAATAAAGTAATGATTCCTAGCTTTGGCTTGTAAAAAATTTTGTTTAAATTGCAATAACTTTAAAAACTTAATATATAATTATTAGGAAAAACCTTAAAAATCCATTGTCGGTAATAAATTTATTTCAATGAATATGCATATATTCATCAAAATAAAGTTATTACTGACAATGGATTTTTAAGGTTTTTCCTAATAATTATAATAATTTGATCTCATATAGACTAAACGTCTTCTTTGGAATAATCCCTACTAATTACAATTTGGTATTTTATTTATATATATATATATATATATATATATATATATATACACACACACACACACACACAAGTAAACTGTTAAAACATTCAATATGTAAGTCACCAGTAACAGTAATCAGTTATAAAAATATTGATTTGCAGATTTATTTTCTAGGTGAAAATTAAGTTAGGGTTTTTTAATTTTAGATATTTTATCCTATTACAAAATATTAGGAAATTTATTCAAAACTCAAACTCTGGAAATATTTCTACAAACCATTAAAAATTTCTATTTCAATCTAGCACTGAAACTTTAAATAGGCAACTTCTTGTACTACTTTTTCTGGCATTTACTAATGTACACATAATTTCATATTTTAAAAATCACTATGAAGCATCTGTTTTCTAAAACCTTGATAAAAAAGTTATTTATCTCATTTGTTTAGTTGTAAAGACAATGGAAATATGATAAACTAAGATAAAATATTAGAGGATAATACAATAAAGAAGCTGTTAGTTTTTTTGTACTTTTCACATTCAGCTTGATGTTTCAGTGCAGAATATGCAAATAATAAAGTTTGTAGATGTTATAAAAATGAATAAGATTTTATCTTCAATAAAATGAAAAGAATTTATTTTTCTAGAGGGAATTTTTGCAATTAAAAAACAATAGTCTGTAGATAAACATAGAAAGGAGGGCAGGTGCAGCATGATTCACTTTAATATTTTCTGACTGAAACATTAGATTAAACGCGTCAAATCATGAATTAGCATTTAATGATTTTCTTAGAATCAATACTATTCTTTAGTCAACTTTCTTTTCTTAAAAAGGTGGACAATGGACAGATATATTTTTTTAAAACTTTTAATTCAAGTTGAAATAAGGCCATGTACTATTTTTTGGGGATGATAGTTTTGTTCTTTCTAAAACAAATGAAAATTTGAACAGATGAAACTCTCAAAAGCAAAACAAATCTGTTAAAAGTGAATTAGCAAGAGCACAGAAAATAAACATAATTGATTAAATTTTCTGTCCCAACTAAAATTAAATAATTTTTTTCTAGAATTTTGGATTATGTGGGAAAAAATCTCAAGTGAGAGAATTTTGCAAATGAGAAAAAAAAAAACAAAAAAAAAAAACTAGACAGTAAAAGCAAAAACTAAAAGCAAAATTGTAAATCGCTGTAGTAGTAGGAATAATAGTACTAATAGTGATAAAAGCGTAACAATATTATACCTGTAGTGCGTTGGGTGAAATCCCGGTGCAGAGGTGAACTACTAACGGGCAGTTGTGATGGTTCAGTTCTTTGTACGCCAGCAGTCACATGACTGGTCACATGACTGCCTGGTGCTGCACCGAAAATCTCCGTAGCAGCGTAGAAAGCAGGGGAAGCATGGGGTGGTCGCTCACTCGGCGGGGCAGGGGCAGGCATGTACCCAAAACTAGGGAAGCCTAGTAATACAGTAAGTAGGGAAAAAAGGGTTCTTTCAGTGAATTTATATAGAAGATATAAATATGTAAGTTTTAATAGATTTTTTTTTTAACATTTTCATTCATTTTAAAAAAAATTTCTTTGGTCTTTCAAAAGTTAAATTTTCATAGTGTAAAATTAAATTAAAAAAAAAAAAAAAAAAAAGTTTCAAATTCAATATTTTTTCCTTTAAAAAAAAAAAAAAAAAAAAAAAAAAAAAAAATTTAAGTAGTCATTCTCTAAAATTAAAAAAAATTTTCTTTCAGAAATAAGATACATAGACATTATTATTTCATTATGAAAATATAAAAATAATAATAATAAAAAAAAAGTCAAAAAGCTTTAAAAGCTTAATCTTATAAATTCTTTGGTGATTTTAATGGAGAATGAGATGCCATTAAAAAAAAATCCTACAAATGCTAAAAAATAGCTGAACACATTCATATAAAATTTCTAGCAGCAAAAATTATAAAGGTAGATGAGGTCAAAAGAAAAGATAAACCAAAATTGACTATCTACATCAATAAATTCTAGAAATGTCAGAGATGTGAAGCACATTCAGTCTTTATTAATGCTAAAAGTTACTTAATTTAAAGTTTACTGAAGTGCTCATTTACTTCTAAATAAACCAAAAATTATTTTTCTTAAAAGAAAAGAAAAAAAAAAAAAAAAAAAAAAAAATCTATAAGAAAATTCCAAAAATTTAAATAAAACTTTATTTGAAAGAATATAATGCAAAATCTTTTCTCTTGGGATAAGGGAGAATTGAAGTAAATTAAAAGTTAAATAAAAATTCTTTCTATGAACAGAAAGAAAAAGAAAAGTAAAAATTGAAAAAACTTTCTAAAGTTATATATGTAACTTTAAAAAGTTGGGCATCTCTTATGAAAAGATCTTGTAAATAATTTTTTTAAGAATTTTTTTTTTTTTTTTTTTTAATGGACCAAAAGAAAAAAGAAAAATATGGGGAAAAAATTCTTTTTAATATTTGCCTACAAATTTTGGCTTCCCTGGTTTGAGCCTTCTTTTTTTTTTTTTTTTTTTTTTTCCTTGCACACGGCACACTAGAGTGAGCTACATTCTACAATGTGAGATCACTACTACAGGTGAGACTAATAAGTCTGTAAATATTTCGAAAAAAATAAGCAACTACATTGAAGGATAAAGGGAAGGGAGTTGGGCATAGGGGAGATGTGTATGAGGAAGTGCTTCTGTTCTGTGGTTGGATAAATGGCCAATATCCCTTTTCAGGAATTAAAAATACTAAAATTTCTTTTTATTAAAACAAAATAAGGGAGAGCAAAAAAAAAATTTAATTATACTTATACATGAACCAACCCTTAAAAGTGCTGTGTAAACAAAAATAACTTTAAAATTTCTTTTGGTAATTTCCCCACTTTCTTGCAGAAGGGAGAGGAGGGGTGAATTATAGATGAAGTTCAAGAATATAAGGGATGTACAGAAAGTAGCATCTAAAAGGAAAAAGAAACCAAAAATTAAAAAAAAAACAAAAAAACAAAAACAAACAAAACAAAAAAAAAAGGTGATAATTAGGTAAAATACTAACCTATTAATAACCATAACATTAAATTGTGCAATAACATATCTATTTGTACCATAAATTAATGCCCAATTAGTGTGTGTGTATATATAAGTAAATGATTTTCTTAATGTTAATGATAAAGCAAATATACTGGGCATTGTAGATTTAAGGAGTGGAATAAATATCTTTCATTTGATAAGTAAACATAAGCTTTTAAAAATTGGGAAGATTGTTAGTAACAATTATTGTTACTACCTTTCACCTTAAAATTTAAAAAACAAAAAAAAAAACAAAAAAACAAAAAACAATAGTTGAACACAGCAAGGGTTAATTTTCTTTCATACATGCCCATTAAAGAAAAAAATTTAAATAGCAAAAGATTAAAAAAAAATTGCTTAATATATATATATATATATATATATATATATATATATGAATGATTGAACAAAAAACAAACAATCACTAGAATAGGACTACAACTACTACTACAACTACTAACTATAACTAAAATATTAGCTATACTACTACAAAGCAGGCTGGGAAAAACGTGTGCGGTGTGAGAGAGAGGAAAAAAAAAGAAGAAAAAGAAGCATGCAAAGCCAGTCCAAAATTTGTAGACACAGTTGCGTAGAGAAGTATAAATTATGAAGAAAGATATATCAAAGTTATTCAAAAAAAAAAAAGGAAAAACATTTTAAATGAAAGAAATTTTTTTTCATTTTCTTCAAAATCATTAAGACAAAATTTGTATTTTCTTTATATATATATATATATATATATATATATATATATATATATATATAACAAGTGCATGGTATTGTGATGGAACACTGAATTAAGAGACAAATGTTTGGATATAAAGGAAAAAAATTTAAAAATACATAAAAATTTAAAAATAATTAACAATATTGAAAAATGTTTACTCTTATGAACTTAACTTCTAAAAGGGACAATATTTGTTGGCATGAATATATTTTTTAGTGAGGTTTTGTAGTGAATTTACAAAGTGCATTAATATGAAGAGGAAAAAAATGTGGGAAAAATACTTGTGCAAAAAAAAAAAAAAAAAAAAAAATACATGGAAAAATATTTAATAGTAAAAATATCAGAGCAAAATTTTTTAAGTCCTTTAAAAAAAGAAAATAAAATCCACTTGAATTTTAAAATGTATTAGCATGTATAAAATGTCATGTACTTGAGAGTATCATTTAAAAAGAAAATTATTATAAAGTATACTATTAAAAATATTCAATTTAAACTTTGAACTGTTTTTCATTAATTTATCAGTGTTTTCTGTTGTTTGCTTATGAAATATGAAAATACTTGTTGCACTTGTTTAAAAAAATATACATTTACATAATAGATGAGGAAAATGAAGAATTAATAAATAAAATTTCACAGAAACTTGATAATTTCAACATGTCTATATAGAATTTCAGAAAAGAGAACAATGAAATAAAATTAATCAAGTTATTGAAAATAAGGCTTATTACTCTATTTTCTAAAAATAATCCTGTATGAATTTATTGAAATCAATAAAAAGGTCTGTGTATATATGTGTATGTGCAAACACACACACACACACATATATATATATATATGCAGGTAGACATAGGAGGGGTGTTAAGTTCTCCAAGAAAAAAAGAAAAAAAAAGAAAGAAGAAAAAAAAAGAAAGAAAGAAAAAAAAAAGAAAGAAAGAAAAAAAAGAAAGAAAGAAAAAAAAAAGAAAGAAAGAAAAAAAAAGAAAGAAAGAAAAAAGAAAGAAAAAAAAAAGAAAGAAAGAAAAAAAAAAGAAAGAAAGAAAAAAAAAAGAAAGAAAGAAAAAAAAAAGAAAGAAAGAAAAAAAAAAGAAAGAAAAAAAAAAAGAAAGAAAGAAAAAAAAAAGAAAGAAAGAAAAAAAAAAGAAAGAAAGAAAAAAAAAAGAAAGAAAGAAAAAAAAAAGAAAGAAAGAAAAAAAAAGAAAGAAAGAAAAAAAAAAAGAAAGAAAAAAGAAAAAAAGAAAAAAGAAAAAAAGAAAAAAAAAAAAAAAGATTTTTGGTTAGATTTTGAGAAGTGAGCCTGGCTAACTTTTCAGCATGTGCTCATGTTATTTATGTTCACTTTGTACTATACCTTCATGTATAAATAATAAAATTGATAACAATACCTATAAACATTAAAGTAAATATTCTTCATGTCATTAGGAATTAAGCTATTTTTCCTTATTCAAACATGGTGTTTCATAATTTTCAGAAATACCGATCTGTTCCTGATTACCAAGAAAAAAAAAAAAAAAAAAAACAAAGAAAAAAGTAAGCTTCAAATTAGTTAATACTGTAAAAATAAGTTATTTTAGAAATAATTCAAGCATCATTTTCAAAGAAATATATAAATTATAGCATATACTGAAGATTTAATTGGAATTCCTTAATACAGTATCTTAACTAAATTAAACAAGATGATAGCATCAGTTGTTTTTCTGTCAGCTCTCATAAAATATGTATTGTAATAAAGTTTCCTCCCCACTCCATCAGAATAACAATAAAAATTTTTTTTACATGACAGTGTATTACAGAAAGCCATTTATTTATTTACCAAAATATAATAAATATTAGAGAGACTGTAATGAACCCAAATAAAACTGACGAGTCTCAGGGATGAAACCAAGTCTAAGAAAAACTATAGAAGTAAATGACAAAATAGTAAATAAAATACCATTTAACTAATCTGTTATTCACACACCAGTAGCAAATAAAGTACCATAATTAGAAGATGGTTTAGTATCACACATAAAATTTGCTATGATTATCCAAGTATTGATTCAAATTTGGATGAAGGAGAACAAGATACTAATGAAAGAATTAGTACAGGTTAACACAACTAGCAAGGCTCTCAAAGCTTTAAAAAAAAAAAAAAAAAAAAAAAAAAAAAAAAAAAAAATCCAAATTGTCAAGGCAAAGAAAAAAAAAAGTCTCCTGTATGGTAACTTGCCAGCTGGAACAATTTGAGGTGTTTCAAGACTCAATTCCCAGTGTTACAAAGATGAAAAATGTGAATCTCAATGTGTTAGGAAGATAGCAAATGATATCAAACGCTTCAGTAAGAAATATTAACCACTTAGCTATAAAGCAAAAACAATTACAGAAATGCTATATTAAAGTGTACTCTTGAAAATAAGAAAAATATGACATAAAAGATTACATAAAATTCAAGTAATAACTAATCATGTTATCAAATCACTGAACTTGCCTGGGTTAACCAAACAGTAATATTACTTTTAGTGTTAAAAATGTTTATTTTTATTTTAAAGCTAGCTCTACAAAAAAAAAAAAAAAAAAAAAAAAAATCATTTTATAATATATTATTCTTATAATATATAGCAGATAGTTCGTACTGCTTGTACAACCTGATGAGTCTGGCAAATATCTTAATATTTTGATACAACTGTAAAATTTTGTCAGTGCAAAGCTATCAATGAAGGGAATTTTAATTTTGTTATGTTATTTGTTCACTTTGTACTATGACTTCAATTAATCCATCTCTACACTGTATTCCATTTTCACATAGTATCATTAAGGTTTCACTTCATGAGTCTTTTACAAAAAAACATGTTAGAGAAGCCAGTAATTTTATAAATCATACACTCAACCAACGGAAACCTGATTATCTGTGTCAAAGAATGCAAACTGACAATTTATTTTATAAGTTTAAAATAAACAAAGATTGAAGGAACATAAATACAAACACAACATAGAACTTAAAAAGTGAAAGAGTCTACCCTGCTATTTAAAACATAGCTGAGAGGAGAAAAGATGGTTTCCCAAGGACATTAGTGTGAAAATGAACACAGCAGATGAGACCAGAATTTGAACTTTATTTGCCAATACTGCTTTTGTGCCAATAGCTACCGGCATATATATTCTACAGGTATGGCATAACATCAGCTGTTCTAAAAAACACAAGCATCCTAAATTTATATAAAATTTCATTTAAATCTACAGAGAGAAAGAAAATGAGAGTAGAATAAAGGTGTTATGTTAATGTTTCAAGAAAGAAGGGCTTACTTGTTGTTCTTGAAATTAAAATAAAAGAAAATAAAAAATGCCATAACCCTTGAGGTTGTAAGCAATCATAGCTCTCGAGATTTGGGTTTTTTTTTACCCTTTCTTTTTTTAAATTATCTGTAAAATTCTATTACTTCTTGGAATGGTTTCTCATTGCCTTCTCTGTAGCTGGTAATTCAGAGTTTTACACTGGTTGCTACTCAAGGCTAATGAGCCCAAGCAACCTAATTGGGTGAGAGGTAATGAGTTCATGCCTTTCCCAAGGGCATTTGTACAAAAGTGAATACAATAAGATAGGCCAGAATTGAATATCAATATTCAAAATCTTGTTTTTTTTATACTTACTTAGAACAGGACAAATAGAGAAAAGTAAGACAAGGAGATTTGACTGCACTAATAAAAACAGAAAAAGAAATGAAAAAATGTTTTGTTTTTTTTTAAGGAAGTAATATGCAAATATCTCTGAAAGCAGAATTCTATTTTTACTAAACTGAGCCATGTGTTAGTGTAATGGTTATCAGCAAGCCAACTTAAATTCCCACCTTCACTTTCACACGAATGCACTTGGGAAAGGCATGAATGCATATCCCTTAGTTAGGAGTTAAATAGCAGTGTATTTCCCTAGTCTTGAATGGCAGCCAGTCTAGGAGAATGATGATTATAAATTCAAAAACACAGAGAAGGTAATGAGAAGTCACTCACTAACTTTTCATGAGGAGCTAAGATGATTGTGTTATGCCAATATATTCACTAACATAATTGTTTTGAATAAAGCCCAACTTATTAATGCACTTACATGGATTCTTAATTATCTCTAAACTAGCAACAACAATTAGTTATTGAAATTTTAGAACAGTAAACTAGATAGATTTTTGAGCCTCAGGTTAGTGGGTTTTTGCTACGTGCTCAAAAGTATAAGAGTTTTATTCATTAAAAACAATATTTGTATTTAATGTGATGGAGTGGCATCAACTTTCTCTTTTGAAATTTGATCTTTGCAAAGATCTAAATATACATGTAGTTGAAACATCTCAGTACTTTCATTGAAGCACATAAGAACACTGTACCAGGTATTAAAATTAGTAATGCAAAAATTTGAGGAATCAATTTATACTTATAGATCACCTAACATGTCATGATAAAATTAATATAACAGCATGAAGTTAAATAGATTGGTCATGTTTGGATCATAATATAGGAGATAAAAAGGTAATATTTTTAGTGCTTAACATCTATGAATAAGATATTATCTTCATTCTGCTCTGAGAGAGGAAAATTACATGATCTTTAAAGCAGGTATATAAAGTAACTTCCAATCATGTTAATAGCAATCAATATAGAAAATTTATTTCACATTGTCTAGAAAAATTTATCAAGTTATTTTGAGAAAAGTTCACAAGAATAGGGCACTTAGTGAGGATAACTTTATTTCTAAAGTAGGTGTCCCACTCTTTTCATGCATATCATTTAGTAATTTTTATTACAAAAAAAGAAAAGAAAAAAAAAGAATCCATTTCCTAGACTATTTGAGGTATTTCAGTCAACACATTGCTAATATTTAATTATTTGAATCCTCTGGATTCTTTGAAGTTCCAATCTTTCAAAGAAGCAGGACATTTCCATGTTTGTTGCAAGAATAGAACTGCAGTTAGCCATTGCTTTCTGTTAAAATTTAATATTCTTTAAATATTGATAGTTATTACTTTTCTTTAATATGGTCACAACTGGTTAGACTGAAACAAGAAAAAATATAACTTTCTTCTTAGATATTTTGCACAACATCAGGCCAAATAACCTTTGGCTAAATTTTTCCCTAGTACTGGCTGAAAATACAAAACTTAGCCATAAGGTAGACCAAGATTCTATGTATATTTCAAGACAACAAGCCATTTAGGTTAAAGTAGAGAGAAAAAAAAGTATTCTTAATAAATAAATGCCAATTTTATGTAGCTCACTTATTAGCAGAACATATAGAATAGTGAAAGATTGGTGTAAGGCAAAGTGACAAATATTCTACTTGATATTCAGCAAGTAGAATATTCTTTTTAAAGTTGCTTTTATAAGATAGTAGACTTGGCAGATGAAGCAAGACTTAAAACATCATTAACTTAAAAATCAAAACCAGTTGGAAAATTTCCCAAAGTTAGCA
>OZ010601.1:64713599-64873599 GCA_963932145.1 Acanthosepion lycidas
TGAAGATGTCTGTAGGTAACTGAAAACCATCTATAAGTACACAATGTTGGCAAATATGCAACCAAAGGCACTTGCCAAAGAGTGATGGTTAGCATGCTAATCTCACAGACCATTCAAGAGAATATCCCACTCTTGTGGCCCTGTGCCAAACAAAACTTAATAGGTATCAATATATAATCCTAACAAGACGTCTAAAATTAAGTTTTGTCTTGTATGACATTTTTTAAATGAGTTTGACAAAAGCAGCAAAAAAGCTTCAGACATTTAGCTGCTAATAAACAGCTCAAACCATCAAATCAAACAAGAATTTTTTTCTTGTTAAATTTATCTTATGGCCACAGTAAAAGTAACCTGCACAAATGCCAAAATTTGTTCAATTTCCAGATTACCTCTATCATCAAGTATTATATAGCAAGTATTAGGATATCAAATTAACAAGGTTTTGGTACATGTATATTAAACACACTGGTGCAAAAGAGAAAACCAGTCTTAACCTACTTAAAAAGAAAAGGGTGAAAAAGAATCAATTAGTAATATTACATCAAATGATCTTAATCAGATCATCTTTAATTTTTTTGAAGTCAGTTGCTTTTTAAATTAAGATGGGGGAAAAACATTAAGAGCGAGATAAAGAAAATAATTAATAAATGAAGGGAAATTTTATTCTAGGAGTTTTTTTTTCTTCAAAGGAACAATAATAAAAACATGTATTTTTCATACATTACACAAATGTAATTTTTTCCTTTCCTTTTTATTTATTTATTTTTTTTTTAAAGAGTGAGATATGTGACAAATGAGAAACATGTACCACAATACAATAGTAACATCAAAAACAGTATCACACCACCTGCATTGGGTCCAAAAACAACTTTAAAAAAAGAGACCCGGATGTTTTAAAATTAAAAACAAGAGTAGATTAAAAAAAAAAAAAAAAAAAAAAAAATCAAAAAAAAAAACACCCCCCAAAATAAAAATAAATAATGATTATGTTGCAAGAAAAAAAATGCAACATTTTCAATAAATTTGGTATAATAGAGTAAACAATATATATGCAAGAAAATGTTTTACCTTCCATGTATATTTTTTTAAGTTTTAAAAATTTTATTTAATTTTTTTTTTTTATTTTTTTAAAGTTTTAGTATTTACTTATCTACTAAATGTTTACTCACTACAACTAAAGTGTCTATAACTAAATCATGCACTATACAAGAGTTTAGGGTGAGTTTATTTATTTCTTTATCCCTTCTCTCTGTGTCATTCAGAAACATACAAAATATACACACAATTTTTTTTTTTTTTTTTTTTAAAGGGAGAGGGGGACACCTCCCCCCATCCACCGACTATTAATTTTGGTCTATGTATTTTTAAAAAATTTACATCACTATTAAAGACATTTGTCAAATGAAGCACTATGTGATGCCTTTACAACTTTTTACTTTGATTAAGCCATAAATTTGGGAAGCTTTGTACGATTTCAGTTAACATTGCCCAAACATGTGGTAAAATATTCCACTTGGTATGTACTGCATATTTTAGGTTTTTGGGACAATTTGCATCCATTTTTGACTGCATGCAGCCAATGCTCAAACAGATAACAATAATGATAAGAAATCAGTATTTCTTTTGTTCCTGTTTTCATATTTCTAACAAAAAGTGATAAATAAATAGAATACCCTATTAAAGTGAGATAAAATTATTTTGCTGCACTTGATTACATCTACATGTGCAAGGGCAGAATATATAAACACACACCAAATTTGTCAAGTGATTGGCTTGGAGATCTTAATCTACTGAAACCAAATGTCCATTACTATATACAATAGTTAACTAATGCACAAGCTCTCTTGAACCACATGAAGGTATAACCACTTAACTGCAAAGTGTGTGCTTTTGTTTACATTCACACTAATATATATTAGTGCAGCAAAATAATTCTTTCCTTACTTGACAATAAATCCTCAATTACTTAAAAAGAAAAGAAAAAAGAAAAAAAAAAGAAAAATGTCCTCTGAAAGGTAAATATTTTTGCAATTTTATTAAATTTAAAAATAAAATAAAAACTTCTGGTTTTAGGTAAAAACAGAAGACATTCCTTAAACATATTTGTGCGGAATGAATAATTAATTCATATTTTGTTCCCTTTATCCAAAATAAAAAAAAAAAAGGAAAAATAGGAAAGAAAACCTACTTAGAGAGGTGAGGGAAAAACACTTGTTTTTGTTGAGAAAAAACAGTTAAATATTTTCAAATGGTTCTTGTTTATAATTAAAAATTAAGTGTGTGGATATATGCATTCTGCATAAACTGCACATATATACATATATAATTTGCATATACATAATATATATAAGCATTCTATTCAAAACTGCACACACATACACACAATATATGCTTTCTGTACAAGTAGCGCATATACATTGAACATACACACCCACACATGCACACAGAATTTGTGTAGATATTATCAACTGACCAAAATTAGATTTTAACAAATTCCATATTAATGGAGATATATATATATATATATATATATATATATATATAAAATTTTCCATTTGAAAATTTTTTTCTTTTTAAGAAAAAAGATTGATTTTATTAAGGAGAGAATGTAATCACAACAATTTTTGGCTTTTTTCTTTTTGTTTTGTAGAGAGCTGTTTACGTAGGTAGGTAGGTAGGTATTAGAGGTATTCAAATGAGAAACAAAGAATGAAGGAAAACGGTGGGGGCATGGAGTGGGGAAGAAAAAACAGGAAATTTATTAAATGAGAGGAAATTTAGTGGGAATGGCGCATTTGCTCATGCATAGACAGATTTTTAAAAAAGTTTCTTTCATTTCCAAAATCTTTTGTTCTTGACCTTTTCATTCTTCTGCTTCCCCACCCAACACCCTCCCTTCATTCAATGAATTTTAGGATCATAAAAAAAAAAAAAAAAAAAACCCTCAGTTTTTGAGGTTCTTTATGGCAAGGTTTATTTTGTGAACCAGGCCAAATAAATATTAGCAACCATAATTTATGGAATTTTATTTTATTTTATTTTTTTTACAATTCTGCTTATTAGGGGATGGGAAAGAACTATTTAGAAATGAAAAAACAAAATAAAGTGTATTGGAATGGGAACATCAGTACTGTACTTGTCTGCTGAGATTCAAATTAGCTTTTGAAGAGTAAGTATATGTGGAAGCCATACATGACATTTTTACTTTGCTGTTTTATTGGGGTATTTTTCCTTTCTAAATTAAAAATTCAACAAGAATTTTTTTAAAATACATTTTTGTTAGGCATTAAGGTATTTAATTGTTTTTTTTTTGTTTTACAGAGAAAATAAAAAGCAAAAGAAAACAACAACAAAAAAGTTTTAAAAAATTATTTTTTATTTTGTTTTTTTATTTTTTTTATTTTTGGAATTTTTACAAAGTTTGAATGAAGGAGTGGGGTAGGGTTAGGGTAAGATTTAAACCTGTTTTTTTTTTTTTTCGTCACAAACGAAAGCCCTGCCATTTAGTTCTATATTCGTCAAGCGAATAAGAGAAGAAAGTTAAAATGGGGGAGAACTTTTGAATGGGTTGGATATGTGAGGTGGAGTCAATGTATTTCTTTTTAATTAATATTGATAAATAAAATATGAATGATTGTGTCAAAACAGGAAAATGAACAATATATTTTATCTAAATTCTTACTTAGCCTGAAAACTTATCCAATAGAGTGCAAAATAACAAACACTATAACAGATGTAGCCTACTTTCCAAATGGTAAATGTTCAAATGTTACCACATACAAGAAAAATTCATTTTAGACTCCTCACCATTATAGAAAATGTGGCAATTTAATACAGACCAAAGCCCAAATTCAAAGCAAAAATCAAGCTTCAAGCTTCTCTAGATACAGTACAACAATTATTTACTACTGGCCCATGAATGTTTTTAGAAACTGTTGAAAACTAAACATTCAATTTCTGCAGGTTTCAGAAAATATTTCATTTCCATTGCTAATTTCAAGTTTTGGGTTACCTTGGTTACTGTATGAAACTGATAACCATAAAAAAAAAAAAAAAAAAAAATTAAAAAATTTGTGAGTAAATACATTGTGTTATATGGTAACATTTAGACAATTTTTTGGTTAAAAATATAATTTAGTTGGTGTATCTGAAAGTATTCTTTTATTACCCTTTATCTATAGATCTTAAGATTATTTTATAATTGCTGGGGTGACAAGGTTGGGGAAAATTGCTATATGTATGCTGCACAAAATGTGCACAATCCAGGTTTACTTGAATAGACATGTATATAAGGGCATATACAGTGGTTTTTTTTTTGGTTTTTTCTTTAACTATTGTAGAGAAGAGGCAGTGGAAAGAAGAACAAATGAACAACATTTCTTTGAGTAACTTACTTGTAAAAATTTCATTTCAGTATATTTAATTGAAAAAAGAAAAAAAAAAAAAAAAAAAAAAAAAATCAACAGTTTAATAGTATCAACATTGATAAAGGATTTTATTTCATCCATTTGTTTCCAAGGTTTGGAGAGGTGGATGTAAATAACAGATTGAGAGAGAGAGTGAGAGAGAGAGAAAAAAAAGCTTTCTTGCTATTAAATATTTAGTTTAAACATTTTGTTGAAAAATGACTGCTTAAAAAATGTACTTCTTGCAGCAACCACTTTTTAGAAGCACCACCATTGAACTTCAAAAGGGTTTCTTATTCCAATTTAGAATTAATAACAATGCTTAATAAAAGCTTTAAAACTCCTCCTCACAACAGGAGGAAAAGTAAGGAAAAGTCTGACAAACCTTGGTTGTTTTATCATTTCTTATCATAAAAACTGTAAATAGATGATGTGGAATATAGGTACTACTGATTTAACAATTATATGAGGGTAATAAGTGCAGTAGGCATAAGGCTTGAAAGACTTGCCCAAGATTTAAATGGCTGTTCTTCAGTCTCAGACTCTTGCCCACCATATATTTAAAACTGATGCAGTGGGTTTAAAGAAACAAATGAACCATGCCATACACCCAGAAATCTATGAAAGTTGTCGACAAAATGTTTGGCACCAGACTTATTTTGGAAAAAAAAAAAAAAAAAAAAAAAAAAATTTTTAATGACTCCCTATGGTAGAAAGGGAGAAAGAAAAAAAAAATTTAAATCTTTGATTGATTGTACTTTTACATGTCGATTTAAATTTTATATTTTAAAATTTGAGGTTTGGGTAGGGAAGTTGTTTAAAACTTTTGGACTTGAGGAGAAGGATTGAAAAATAATTTGGGTGCAAATGTATAAGTATGAGAAGGGGTGGGAGGGAGGTAGGTAAACAGGATAATTTTTTTTTTTTCCTTCCTGAAGAATTGGGAAAGATTTTTGCTCTTTGCCCACTTAATTTTCAATTATTCTTTCCACGAGGCAAACCAGATCTACTCCCTTCGCCACTACCCACAAACCATTGGTTGTGGGCAATAAATGACTTGCCTAAGCTCAAGATAGGCACACATCTAGGCTCGAGCCCAAGTGAATTTAGTAAAGAAACAGCTTAAACAGGTGATCCCCATCACTAATTTCCAAATCCCCTCCCCCCTGCAAACTCCATCAATTTTCACCAGATGTTTTTATTTTCCCCCAAGTTTATGGATCTGCTGATAGTGAAGGCTTAGGCCAGGGGTGATAAAAAAAAAAGGTAGATATAGTGAATTAGTGGGTGGGCATCAAACAAGAAAAGAAAAAATTGGGGAGGGGGCAAGAATTAAAAGTTGAAAATGCTGTGTATTTTTTAAATTAAAAATGATGCGTTTTATATATATATATATATATATATATAAAAATTTTTAACATTTAAAAAGTGCATTATTTGCACACACATGCACACACACACACATGTGTGTGTGTGTGTGTATGTAGGTGTGCATATGTGCAACATTCATAAAAAAAATTAAAAAATGGAAAACAAAACATCCATTTTACTTATGAAGATTAAAAAAATGATAGAAAAAAAAAAAAAAAAAAAAAAAAAAAACACCAGCTGTTGTTGGTTTTTTTTTTTTTTTTTTTTAATTTTTTGTCTTCTCTCCTTAGGTTAATAGTATACATACATACATACATACACACACACACACACACACACATACATATGTACATACACACTCCCGGTTCCCAAGCACACTGGAACATGACTATTATTTTTTTTTTTTTTTTTTATTTATTATTATTATATTTTTTTATTTATTTATTTTTTTTTTTTTTACAACTTTTCTCCACTTTTCTTTATTTCTTGGTTTTAATTCCATTATCTTTGAGATACAAGTTTTTCCTTCATCTTTCTCTCTCTCTCTCTCTCTGCTATTTTTTTGTTCTTTGCTGTTTCTTCAATTTTCTTTTCTTAAAACCATTTTTCCATTCGTTTTATTTTGATATGTCTTGTTTGCATACATCAAACCTAACATTGGTTGAAGGAGATTTCAGCAAAAAAAAAAAAAAAAAAAAAAAAAAAAAAAAAAAAATGTCCCAGTGAGCTGAAACTTTGATGACAAACACACCACAACGTTTGACAAGTGGCAAGGACAAACCGATATTTCAGAATAATGCTTAAAATCCTAGTGGTGTGTCCGGGTACCAAGATGCTAATTGTAAGAGTTCCATACCTGGATAATAATAACCAGCAGGTGTTAGTGCAGGGAAGCCTCTACCGTAGGCATAACCAGGAAATCCAGTAGGGAAAAAGCCTGTTAAGAAATGAAATAAAAATTAATGATTTATACATGTGTGCAATATTAAATTATATATTCTTAACATTATCTTTCAGAATATGTACAATTCTCTCACCATAGTGAAATCAAAAATTGTAAGGTAAGCCATTAATCATATTTGTTTTTAATTGTTCTATTTAAATCTGTTTAATTATTTTTTGTTTCAGATTTTTTCAAAATTTTAATGTGAAATTTAAGAGAAAATAAAAGTGTCTGAAATTATATTTATAAATTAATACAATTTTTAAATTTATATAAGATTTCCAAATAAAATTTTTTATTTTATTTCTCTTCATTTAATTTTATTAAATTTGCATTGGGGAGGATTAAATGAAAAATATAAACAAAGGTTATTAGTAAATATAGTGAAATATTTACAGCTACTCAATACTGCAGTTAAGAAAGTAGAATATATTAAACAAAAGTAGAATATATTAAACAAAATTAGGTGCTTCCACTTGTTATATATATATATAAGAAAAAAAAAGGAGAGATAGAGAGAGAGAGAAAAGAAAAAAGCATACCATGTTGGAGGAAAAAAAAAAAAAAAAAAAAAAAAAGGCCCCAAACTCAATGAAAAAGTTTTGTCAAAATGTTTGTTATTATTAAGTAGGAAGACCAAAGTATTTTTGATTCTTTTTATTAAATTTTTTAATCCTTTCAAGCATATTTGAAATTCTGGTTAAAGACAGTTTTTTTTTTTTGCATCAGCAAGTGGGACAAAGATTAGTATTAGGAAATTTAGCATCTTTTTCCCCAGTAAAAAACACACAAATTTGGAAATTCTTGCAAAGATCAAATAATTGTCAGATTTTAATGAAACTTTCAGGACTTATTGACAAACCAATTAAATTATTTTAGATATTTTTTTCCTTTTTAAAAAAATGATGGTAGAAATTTTTTTTTTTTTTTTTTCTTTTTTACATCTGTTATCCCCACTTGCATACTTAATGAAAGTTCAGGAAATTAAATTTTGTCCTGTTTCATATTCATATTAGTTGAAAGCAGGACTCTTTGGAGAATGTAAATCATCAATTTGTTTTTTGTTTTTTTCAAACAGTTTCTCATTTCCTGAAAATCTGCTCTGAATCGTAAAATAAAAACGCAATCAAACTAAGACATTATTTAATTAGAAAATCTTAATTGTTTTTATGAATTTTTAGAAGAATTGTTTTTTGTTTTTTTTTAAAATTTCAATTATAATAATTTTTATAGTTTTAAATCTTTTAAAACTTCTGTACAGGTTTTTAAATCTTAAGTTATGTGATATTGTTATTAAGTAAAAACTATATTTACTAATCATAAATTGAAAAGTTTAATACAAATCATCCTGCACTAATATTTTTAAAAGAATTTTGGATTTTTTAATATGTATAAACATGCCTATTTTCTATTATATAGTGGACCATACATAACATTATCAGAAAATAAGGGGGATAACTATAGTAAATTTACTGCCAAATATTTAAAATTCAATAAAATATTAGATTATGGAGAATATTTTCTTAAATTTTTAAGATTACCGAGTACTTAAAAATTATATATAGGTGCTCATGTTAATTCAATTACTTTTTTAATGTCTAAAGCCCCCATAGAACATTAAATATCAATCTGTCAAACCCACAAATGCCTTAAACAAACAGGTACTGTTAGGTTGAAAAATTTTTTTTTTTTTTTTTTATATTTTAAACTTCATGTAAACATGTTTGTTTCAAATGAGATTAATTATACTTTAAATCTATTAATATTTCTCAAATAAAATTTCAAAAAAGTATATTTTTGGTTGATTTTTTAAATAAAAAGAATTACTTTGTGATGGACAACAACTAAAAAAAGAAGTGATAATCAAATTTTTTTTAGAAAAAAAAAAAAAAAAAAAAAAATCAAACAAAACAAAAACAATTCTGAGTCAATTAAATTTTGAAATACAGTAAGTATTTTGCTTATTGGAAATATTAAATTATATCTATTAGCTTGAAATTAAGACTAAAAGAAAAGCTTCAAGAAAGATTTAAAAAAAACTTATTTTAAACTAGGTATTGCGTTTTTTTTTTTATGTATTTTTGGTGGTATCTAGACAACATATATATATATATATATATATATATATATATATATATATATATGTGTGTGTGTTCTTAGTAGAACATTATTCTGCTTGTCTTAGTTTATAATATTTCCTGTGTAAGTTGATTATACTTATCTATAAATGAGTGGAATGATAAACAAGAAAACTGATAGGAACAAAAGAGATGTCTATTTTAGTTAATAGATGGAAGGGATTAAAGGAGACTAAGGAGTTTAATTGTCTATGTAGGTGTGGGCTTAAGTGGTAACGTGTTATACTGAAAAGAGCATATACCAAAAGAAGTAACTGTGATTTAAAATTCTACTTTACAAGGCTCAATCTGAATATGAGTAATGCTCAAAGTTATGAGGTCCACAGATTGCACAAATCAAACTAAAATGGAAATTTGAAGTTTTAAAGTACAAACATAAAGAGATACTATTCTTAAACTGTACTTTCTCAAGGTTTTGTAATTTTCAATAAAGAAAAGTGTATTATCTCTGCGGGTAAAATTAAAAAGAAATAAAAGGTGGTGAATAATTTAAATGTAAAAGTTATGTGTGTGTAGTTAAAAAAATGTTGCATTTATTGGAAAAGAGTGCTCAACATTAGGGATAGAACTATCATAAATATAGAGTGTGGGCATAGGAATCAACACTTCATGGTGACTCAGTTTTGTGTTTCAAGATATTCAAAACATGTATATGATAACGGTAACATATTTGATAAAAAGGATTTTGCTATCACATAGCATCAATGTAAAAAAAAAAAAAAAAAAAAAAAAAGAAGTCACTAGCATAGCAGTAAAAATGAATTAAAGATAAAAAAATTTGTACAATTCATTTTTACTAAATAAAATTAGGTTACAAACTTAAGGTTTCCAAAGAACTTTTTCATTTTAATTCTACAGAATTGACAATAACAGGGACAATGATAAAAATTATATTTTAGAAAAATCTATCTCAAATATAAAATTAAGTTTAACATGAATGACAAATATATGATGAAAACGTTATGGTTTCAGTATGGCTTTAGTATCTATCGAATATTTTAGAAATTACTGTATACAAACATAAATAAAGAACATTGATAAATTCATAAAATTTATCTAGTTTCAAATTTTCAATTAAAATATTCTCTTAAGAATATAGAGCAGTTGCAAATTTGAACTCTTACCTCAACTTCAGGAGTTGCATAGAAAAATAGATACTTTTTTTCCTTGTTGTGAATGACTGCTACTTTTGTTAACATTTAAAATAAAGACAAAAAAATTCAAAATAAATTTCAAAAATTTCCTTAAATTGTGTCTAAGATGGAAAATTTATTTCTGTGCCTCAAAATGCTGTATTTTGCTTGCATCCATTAACATTTTATTAAATTAAAAAAAAATATATCTAATATTTGTCACTCCACACCAACAATAGATCTATGGAAGCAGGGTAATGATTTATAATAGAAACTGGAAGTAAAATACAACTATCAATTTGGTGAAAACACACAAGTGCCAAATTTGACAAATATGGAAAAAGGAGAATCATTAACATGACTTGTAAAGATGTCTAGATTATCTCATGGTTACATGTAAATATTGATAAAGATTAACTTCAAGTGACACAAGACCAATGCATAGAAATATGCAGTAGATGGAATATTTAAATGTTTTCAGCATCATAGTTTTTACAGAATTGTTATCTATGTTAAAAAGTATTGAAAAATACATTTTTAGTTATTCCAGGGCAAAGCCCAAACTTTTATCCATGACATTTTATTAGAGGTGCAAAATTTATTAAAGCTAATAAAATCATACATAATTAAAAGAGCCAAAAGGGAGAAAGCAACTATGGTAAATGGAAAAGAAAAAAAAAAAAATGAAAAGAAAAAAGCAATGAAAAGAAAAAAGCAATGAAAAGAAAAAAGCAATGAAAAGAAAAAAGCAATGAAAAGAAAAAAGCAATGAAAAGAAAAAAGCAATGAAAAGAAAAAAGCAATGAAAAGAAAAAAGCAATGAAAAGAAAAAGAAAAGGTAAAGAAAAAAAGGTAGAGAAAAAGAAAAGGTAAAGAAAAAAAGGTAGAGAAAAAGAAAAGGTAAAGAAAAAAAGGTAGAGAAAAAGAAAAGGTAAAGAAAAAAAGGTAGAGAAAAAGAAAAGGTAAAGAAAAAAGGTAGAGAAAAAGAAAAGGTAGAGAAAAAGAAAAGGTAAAGAAAAAAAGGTAGAGAAAAAGAAAAGGTAAAGAAAAAAAGGTAGAGAAAAAGAAAAGGTAAAGAAAAAAAGGTAGAGAAAAAGAAAAGGTAAAGAAAAAAAGGTAGAGAAAAAAGGTAAAGAAAAAAAGGTTAAGGAAAAAATGAAAGAAAAGAGGTTAAGGAAAAAATGAAAGAAAAGAGGTTAAGGAAAAAATGAAAGAAAAGAGGTTAAGGAAAAAATGAAAGAAAAAAGGTTAAGGAAAAAATGAAAGAAAAAAGGTTAAGGAAAAAATGAAAGAAAAAAGGTTAAGGAAAAAATGAAAGAAAAAAGGTTAAGGAAAAAATGAAAGAAAAAAAGGTTAAGGAAAAAATGAAAGAAAAAAGGTTAAGGAAAAAATGAAAGAAAAAAAGGGTAAGGAAAAAATGAAAGAAAAAAAGGTTAAGGAAAAAATGAAAGAAAAAAGGTAAAGGAAAAATGAAAGAAAAAAGGTAAAGGAAAAAGGTAAAGAAAAAAAGTAAAGAAAAAAGTAAAGAAAAAAAGTAAAGAAAAAAAGTAAAGAAAAAAAGTAAAGAAAAAAAGTAAAGAAAAAAAGTAAAGAAAAAAAGTAAAGAAAAAAAGTAAAGAAAAAAAGTAAAGAAAAAAAGTAAAGAAAAAAAGTAAAGAAAAAAGGTAAAGAAAAGAAATCTAAAGAAAGAAAAAAAATGAAAAAAGAAGAAAAACAGAATGAGCTAACTGGTTGATGACACCTTCTGTGTATTTAATTGAGAGTTGAGGGCATTTCATGAAGTTTTGAATGGTTTGCATCTAGCTCTCTGTCACACCTAAGAAAAGGAGAATAATATTGCTTTATCATTCTTGGATATGTCGGTACAAAGACAAAGTTCTAACTTTGTTACATTTGTGTACTGAAAAGCCACATTTAGTGGATTATAGACAAGCTGGGATTCATTTTGTCCTAGACAGTAAAAAAATTAATATAAAAACCTTAGTCCATTGGGCCTTGTTGATCTGTTCTAAGAATAAATTAGAACAGGAATAAGAATCTATTCAAAAAATATTTTGTGATAATGGCTGGCCTCTAGATATGGTGAAATCTAATATTAATGCTAACATTGCAGTGTACCATAACTCAAAAACTTTTGGGACTGAAAATGTCCTCTATATTGTAGACTGCTGTGGATAGGCAAAGCTAGTGTGAGGTTTATTAAGAAAATCAATTTCTGCTAGTGTTAGGGAAGATTATTTTTTAGTCAATTCACACATTATGTTCTTTTTGAGCCACGTTGAAATCTTCTATGCTAGTTTTGTAATATTTGAATTTAAATGGCAATGTGAACTGACTATATAGATAGGACAACTCGAGTTCTAGAGAAGAGAATTATTCAATATGTCCTTGCGTCTGTTAGAAAGGTTGACATAAGTGTGTCATCATATCTATGTCTGCAATTGCAGAACATGTTATAGAAAATTGAGAGTGTGCACCATTCTTTGAGGAAGATATGTTGTGCAGATTGCATTCCAACTATCATTTAAAGATCTTTGAAACTATTTTCATTAAATCAAAACAACTTTCCTTATGCAAGCAGACTAAATGTGATTTGCTGATAAAAATATACCAGTCTAAATATATTATTGATACAAGTGTATTTTCAGAGTTGGGTTTCATTTTTTAGTTGGTGTGCACAATAATTTTATTTTCCTCAATTGAGCTGTGACAAGTGGAGAATAATAACCAGTTAGCTATTTACATTCTTTTTGACTCCTATTTTTATCGTACCAAATAAACCTAGTTGAAGTTTTCCTTTTTGGTTCTCTTTAATTATGTCTGCTGTTATTGCATTAACAACAGTATTTTTCAATATTATAACTTCTTTGTTTATAACTGATAAATGTCCAAAAAAATGCCTTAAATCATTTAATGTTTACTAATTATCTTGAACAGTTTACTGAAATCACTATGGTATTTTTCTTGTACGTTTGTCTAATTCATCCAGCTAAAATCCAACACACTCATGAGTCTTCAGACATTGATGCTGACAAGTTCTGTCTGAGTTGTATTTGATTATTAGCTATTTTTTTTAGGGAGTGGGGTAATTGGTTTGGAAAAACTACTGAATTCATCCTAAAGTTGTTACTGACTATGAATAGATAATATTTTGGTAAACATTCACAAGTATGAGATACTCAGTGAAGATCAAACTCATTACCAATGATCTACAAATTCAGCTTTTTGATCATTAAACCACAATGAGGTGCTTGTGTTGATCATAAACTTCATTATAGCATTAGCATAGTTAAATTTTAACTTCATTTAAAAAAAATAAAAAATATATACTTATATACTTTTCAGCTGTGATATCAGCATGTATTTCATTTTGTTTTCTTAAATATTGTTAAAATTGGCACCTTTTTGTTTATTGATGCTAAGAAGAGGAAACAACCTTTTGCATTTTATATTTTATTTCAATAAAGGCACAAATGTATTTTAAATGTAAAAACATTTTGTACAGCTTGTGAAGAATGATTTGTGAATGAATACATCAAAAGTGGCTTGTGAAGTTGTACAGAGATTCCTTCATTGGACAACACCCCACAGCTAAGTAAACAAAATGAGATTAATAACAATTAAATCAAAATGTTACTTAGAATAACCAATGTTACATGACAGTATATTAAATACTAACATACATTAAATACAGTATATAACATACAAAAAATATCTAAATCATGTACTGTAAATCATTTGCACCAAATTTTGTTAGTTGCTTTGTTGTGTGGCTTCCAAGTACCACCACTGAATTTATTTATATATTTTGTTTTTTAAATAAATTGTAATTGACAAAGAAAAATAGATATTTTACAACATAAGATAGTGGTGACAAATGATATTAATCACCATTAACAGTACCAAAATCAGAATTTCATACAAGTGATGCTGTATGTATTGTGGGATTAGAGCAGAGTCTTCTAAGATCTCTTTCTAAAGAAGTAAATATTTGATGCAAGTTCTGCTATCATTTTTGCCATTTGAAAGCAAATGTTAGAAGACCATATGTTTTTTTTTTGTGGCTAAGAAAGAAGTGCACACATTTGGCTGGCAAGATTTTACTTGTCTGCCAAATTTAATATGTCACCATTTGTTTAAGCCTTTACAGAATTGTCTTAATGAAAAAATGTTAATCCATTGAAAGACTGCTAAAGGCATCTCAAGCAGTTCTTTGCAAAGAAAGATAAATACTCCTGGAAAGATAGAATTATGAAGTTGCCTGAAAGATGGCAGAAGATAAGGGAAGAAAATAGTGAATATGTTCTTCAATTTATTATTGGAAAATAAAATCTGTCCAGACAATTTTTTTTTATTTTTATTTTTTTTTTACACTACCCAAGTGTTTGTTGGTATTTCAGAAAAAACTTGTCTCACTCCTGTTTAGCATTATAAGTCACCTCCTGACCCATATCCACAATATTTCAACATTAATGATCCTTTAATGATCTTTATCAGATGTCAAAAAAGAAGACTTATTTTATCATGTTTGTTTTCTCCAACTTCATTGGTTAGGAAGATTATTTTAACAAGACCAATCATGCAATGTGAGAACATTATTGCCTCCCTTCTACACACTTAATGAAAGTCTTAAGATATTCTTTCAAAAGAATCTTATTTCAGATATGTTTATTTGTAGATCTAAGGTCCCCATTTTGTGAACAAAGATATTAACATTAAATATGCATGCATCAGCCTCACTTTGGAACATATTATATTCCATGCTAATAGGAATATATACTTGAAAAACAAAGTGGATAAAATAAGTAAAGGTTTATTGTAAAAAAACCAGTACAATAAGAATAAAAGTAACAGTTATGCACAAGGTTGTTACAAGTCAATCCAGTAGTGAGTGCTACCATTGGAATTTGGTAGTCCTCATGTAAGTCCGAGTTGTACTCAACAGATCCCAGCTGTTTGTGTAATCTGTTGACTTACAGATACTTATAGGTAGTTACTACTTATAGTGTAGTCACCTATAGGAAAGATTACAGTTGACTCCAGATTTGAAGAGATTAAGATTGTAATGAGTCTATTCCAAAAAGCAGCAGTTCTTGGGAAAAAGCTGTCCAAGTTGAACTTACTTCTTACTGAATATGAAGGGAATAAGGATGATTCATTCTCGTGTATGTGGTATGGCGTATCCCAACTACAAAGGTCAGGGCTGATGGAACCAATGAATGTAGCTAATCAGAACACTTGTGATAGAATAGTGAGTTTTGTCTGCGGAAAAGTGGTTATAGGGTGAAGACTGGGCAGCTCCAGCCCACATATGGTAGTAATACTCCATTTTTGGTCTGATCTGGCTCTTGTAAAGAGAATATAGCAGGGGGGGTCAAATACTTACTGGAGTGGTACACTGAACTGAACATTTTTCCAGTATCTTAGCAATAGATTGTATATATTAGTTCTACTTGAGGCCTGGGATAATATTGAGCCCCAATAGACATTCAAGGCAAAGGTTCTTGTGAGAACATCCATCCATTATGATTGTCGAAAGTTCTGGTCCTGCTTAGTGATAGTGGAATGCAACTAGTTTGGTTTTGGATTTATTGAATTTTACAAGTTAGTCTTTCTTCCATTGAGCCACCAGAAGAGATCAGAGGAAGATCAGTTGCCAGGTTCTGTTCTTCCAGATTTTTGGAGCTGCACTTATAAAATGTTGCACAGATATTCACTAAAGATTGGAGTATGTTCTTTGGCAGATCATTAATAGAGGAGATTCTGAGTAGGACCAGAGAGAGAACACTAAGGAATGCTGGCATTGAGCTCATGGGCTTCCAACGACTGGCTATTAACCTACCTGTTAGGAAGGACTTGATAACTGAGAAAGCCCTTCCAGAGATTCCATAGATGAAGAGTTTATGTAGCAACTCCAAAATATTTTGTCAAAGGGCTTTACTATATCTGGAGCAATGGACCTAATGATAAATTTATTGTCTAGTGTCTTGCTGATTCTGTGAGTAATGACAGTTAAGACATCAGCTGCAGATCTAGCAGATCAAAATCCATACTGATTATTGCTCAGGAGGTTGTTCCTATTGAGGTGTTCAACAAGTTTCTTATTGATTGATTACAGAAATCAAGCCCCCATTTTTACTCTTGTCAAGTGACATAATGTAGCCCCTTTAGACATTATAGCCAGCATATTTAACTGTGTCTATTGTACTGTCATTATTTATAGATAAATGTCAAACATTGAAGTTTTGGCTGCAGCACTTAGTTGTGGTGAGCTAATGAAAAGAAATTAAAAAACAGATATTTGTAAAACAAGCACTATATAGGTCAGAAAATACCAATTTCAAAGCAAGCAATCTCTCCAAACTCGGAAGTGGCACAATGTAATGATCCCCAATCCATATAGGAAAATATGAGATTGCTGAAGGCTGGTTTCTAAGAGATTGGTCTTCTACACTTTGATGATTGGTACAACAAAATCTTATTCTATTTCTTACTTGGAATTGTGTTGTGCTCAAAGTTTAGTAAATATCAATCATGTATACAGATAATATACAATGAATGTGTACTTAAATTCATTTATTGGGTTTACAGTGCTGCTCATATAGAATAGAGGAACAGAAGAGAAAAAGACATCATCCAATAACATTAGATGTACCTTCAATCAAGTCCACTTTTTTTTCCTTGCAAGATACATGAATTGTTACAGCCTGGAATATTTAACATGACTATTGTTTACTGTAGATTTTTAAATTTCTAAATAAGATTTTTCTTTACCATCATGAATTTTGGTGTGTAGTAGAATACACATTTTTTCCATTTTCACTTAAACACAGCATGAATATTATTGCATACTGAATATTTTCTTTGACACCAAAAAAAAAAAACTTACATTATTCTAGCAGAATATTATACTCTTTCTATTAACTAATTCAGGGTACATTTTCATATTTCACTGCCTTAAGGTGGTCCAACTGGGAGATGCACTTGTTTGAATCAATCATTTGTTTCTTCAGATCATTTCAATCCCACCATATACAAAGTATTATTATTTTGGGATGAAGACCTAACTTTGGTACAGTTAATAGGGGTTTCATTTAATAAGTTCCATGATCTCTTGCATTCCATGTTGCAGTAAATTATCCATTTTCATTATCAATCACAATTTGTTTCAAAAGAAATATCTAAATACAAATTGTTATACAACTCAGTTAAGTGGAAGGCATGCATCAAAGCAACTAATATAACTGAAGTAAAATTATTCCAAGTGCTTTATTTAGATGATATCTTGAATATGCTGGCTATTTTGCATATCAATTCTGATTATTCTCAGGTCTTGATTTGATTGCTGTCAACTGCAATTAGTCTACTTGGCTGTGGATCATAGCTCAACAAGAAACTTCTAGCATTAAATTTTCCAAACAACTTTTCATGTTTGATTATTCACAGTATCAGAACTATGCATTTTTTTTTTGCATTTAAGTTGCTTTTTAACCTTCCTTAAAATAAACATTACTAATATTACTTATTTTCTTTCATTTTCAATATTAGAAACAATAAAAAAGATGTCAATTTGGGCAAATTAAAAAAAAAAAATGCATGCTGATATGACATTTCATAATACAAAAAAAACAAAAAAAACAAAAAAAAAACTTTTTTTTAAGTTAGTTCAAACTAAATGTCATCTAACAATAAAAACAGAAAAAATTACATAAACTAGTTTTGTGTTTGACAAATCATTACTGTTTATATGCTTTTAAAACTTCAGCCTGGTTCTGACAAACCATACATTATCAAGAGGCTGTGAACAAAATCTGAGATGCCTATTTCTGTCTCTGAAGAATTTTTAAAAAAATTTGATTTTGTATGTGAATGCAAAAAATGTTATCTTTGATACCATCCAAAAATGCAAAATACCTTCCTATACTTTTGATATTTTCGTTAAAAATTGTTTTTGAAAAAAAAAAAAAAAAAAAATCTGCTAAATTTAGCCTGCATTCATGAATATATCGACTGTACCTTATAAATTTCTCAACATTTAACCTTGGAATAGTTTCTCAAATAATTCCTTTTTTAAACTGCTAATATTTAAAAAGTGACTAAACTAACTCAATGCAAATTTAAAGTGTTTAGATTAATTAAACAGAAGATACATTTTTAAGTTAAACTGAGTTGATCTTGGATTGATAATATTTAACAGCATTCAAGCTTAAAATTATCAGAGTATGAATTTTACAAATAGAAAACTAACCATTTCAGCAAAACTCATTGTTTTGAAATGAGGATTTCTTTCTAAAGCTTTTAGTGACAAGCTTCACTAATCCATCAGTATGAACTGAAATTCATAACACAGCTATTCTATTGTTCAGAAATGTAGCTTTGTGTCAGAGCAGATATAGTCTACTAAGTCAATAATTCTATTTTTTTTTTTAAAGAATACTTAAAAATTATGGGGTATATTACCATAGAGTATAGATTAATGAGCATAACTTTACTATCATACTAATTTCAAGTCTCATTGGGTTGCACAAAATTTGTGGTCTTGAGTCACATTAAGTTTAGCCAAAAGATTCTTGCTATGGAGTAGTAGTTGTTAGTAAACTATGACTGTCAACTCTCAGTAGTTATTTTATTTGCAGCCTTTCTACAGAATAAGCTAAGCATAGTAAAAACCTTGGGTTGAGAGTTATACATAATAATTACCAGGCTAGCCTTGCAGACTCTTAGTAATATTGAAAGTTTAATTACCATAATGGTTAAATTTTTGTTGACATGATACACTAAATGCATAAAGCAATCAAATTATCATTTCTTTGTTTTTTATATTTAAAAAATTAAGTTTTGATCTGAAAAAGTTGTATCATATGCAAATGAGGATGACAACATAAATAGAGAGCAGAGGGTGAACAAAGCTGCATTAGTCAGTGAACCTGTTTGCTAAACGTAATGTGGAGGACTGTGCTACGATTGATACTACTCAGAGAGAAATACACATCACAACAATGGTGTCAGTGATAGTATGCTTGAATTCGCTGGAAGATCCCAGAAAACAGAGACATGGATCAGAATTTTTTCGGCATTTGCAAGAGTAAAAAAATAAAGAAACACCAAGATCGAAGGAGGGGAAAAATGAGAACAGATTTATTTCTTGCTACTGCTGGGTGTGAAGCGGTGAAGAAATTTTTGACAATGTGCTACCCAAGTGAATTAGAACAAATGACATTTGAAGAAATTGTCAAAGTTATAAAAAAAGAACATAAAACCAAAGAAGAGATTGGTTGTTCCTCAAAGAACCAAATTTTTACAAACAAGACAAGCATCAAATGAGTCCATTGTACAGTGTTTACATAGATTAAAAGAACGTGTTAAGTACTGTGAGTTTGAAAAATTGGGAACTCTGGAAATGACCATAGAAGATGAATTAATTCTTTTCAGAATAATTGAAGGTTTACAAGACCAGAACCACAAATGAAAAATACTGGAAGCTTTACAAAGTTGTGACATGAGTTTGGAGGCTAGTGTTGAATTTTTTTACAACAGTTAGAGTTCATTAAAGAATTTAATCAACCAAAAGAAGAATTCAAAGCATACAGGACAAGCATGACCAAGTCTACAATTAAATGTAGATACTGTGGAAAAAATCATAAGAGAAACAAGTACAAATGTCCCACATTAGGAAAAGTATGCTCAAATTGCAAAAGAGACCATTTTTAGAATGTATGAAAATAAAATAAAAAGAGTACAAAAAATACAAACCCCCTCCGAAGAAGAGGCTGAAATATTTACAGTGAATAAGCAAAAAAGGAGAGAAAAAAATAAAGATAAATGGCCAAATATGTAACATGCAGTTTGGGGGGGGGGGTCAAAAAAAAAAAAAAAAAAAAGCAACTGAATTGAAGCAATTTGATGGAACAACTATAAAATTAATGGGTACATTTCAAGGCAATTTTGAAATGGATACGCATTTTGAAATAATTACCATTACTGTGGTAGAATGCAAAAAAGATCACGGATTACTAGGAATTGATGTATTAAAAGTGGATATGGCAAAATGAATCAATTCCATGGAAGCACAAAATGAAATTGGAGTGTTAAAAGGCTATAAAGCAAGTATTTGACTAAAAGAGAATTATCACCCAAAATATATAGAGTTGAGAAAAGTTCCAGTTCATATCCTACCTTTGGTGGTGGCCAAGTTAAACAAAATGATACAACAAAGCATACTAGAAAGAGTAACTGAAGGTAGTAGCAATTGGGTGCCACCAATAGTAGCAATAAAGAAACCTGACGGAGATTTAAGGATTTGTGGTGATTACAAGATAGGGGTAAATCACCAGATATGTTCAGGCTCTTTTCCTTTGCCAAATATTGAAACTGTGAGCCACGAGTTAGCAAAAATGGAACACTTTGTGAAAATTGATCAGCATACAACCAAATAAAAATTGATGAAAAATTCAAGGAAGTAACTACGATAAACACCCCTATAGGCTTGCTAAGGTGTATGTGTTTACCGTTTGGGGTAAAGACGTCAAGTCACATTTTTCAGAAAGTGATTGAAAGAGTCTTATTAGGAAAAATAAAAAATATGATAATTTACTAGGACGATATATGCGTAGGGGCAAGAACCAGAGAAGAATTGAAATATAAAACAGAGCAAATTTTTGTGAGGTTGAACAAGGCAGGCATGACAATAAACAAAGACAAATGTAGTTTTGACTGTAAGAAGTTATCATATTTAGGATATCAAGTATCGAAAGAAGGCATATCACCTGACGAGAGAGTAACAAAGAAAATAAAAGAAATAGCTACTCCAACAAATAAAAAGGAGTTAGAATCCTTTTTGGGGCTGATAAATTTTTATAGTAAATACATTCCAAAATACAGCAACGTAATAGAGCCATTTGCAAAATTACACAAGAAAAATAACTAATTTAACTGGACACAAGAGCAAACTATCACTTTTAAAACAGTAAAGAAAATACTGAGGAGCAAACCAATAATAAAAGTTTTTCACCCACAAAAAGAAGTAACATTAACCACAGACGCCAGTGAAAAGGCGATTGCTACTATCGTATTGCAAGAATAACACCCAATTATGTACATATCAAGAAGGTTAACACCAACCAAGATTAACTACTCAAATACTGAAAAAGAAGCATTGGCAATTATATGGAGCATGGAAAGGGCACAAAATTTCTTGGTGGGAAAGAAAATCAGACCACAAACCATTGGAATTCATATTTAACCTGAGAAAAGAATTGCCAAATTAACATCGTCAAGGATTTTGAGATGGGTGATAAAAATCATGGCATTCGATTTTGACATAATGCTAAAGGGAACACTATCCCACACATAGATGTGTTATCAAGATTGCATTTCAAGAATGAAGCTGAAGAAAAACAGGAAAAGGTGGAAGACAAAATAATACACTGGGTTGAAACGGATGATCTTCTTCCTCTAAATAGACTCAAAATAGAGACAGAGCAAGACCCAATATTAATCAGAATAGTGGAGAGAATAAGAAATAATGTAACACTGAGAAGAGACATATTAAAAGGAGTGCATGATGACATGCATTGTAGCATAATAGCGACACAAAAAAGACTAAAGTTACAAGCTTGGTGGCCAGGGTATTCAAAAAATGTAGAGGAGTATATTAAAAGATGCCCAAAATGTGCAGAAATAAAAAATTTCAAGCAAAGAAAAATTCACTCATGGCCCAAGGAAGCAGAGCCATGGGTTAGGGTCCACATGGATCATGTGCATATCAAAGATAGGGGATTGTTCTTAGTATTAGTGGATTCGTATTCAGGGTGGCCAAAGGTTGTTAGAGTAAAAGCCACCACAATAAAGCAAGTACTAAGAACGATATTCTCAAGGAATGGAGTACCCCAGACACTAGTCACTGACAATGCACCTGAATTTTGTGATGAGAATTTATGTGCATGGTTGAAACAGATAGGATGTCTCCCATACTAGATATTACCATATCATCCACAATCTAATGGAATTGCAGAAAGAATGTCCTTTTCAAAAGAAAATGTATGTTATAGAAAGAATAAAGAAGCTTAGCCAGAACAAGCAAATTTCCTGATACAAAAAGGACAACACAGCTATACTAGAGAAAAAGGGACAATATAATAGCACATGTGGATCAATTCAGAAGCAGAAACGAATTAGATGATGTGGAAATGGAAGATCAAGAAGAGACAGAAAGCCACAAAAGTGGAACAGAGCAGGAAATGAAGAAAGTGAGAGTGAAAAGACAGACGAGAGTGAAGAAAATAAAGAAAGATCAAGATCACCATAAAAAAAAAGAAAGAAAAGAGAGCACAGTACAAGAGTAATCAGAAATAGTAGTCAATGAAACAAGGGTGTCCGGCCTCTTTGGTTCAGGGAGGTGTAGTATCATATGCAAATGAAGATGACAACATAAATAGAGAGTAGAGGGTGAACAAAGCTGCATTAGTCAGCGAACACATTTGCTAAACATAACGTGGAGAACTGTGCTACAATTGATACTACTCAGAGAGAAATACACATCATAACAAAATTGATACATTGAAATGAATATTTTAAAAAAATTCTTAACATTTACAGAGATTAAGAAGCGAACTATTTTTTCTGCCTGTTGGAATACATGTTTAAATAGAAAATAAAAATTTGAACATGCAAACCACTTTTTCACTCGAATTTTCTGTGATGACCAACCTTGATTGTATACTTAAGGTTATTTCAAGAAATTTTCTTTCCTAAAATATTTGAAGCTTTTTCCATCTCAGTTTTCAAAAGTTTATAAGTTCTTCCAGTGTCAGTTATTGGATCAACTAAACTAACAATATCAGAATAATTTAAGATTAATATAACTGGATGTAATGGATAACAGAAAGATGAAGAAGGGCTCTTAGGTCATAAATGTCAAATTTACCTCTTCATTATCAGGATATTTTTCAAATACACATCCTAACCATAATTCCTATCATAGATTGCTGTAACAAACCCCTCAATGTTTTCAAGCTCTATATTGTCCCGTTTTATAATTTTAACTATTTTTCTTTCATCTTGAAAACCACTTCTTGAGACACAGGGGTAAAACTATGTAGTTTTTGAGTTCCTGTAATTGTCGAGATATTTTTTAATCTATTTTCTAAGATTCTGTTTCATTTGGCCATTCATTTGTTGAAGAATACAAAATATTTATGCATGAAATGTTTTTTCTTGCAAATAATCAGACAACTGTCTTGATGTTATTCTTTGTTCATAGGGTTGTCACAGGCTTGCTTTTGCTGTTAATCTCTTAATAGTGCCACCTAACCCATCACATGGTCCTTTCCTATGAGAAGTAGCAAAAAAGTGCAATTTTGTATCAATACCAAAGTCAGCCTTATGGTTGCATAAATTGATACAATTTTTAATGTGAAGTGTCACTATCAGAAAAATAAATCAGATTTTTTTATTTTGAAATTAAAAGTTTTCTTTGAAATAAATAGACAGCGACTATGTGATGCTTGAGATGATCTGATATAAATACAATATTAATATGCTCCAATTCTGTCATTTTTGTAATAACAGACAAATGAATGTAATGCGGGTTGAGAATTATTCCAGTGGAAGCTTTGTGCAGCATCCTCCAAAATAAATAATTCTCAGCAAAATTTGTAATAAATGACTTCACCATCCATCAAAGAACTGTTCTTATTAGAACCAAATTTTGATTGTTCTTTGTCAATGAAATCATGCTTTTTCAAGGTTTGAAGGCCTATGCAAAATGTCTCAATAAATTCTTCTGTAGATTATGAAACAGTTTGCAGTGTGGTTCTATCAGTTGATAACCACTGTTTGTAGATAAAATCATCTATTAAATTTTTATTTAGAATTTCTTCTAAATATAAAACAAAATCCTCCATCAACTTGCTACAAGTTGAGCAGTCACCCAAGGAGCAGTTAGATGTTGCTTCATTGCATGTAACAGCAGATATGCATTGGTGGTAATCTATGAAATGACATTGTTTATCTTGAGTCAGTGTACCAAGATGAGCCCCAACAATCACCATTCATATTTTGATGTATTGTACAAAAACATACACAGGTGTGTTCCAGCAACACCTGCTAGGATACATTCTTTTGGTCAGAGCTCAGCAAATTTTGAAAAACTAATTCTGTTAGGATTTTTTGATTTAAATAATTGGTATGTCTCTTTCAAGGTACAGAATACAAGATACTTTTGTTTGTGAACTCTTCTATCATTCTCATTCATTAAGACTGTCAGTCATTTTTTTTCAGTCATCACTCTGCTAACAGTACAACTTCAATTCTCTTGTGGGAATCTACATTTTTGTATATTTGGTAGAGATAATATTCCTTGTTACAAGTTTTTTTTTCGTCTTGTTATGTATGTTACTCCAGCTTTTCGGAAGTATTGTCAAAATTTGCACATTTTGGGAACTCTTTTCACAAACTGAAAACTTCTTTTAATTGTGTAATAATTTCACTTTCATCAGATCTTTTGTGCTCTTGTAGATTCTTGATGAGAAATTTTAGTCAAAATCAGTTTAATTTTCATTGGTAATGCTCTTTTAATTTTACCAATTTTTTCCCCCCTCATAACTGGTTTGTTTTTCAAGTTTTTGACATTTGATTGGTGATTATTTATATCAATAGTATGAATTAAGACCAAAATTATAAAATATCTCAAAAGATATCTCATTGTTTAGTAGTAAATAATTTTCACCCACTGAGGATTTATCAGTAATAATTATGTTGTATCATTGCACCAACATAAAAAAAAAAAAAATGAATATGAAATTAAAAATTACTGATCACAACTGTTTTGATTTTCCTGTATTGGTGAAGAATCCAAACTACTATGAAAAACCACCAATATCTTTACAGTCTGGAGAGTAAGAGGACCAAGCTTATAGGTACCAATTTAAAGTCATGTGGAGTTCAGTATTTTTTTTCTTCTTCTTCACACTGACTTAAAATCTTTTATTATTAGGTTGGTGCAAAAATAATGTTTTCCCAAATAGAAACTTATGTGAGAAAACGACATTATTTTTGCAGCAACTTAATACTTTAATGACCAGCATATATTTTGACATACCAAAATGTTAAAATGAAATAAAGTAATCATGGTTTAGATATTAGACAGAATTATATAGTTGTAGGAACAATGAATTTGCTTGTAACTCTTAATCATATATATAAAAACAAAAACTAAAAAATTGATTATTTTGTACATTTATTTTGTATGTCAAATGTCAACAAAAATTTGTTAACTATTTACATCATTTGTTACATATTTTATATTATTTTGTTATCTTAACATTAATTCATGACACTTTTTTAAAATAATTATTTTCATTATGCCACTTTTTCATATAAAAATCTATTTATTGTATAATAAAAATGCAAACAAAACCAAAAAATAAGGTTGTTTATTTTCCACCAAATTGGTCAACATTTAACCACAAAAAACAAATTCTGTTGATTTCATGATCATAGTTCTTATGTGAGTATTAAATCAGCATTCAAAGAAGTTTCTAGATATACAACTTGGCCATATTGGGAAATATGAAAATATTAGCATATATTGGCAAATATCAAAATCTGCTATTTTGAGTTTTGGCCCAACTCAGTAAAACTCTTGTAACTCAGGCCAGTCAAAAGTCCACCACAAAATTTTGTATATATGTTGCCATAAGGAAAACAAATTTGTTGTCAGATTTTAAAAAGAATTAAGAGTGATTAAAGGTCAAACTCTAAGGTCAAGGTCAAATGAGATTATTTGACCTTTAAAAATAAATAGCTTTATCCAAGAACTTTAAAATGATATATAATTTAGCTTTGATATTTAAACTTTGTGGCTATTTTCCAAAATTCATAATTTTGGTAAAGGTCAAAGGGTCATCCTTTTGACCTAGAGATGTAAAATAGGTACCATTCAGTTCATATCATGGAGCTTTATAAGTGTACCAAATTTGAAAAAAATCTTTGTGATGGTCAGACCCTTGTTGGTTTGACATGGAATGACACATAAGAGGAAACACACTTGTTTTGTGTGAGTTAACTTAAGATTAAACATCTAATAATGCCCTGAGTCTGAAATAGTTGCATATTTTACCATTGGTGCCAGAGGTAAAAAACCAGAATTTCAAAAGTTAATTTTTCAAGTAGACATGGTCTTTTTACTGGAATGATTAGTACAACATATTCTTCTCATCCCCTATTTGGTGCTGCAATGACCACTAACCTGGTCATATAGTTACATTTAACAGATCATAAATGTATAAATATGTACATTCATTTCTGAGTCTTCCATGGTAAATTTACATCCATGGTTCATACTGCTATCACCTTTCTTAACAAGACTGCTGTTATTATAATGTGGGATATTTAAAAATAAACAAAAACAAAAGTGTAAGGAAACTGAATGAGGTCAACTAAGTTGTGCATATATAGGCATAGCAAATGTCAGAAAATTTAAAGTTTAGCATCCCTATATTTTCAGTTTCATTTATTTGTATTTTGTCCCCCACCCCCGACATATGATCTTATCAATAAAAATATTAGTCCTTTTGAAAGACAAACTGCATCATGCAGAATTTTCCCCTCATTTTGTTATTCCAATACAAAAAAATAAAATAAAGCAAAATCTTCACCAATTGCAGTTAAAAATAGATAGGGCAGGCTTGTAAAGAACTTGAGAAAGCAACTTGCCTTCTCTCAATACAGGAGGGATAATCTTTGGTATTAGCAATGAAAGAAGATCAAACTTCCTTACATAATGCTTTAGAGGAAGGTAAATTTGTCTGCAAAATTTTTCCAATAAACAAGATTCATCTTTTAAAAACCTGCCAAAATTTCAGTGGTGTCATGGTCTCTAAGTCACCTATTAATACCACACAGATAGCTATATATAAGCATGGTAATTCTGTACATTCAACTTGACAGGTTTAAGAGTAGCATTTTAAGATTTTTAATACTGATAGAGATCAGAAAAATATTAAACAAAAAAACCCCAAAATACAAGGGTAATTAAAAACAAAAATGTGACATTCCATACAGATTCATTATTTGTTAAATACCTGGATAGTGTGGACTAAAAGAAAAAAAAAACAAAAACATGGCAAAATGTTTCAGATACAGTAAAATATCAATTTACAATGTACTAAAAAAATAAAACAAAACATTAATTCTTTAGTCTACAATTCATATTTGATTTTAGTTGGTGTTCTTTGGTAACCTTAAAAAGAATCTTCAATGAAATAAATGGCTTTATTTTTTAAATTTTTAAGTGTTGTTTGAAGTTCTTCAAAAAGCTTTGAACAAAGTAGTTTATTTACATTTCTTCTCCTGTCACTTTGCTTGTAACAAACTTGTAAACATTTTTTTATAAGTATAGTAAAACATTTTATCCATACAAAGCTCTAATTCCTACTATTATTTTTTTCCTTGATGAAAAGATTCAGACATACAGCTGTAGAAGACTGTAAAACATGCAGTAAATGTAATTAAAAGAAAAATGAATATATTACTCCAAATAATAAACAAAATCATGATTATGCCTTAAGAACTGACAAAAATGCTTAGGAGAAAAAAAAAAAAGAAAAAAAAAAGAAGAGCAATTATTAAAAAAATTTTAAGTTGAGTTCAGTTTTATGTCAAAACTGATCAGTTTGGTAAATCAGGACATTATTATAGGAAATGGATTTGATTAAAATGAAGTTAAATAAAAATGTCAATGTTCAAAGAATACCAAAGAAAAGAAATTGTTTAGATATTCAAACTCTTGAAGTACAGATTTAGCAAGTGAATTTTTAGACTAAAAGAAAAATATTCATATAGTCATGGCATTGGCCTTTCTAATAACTGAGATAATTGATTGTAGATTTCCTATTGGTGCCAATATGATTTTGGAATGAAAAGTGAAAAAGCATTTTGAATGTTGGTTTCTAAAGCATACAGGCCACTTGAAAAAGTGTGGCAACATACCATTTCCATTTAACTTTGTTTTGAACCAGAAATGTTCTTTGTTGCGTGCCTTTTCTGTGGACAGCAAACAAGTGGAGCTGAAAAATGATTCCTGTTATATGGTACTGTTTGAACATTGACAAAAATACCCAAATACTAAAAGACCTAATGAAGAAATAATGCAAAAACTTAATTAAAAGCATAAAAATAAAGTTTTCTGGGTCTCTAAAGGAAGAGTACAATAAAAACAAAAACTATAACTTATTTACCAGGGGTGGCCAAACCACGGCTTGCAAGAAGTTCAGGTGCGCCTTGAATGAATTGAAGAAAGAGAGAGAGAGAAAAAAAACAATAAGAAACAGAAAAAAGGGACTATCCAATATGTATTTAATTTTTTTTTTTTTTTTTTTTTTACTTATAACTTGACTTAAAACTATTAAAAATAAAAATAAGAGCAAAATAATGAAATGTTTTCATAAGAAAGATAATTCTACATGTTAATTTTTATATTAACCAAAAATTTTAATGTTGAAAATTAAAAAAAGTTTAAAAAGGATGATATTGAAACAAAGGATTTATTTAAACAAAACTCAGATTTATTCAAACCAACATTCCCTATTTTAACATTTTGGGAATGTACTGGAAATTTCCCCTTTAAAATATCAAACTCTATCATAATTAAGACAGTAGTTGATACAAAGCCTTAAATTAATATAAAAATCTTTCAGTCATATCACAACTCACTCATCACAATTCATAATTGGCTATTTTGCTTGTATCTTTCTTAGAAAGAAAACAAATAATTCACCTAAATGACCTGTTTAATTTTTCTGTTTACTACTATAAACATAAATCTAAAAAATAAAAATTTCTTTATGAGTCAACGCCTTACTGACTTAGTGGAGTACTCCCCTGCTTTATCATTACAAATTACAGTTTAATCTATCCACAGTGTATAGAATATAATGACAAAATTGTTTTTCTGACCAATGATAAAAAAAGTAAAACTCCTGCACATATGTGCATATAAAGTGCCTCATGGTATAAAAGTTTGCAAGTTTGTCTTGCAGACAGTGCTAAATAATGAATTCAATTCTCACTGCCTTCAGTCATAAATAAGCTGTGTTAAGTAATTATGCATGATAGGATATTGAAATGTTCTTGGTTTGATCCACATCCCGATATATATTCAATTATTGAATCCATTCCAGCACTGTGTGTGTATAATATATATATATAATGTGACACACAATAAATATGAAACCATGATACTGCCTTTATAAAAATTAAGTTTTGCATAGTTGACATTGACATGTCAGAAAAATTTATATATTGTCAAAGAACTTAGACAAGACAGATATTGTTTCCTGAACTTTCCATGAAATAAAATTTGAACATTCAATACACTTAATTTTAAAACAAGTTTAATCCAATTAATTTGGGAGGAGTTTAATTTTGGGGCTGCATTTTAATCATAGCATTAATCCATCCAGTACCCAGCTGTTTAAGTAAACACATTAAAATTTAGGAGGGAAAAAAAGCAGCTTCTGATAGATTAACTCACATTCCATTCCTTGAGAGATCATCTTATATAAGCAATGCCTTAACTATATCAAACACTGACACTTTCATGAACAAGTAAGGTAGTGCTGATTTTCTGTATTTGATCAGAACTAAACATTTTAATCTAATTAGTACTCATTATCATTCTGCTACTTCATCCTCCCCAATTTTCCAATGTTATATTGTTTGATTTGCTGCTATTATAACAATAATAATAATCTTTTTTATACTGATTTGACACTTCTTTAGCAGCTGAGGATTAAATTCACTAATAACATTAATAAAAAGCAAAAGATTTAAAAGGGGAAAAAAATTATACAATACCACCAAACATCTCAAATCCAAAATGTAGAAAGTTATAAAATCTTCAATCATGAAGTATATTATTTAAATTACTATGCATATTAGCTTTGGTTTTGTAGCAATCATTGGTTGCATATATATTTTAATATTCTAATGTATTTTAAGTTTTTTAGGCTTTTTTTTTTTTAAATTTCGTATAAAAGTAGATATCACATTCATAATTAGCAAATATTTTTAAAAATTATATAGCACACCAAGTGCTATATAATAATCAAGTATTTTCTGCAAAGTATATTATCACTTTGTAGTTTTGTATTTAAATTATTGTATTCTGCACAAAACTTTGTAAATTTATCCAAATATGAAAAATTGTAACCAAATAATCGTGTTCTCATATCTACCAGTTTTGTGTATATTAGATATAATGAAAATACAAATATTGGATCATAGGATGAAATCTATTATTTTCGTTCTACTTATTTTTATATATTCTTCAGTCTTCTTCACATATGGGGAGCATCTTGCAATTTTTTCTCTTTCATTTCAGCATTTTTTCAAGTAATGTATTATTAACCAAATATTCTGGAAATTTTTAATGCTCAATGAAATTCTGACTCTAGGTTAGGGAAACTAAAGTAAGAGAAGTTTAAAATATCCAATCTTGTTCAGTCAAATATCTACTGCCATTAACACAACCAGTTGAAAATTGTTAATATAAATGTTGGTTTGAATAAACCTTCCAAGTGCTATTCTCATTTTATTACAAATGTCAAATTATTTTTTTTTTTTTAAATCAAAAATGTTTTTGTTTGTGCATTAAAAATGAAGAGCTTAGTACCAAAATCACCCAGGGCAAAGAATATAAAAAAAAAAGAAAGCTGAAGTGACTTCACATATTAAAAGTAGCCAACATATAGACAAAAACATGCACATATTTTTAAAATTAGTAAAAGCATTAGATAAAAAAACAAAACAAAAAAACAAAACAAAAAAACAAACTATAATTCAAGTTGGAAAATCAAGCATCAGAATTTAAAAGTTATGAATCCATCCCAATTTATTTCAGAGTAAGATTTTGAGCTACTTTTGAGTTATAAAATCTCAAAAGTTGAACTATGCAGATTCCTGAAGAAACAAAAAAATATATATATTAAAAAAAAATCAACTTTTGTTTTGAACTTATCTAATTCTATTTACATTTCAGTATATATGTTATCACAATTCTCTTAGTAATGCCTGTGTTAACAATTCACAGACTGAATAGTGAAAATTGCTAAATCAAATTTTATGTTAAATATTGCAGAAGTTGGTTCCTAATCAAAGTTTTTTTTTTGTATAGAAAATAACTCAAGCCAAGCAGATATATGTTGGATAAGTGCTAATGCCAATAAGAAAAGTTGAAATTTTGCCTTTGCATATTGTATCAAAATGCATTAGACACTAACAAACAAATGATTGTTTTTGTTTTTTTTTTTTAATATAAAAAAAAGAATCAAAGTATATATGTTTAATAAAACCTTCCTATGAGAGTAAAAACATCTAGCAATTTATAATTTGTGAATATCTCAACACAGATTTGTGAAATGATGCTCTTGTACTTTGGAAGTTCTGATAAGAATTATCCATGAGCATATTAAATGCACATAGCTGCCAGACAGTTTCATGTAGAAGCTGTAAAAGGAAATATATTACAGATTAACTTTGAATATTTAAAGTGCATTTGACTGAGATTTTTAAAATTTACATTTAAGCTTTAGTTTGATTTACTTTTCACTCACTCACACTATTTACTTCCTGATGGGATATTAAAGTAAAATATTACTGTATCAAATATACCAGTATTATGGGGTCAAGCATTATTAAAGCTTCAGATATCATAATAAATATATGATTAAATGAATTGATTTCCTTTTAGAAAATAAAAGAGAAGCTCTAGTACATATGAATTATAGAGCTCATCAAACATGGTTTATATAAAAAGGAAGAAGAGGTATTTCAAGATGTGAATAATTCTACAAAGACAGAACATCCTGTCGTATATGTATATGGCTATTTAATAAGCTTGGTATTGTCCAGTATAAAGAAATAAGACACCCAGTGAGCATAGAAATCACTACAGTAGCAGTAATCTACAAAACTAACTTGCTCATTATTACTCTGCAGTGAGATATTCATATAACCAACATGAATATACAAACCAAGAATAGTAACATTTTAATTTTATATTTAAAATATCTTTGAAAAAACATTTTCAAGAAATTTCATTTATGATACAGACTGTTTAAATTGAAGAAAGTTAAATCAAATATTAGCATGAGATTTAACTGCAAAATTTATTTATGGTAAAAATAGTATTAATAAATTTTGCCTTAATCTAAAAACACAAACCAATTTAATTTTATCAGTTATTTTGCTATTCCATATATATGGATATAAATAAAAAAAAAAAATAAAAAAAGTCAACAAAGCAATGTGTGGACAAGCATTGTAAAGCAGCTGCATGGTTTTCCACCTTTCCTGTTCTGTAACTGGTATTTTTCTTTAATTGCAAAATCATAAACTTTAAAGGTGACAACTGTAACTATCTACAGTATCAGTTTAACCACACTTCAGCCATTTGTAATAAAGTATACCTTTCATATAAACTAAATATAGAGCAATAACTTTTTTTTAATTTAGGCTTTCTTTCAATATTACAGACTGTCTTTGACTCACATAATTTCCCCAACAATCTCTAACAAAAGAGTTTTGTTTTGTATGTCTGACAAAAAGTGAAATATCCAATGCTTTGCTTTGACAATTCTTGTGGAACAAATCTGAATATCTTACAACTGATAGACACCAACTTTTCCAACCAATTCTAAGTTTGACCAAGTGGGGATGTCATCCAAGATAGCTTGCAAGGCATCACTTGTAAAATTTGTTTTTTTAGGTCTGCTGCTGCACAGTTATTTCAATTTTAATTCACTTTTCTTGATTTCTGCAAATCAGTCACAACACACTGCTTTCAATAGAACTATTCTAATAAGTTTTATTTATTATTTTTGCTTTTGGTATTGTCTTGTCCAACTTGAAAACCAACATACAGTGTTATACATGTACTTTGTCTATTGATACATTTTAACTCTCTTAATGCAAAATCAATGAACACAAGAGATTTTCAACTGTGTAATCAATCTTCAATTATCAAAAAAGAAGTTGCTGGGAACTAGTGTGTGTGTGTGTGTGTGTGTCTACCAAAAAATACAATTTAAATATAGAAATTGGCTTCTATTGTAGGATTTAGTAAAGGGGGCTTTTAAGATTTATTTTTTTGTTTGGAAATAACAAAAAGATAATTTCCAGAAAATAATGTTTTAAACCCCCCAACCCCTAATACAGGGGGGAAAAAGGGAACTCTTTGATAAGAAAATATTTTATACTGATGCTAAATTTTCCCACAAACAAGCGAGCAACACATAAACAGCAACAAAATTACAATGAGATATTCAAGTTATGAAATATGCATGTGTCTCAAAATCATCTCAGGATGAACTTAAAAGCTTGTTTAAGCATCTTAGCATATAACAACATATTTCAGATATGCCTTTAAAAATATATTTTTAATATCATGAAAGAAAATTAATTTTTTTTTTAGAAAACAATACAAATTAAAAAACATTGAAAAATTTATTAATGAAACAAAACTACTTTCTTTTAATTAAGGCTTATAACTGCCATTCATTATCTTCATGTAAGAATGTAGATATATTAGATATTTTTTAAAATTCCTTTCCTGAATATTTTTTAAGAAATTATCAGTAACAAATTTTAAGTAATGAAAATTAAAGGCATATCTGGAACACACATCCTGCTAAGAGAAAAATATAGTAATGAAAATTGTTTGGCTGGTAAACTTGCATGCAAAAACATCATTAGTCTTTTTCACAATCAATAAAAAGTATTCTTTTGTGGTTCTGTTTTTAGAAATTCACAATTTGTAGTCATATTCAAACCACACACATGGCACAACATGCAAAGAGAGAACATACTTAGGAACATGCAATATTTTTTAAAAGCTGAAGCATGAAGGTATTTTATGTGAGTGTGTATGTGTGCACACATGCATGCATGTTATACACATGTATACTGTCATGCATATATAATGCACCCAGTGACACTCACTCAAACCTAGCAGGACAAGGAGGAAAGGTGGAAGCTATGAATTTGCATGCAATAATAAAAAACAAAGTAGTTTTTCTTTACAATAATATAATAAAAGTAATAAAACAAATATCTAAAAAAATAAAATAAAAACAGCTTAAACATGAAATATACAGTTTTATTTTCATTTTGAAAAAAAAATAAAAGTAAACTAAGTGAAAAAAAAAAAAAAAAAAAAAAAGGAGCTAAGGTTAATGTATTTAAAAATTGGGAAAAGGAGAGGTTGAATGGGTTTGAGAAATAAAATCTACACCTACACTTTTTTAAAAAGTATAAACCACTATTAATTATACATGTCCCTAATAACTGACCCCTATCAAAATTAGGAAAGAGTATAACAACTTTTTGCTGCTACTATGAGTGATTTCATTTTAAATTGATAAAGCAAAAAATGTTAACTTATGCCGAGTAGTAGATAGAAAAACTACAAAATATATTCCAAGATTTTGTGATTTTAAACAAAACAAAAACTTAAGTTTGCCAAAAGCCAATGTTTCAGTGAATTATTTATATAGTAGGTGTTATTTTTCTTTTGTCTGTTTCCATGGCAACAAATTTTAAGGAGAGTTGCACTATACAAATTTTTTCTTCAATTTTCTTGAAGAATATATAAAATTTAATATTTAAAAAAATGTAAGTACATGCAAAAATTTCGGCCAGTACCAAATGAATAAAGCTGAAGGCAAAATATCATTCCAATGTGCAAGTGTTAAAACTATAACTAAAGACACATGCATATATACAAGGGTTACCACATGCAAACTGTACATGCATTGTATCAAGAGTGCATGTGAATAACTGATGAAAAGAGAAAAAAAACATGAATTGCACATATACATGGATAAATCATGTACATGTTGAAAAAAAAAAAAAAAAATTTAAAAAATGAATAAAAACATGTACAAAAATTGGGCCACAATATGAATTTGATATCAGGAAAATGAGCTGGTAGTCGGAAATGGTGATGGTTGAGACACTGAAGGGGAAAATTTGCTGAAACAATTTTTTTTTTTTTCAAATTTGATTGTTTCAATAATGAACATAAATATCTAAATTTCATACTCAGAATGAAATAAATAAATAAAAAAAAAAAAAACAAAAAACAATACTTTGTTCAGGAACATAAATCATTAGTATTCATCATATGACATTTGAAATACCATTAAATATTCAATTTACAATAATGTATATTTCTCAATTTCTAGGTTTTTGGTTGCCTTCTTAAATGCACTATCACTTCAGGGTGTTAGTGATCATGGTTCTCCACAGTTTCTTGTTCTTTATTATTTATGAATTACCATGACTTCTTGGCAAAAGATAGAATGGTTTTCCAATGCTTTCTTCAGGGTTTTGACTGGCTGTCAACTTGTGACAGCCTCGCATATCCTGCTATTTATAACTAAGCAGGTAGATGAACTCATGCCTTTTCCGGGGGAATTAGTGCAAAGTGGACACAACAGACTAGGTCAGAATTTGAACTTTGCTTGCAACTTCCACTTTTGTCACCAATAACCTGAACATCTAAATTTGTTGCCTACAAACTTAATTTGAGAGACCTCAATAAATGTAGCTGTTAACAGAACAAGTTTATTAACAAAGCACTGTATAACACAAAACATTTTAAAGAACTTAGTAAATCCCCAGCAACTCATGAACTAAGGGTCAGTGATCCTGAAACATTGAACAGCAAAAAAATATTTATCATTTATTATTTCACTTTATACTGAAATGAAAATTTCAGCATATATATCTTTTTTATCTATTAATAGTTACTGCTAGACTTGTACAGATTAGGTGTACATAGGTTTATCGCTAGTTTAGTGAGAATATGTTTTAAACTTAGAAACAAATATGTAACCATCATTTATTTTGACAAATATTTTAGTATTTTCTTTTTTAAATATGTCTACATTTTTAAAATGTCTATAATTGTAAATTACAAGTTTTAATTTGTTCCCTTAAATGATTTACTTCCAGTTTTATATATAAATTTGCTTTAAGACTAAAATTTTACCTAAGCCAGTTTCTAAATTGTCAAAATTTTTTTGCGAAGTAATAATTAAATGCTTTGATAAATACCTGTCCAGATTCAATATTTTTGGAACACGGAAAAATGCTAAATTGCCTGAAATATTTATGAAAGTAATCTCAAGAATTCACACCTGTAGATTAGGCAATACTTAAAATCTAAACTAGTATGTTTAGTAGACTGTTTGATGCTGGTTCATATATGTAGTAGGTGTGCATTTAATAGATTTGCTACTCTGTCCCTAATCTTTCTTGGTCTTTTGCAAAATAATATAGATTTGATAAAAATGCATTAAATAAGAGCAACTATTTCTGGAAAAAGATGCTTGAAACAATCAACCGTCTAACCACACTAAAGGGCTGTGATACAGTGAAACAGTTTGTCTGTGGATGACATATATATATATAAAGCACCTTATTAGTTAACAAAATATGTTCATAAAAATCCAGTTATACCAGAATCATATTTCAATGCTTCATGCTAAATTTTTTGTTGAATTAATTTCTTGAAAATATAGAAAATTTAGAATCATGATGCACACTGACAAAAAAGAAAAACAAGATTTAATTTTCAAATGCTGGATAATATCTTTCCTAGAGTGAAAAGCCAAGATTTAGGTTTTTCATTTTAAACAGGCTCAAATTCAAATTAGTATATATTCTTATTTTTTGTGTGCAAAAGTAAAAGGAAGAAAATCCCTGATAAAATTCATTTGTGGCTCAACCTTTGAGCACAGCAGGATTTAAATTGTTAAAAAAAAGAAAAAGAAAAAAAGGAATATGTAATAAGGATTAAATTTTTTTTTTTTTTGAAAAACTTGGATCCAGTTTCAAAAAGGAATGTGTGTAATAGACACTACAGAACCTTAATCAAGTTATGAACAATGAAATTAACAACAAAAAAGAAAGAAAAAAGCTGGAAAGGAAAGGAAATTTTGTTATGATTATATTATAAAAAAAAATTGTTCAAATTTTTCAGGTTGGAAAAAAAAAAAAAAAAAAAATCACTTATTTGGATTAACTGGATCCATTTTTATTGGAATATTTATATTTTTATGCAGGAAAGGAGGAGGAGGAGTTTTGGAGAAGAAAGAAAAATGGCAGTGATAGGGGTTATAGTATAAATGATTTTTAAAATTTTACTGAAATGAGAAAATAAATGAGTTTTGCACATGGAAAGCTTTTTCTCTCTGTAAAAGATGTTTTTGATTCAAGGAAAGTGCCTTGAATATCATTCAGATTTTAAAATGTATTAATTTGGGGTATAAGTATTAAATGTAAGAAAAGTTAATGTGGAGATTATCATAACGTGAGAGTGTGTGTGCATTGTGTGTATGTATATGAGAGAGAGAAAATAAGGAATGGTAGGGATGAATGGGTGCTTTTCTATGACTGATATATCCATCAGATCCCCTTACGTGTACACTTGTTTGCTAAATTATTCAAGAAGGAACATACAAGCTGCTATTTGTGAACAGAGTTTTCACTAATTTACAGTGCAGCACAATGTAAATCAATCTAAGAAATGCCATGACTGAAGTCGTAGTGGGTGCCTTTCCCAGAAACCAAGTGTAGCTTTCTTGTTTTATACTTTTCTAACAAGACAATTTTGTTGAAAGTATATCAGATTATCTAAAGAGGTGTGGATGATTAACGTGTCAATGCCATCAGATTTAGCCCTTTAAAAATCAACATGACCACATCTTCTGGTTGCTGATGAGAGTTGGCTGAGCAGTAATGAATCTGCTCAGTGTTTATTGTTTGTTTTTTCTCTCTCTCTGGAGTATTTTGTAACCTTGTTAATGTATGCTCACCTGGGATTGTTTTACACTGGGCATGAATTTTTGATATGCAGTTGACTATCAAATATTCAGAATCAGTTTTCAACTCTATCAAATGTGAAATAAAACATTTTTAGCAGCGATTTTAGTTAACACTAAAAAGAGAATAATCTTCAGAATAAAGAAACAATTTTATTTCTATGCAATTTTAAATGGAAAATATTTGAGAAATAATCTTTTATATGATTAGAGAGAATTAAGCTTTCCATGGGGTAGGAAAGAATTTAAAATTTTCATCCCATTTAAAAACAAATTAAAAAGTCAAAAATTTAGAGAGAAAGGAGAACATGTTACCGCCTGAAGAACAGACATTAATAAAAATACTGCTTTAGTAATTTAATTTTGTTTGGTAATGATATTCATCATTGTAATTAAATTAGCGGTTAAAATGCAAGTAAGAATAATTATTTAGAGTTAAAAAAAATAAAAAATTGAAAGGTATTAAATCAGTAATATAAGAGATCTCCTCCCCCAGCAGATGAAGAGATAGATATATAAAGGCAATACTGTCATGGCTGACGATGGAGAACTGTGCGGACACTTACAGAATTCAGGCATGATTAGATCGCTTGGCATATCCCACACAACTTCGCCATCCGTTGTCACTACAGAAGGATTAGAAAAAAAGGGATTTTTTTTAGTCAGGCGGCAGAAGAAGCACACACGTGGTAGGCAATGTGACACATGTGCAACACTGAAACACAGCCAACACAGACAATATGAATTCTCACTTTTTCTTTCAATATATATATATATATATATATATATATATATATATATATAAATATAAATCAACTACATATTAGAATAAGGGACAACACTGCAATTAAAAAAAAAAAAAAAAAAATCTTTCTTTAAAATTTCAAATGTCTCCACAACAGAGACAGATTTCAGATCAAAATGCTTAAAATGTATGTAGATAACAAAATATAAATCTTGATATGGACACTAGTCTAAAACTGCATTCAAATAATATCTGTTGGTAGGCATCTGACACTAAAATAAAAATAATATAGTAGCAATTCAATGTTTTCAAATTCAATTTGAGATTTTTTTTTTTTTAAATTTTTTTTTTTTTTTTTTTTTTTTTTTTTACAGGAATTTCTTAAATAATCTCTCAGTAAATTATCATTTACTTTCCTGAGTAGAAAAATCAAAATCTGGTGTTGGTACAATCAAAATGTTAAAATTTAGGGAAAAAAAAAAAAAAAAAAATCACTCTAGATATCTTTCTTTCAAGCAGTTAAATACAGAGATGAAAAGTAGGGAGGAAAAAAAAACTTAACATTCATTAACATGGAGCTAGCTAAGCTCATTATAAAATTGAAATTTAAAACATTTCAGTCAACAATTTTTTATTCTTATCAGGTGGTCAATACCATTATCCATTGTTCAAACTATTTCTTGTATAAAGTACAAGGTTGCAATTAAGAAACATCCAGTAATAATCAAACTCCTGTCAATTTTAATGAGCTACGAAACCAACTAGTTAACAATCATTCCTTCCTGACAATTTTTCTTCTGATATTTTACAAAAAAGCTATTTATGGCTTAAGATTATTAATATGCCTTGAAAGTGTTTATCTCATTCTAGTAATGCTGATTTTCAAGACTGAAGAGCTGGCATCTTATCTTTGACCTCAATTTGGTATTAAGCTTAGTAACTGTCAGTTTCATTCTGTTAATCTTATCTTCAGAGAAGAAAATTTCTAATCCATAGCTAAGGACAAGAGTAAAGTATAAATTTCTATGAATCAACATTTAAAGACAAAGAATTTTAAAACTATTTCATCATATCATTTGAATATTCAGCCTTTATTAATACATTTTAAAACAGCCTTTCTTTAATTAATGAGCAGCTTATAATAAAACTGAATGGCTATCAAAGAGCAAATGAGAATAAATAATTTACCTGATACAAATAGCCAACATCAGAATCACTATCAGAACAGGTTAAACAATTTATATCATCACAATGAAACAAACTGTAAAATATTCACTTAGATATAAACTGTCTTAGATTTAATAGTTTACATTTTTTTTATATTATTTCCAAGATTTTTACATTTACCTCAAGCTTAGTCATTAATATTCTTAAATTTTGTTTCCAGTAAAAGTAACTGCAGTCTGAGTGCCTGGATGTTAGAAATATATTCACCACTAAAGTTTTAAAAGATAAAACAGTTTTTGAAATTCTGATGTTTGAATGCATGCAACTCTCGAATGAAAACTTGCTTCTGTATCAGCTATCAAGTCCCTTTTGCATCAAGATGAAAATTTGGCAATGACTCATGCAATAATAACAAAGCTCCATCATACATTTTCAAATCAATCACTGGAAAGCATTCTATATCAACTCATTACTGCTTTTATTTTGCCAACCCAAGTTTAGAATTGTATTTACATTTTCATTTTTTTTTAGGGGATGGGGTCCAATCAGACTCCTCTCTGTTGGCTTGGAGCCTGTCAAAAAACAAAAAAAAACAAAAACAAAACAAAAACAAACCTTTATTGAGCTCAGTTGGTAAGACCATATTTCAGTTGACTACATATTTCTTAGGTATGCTACCTTTTTTTCTTTTTCATGTGTTCACTATCCAAATTATGTCTATTAAATCAGTTTCCCTTTACTAATCATAAGCAGAATTTTAAGATTATCTCAGTAATTTTTATTTCCTCAGTGACAGGCATGCTGAACTACATACTAAATAATGAGTATTATACATTCTTGGATAAGTTTTATGTCATATCATATATCACTTAAAATTATTTTTGTTTGTGATATTTTCCTCACTTATTTTCTTTAACAGATTCTGTATCTTTACAAATTTTAAAGTGTACTTTCTCTGAATATAGTCATAGGCTTTAAAGCTAAAAACTACAACTATCATATAGTCTATTTTTTAGTCTTTCTGCAAGTGTCCTCATTTCATTAACTGAAAATATGAGGATGTGTAAGAGTTATTGTTACGAAAAACCCAATTGCCAGACAGTTTGAATTATGATTGAAACTTGAGCATGTTCATTTCACAATGCTCTTAGAAAATTCATGGATATTTCTTCCTGTACTATTCCATTGACCAAAGTCACTGCCATGATTAACAGAAAAATACAGTCAGGTCAGAGAATGCTCTCTGCTACAGACACTATGTAAACCAGTACTACTTAATAATGTCCCTATAATCTCATGTTACTAAGAGATGAACACTACTAAGTAACCACCCTTGCTCTGAAGATGCTTATGAAAGAATATACCTCTCCCTCGCCAACAATCTGCTAGATCAGAAAGTTAACTAAACAAACAACAAAATATGTTCTAGATGCTTTATAGTTGTGAACTTCTGTTAAACTCAGTAAATAACAAAATATATAAAGTTAGCCAGTATTAGAACATTGTTAAATTTATAAATCAAAGTGAAGAATTTGAAGTAAAAATTTTCATATGAAAAGGCATGTATGAAAAGATAAAATTAAGGGCAGAAGATCCTTTAAAAATAAATAAAAGTCTAATTTGTGAAAAAATTAGCCATAAAATAACAGCAAAAAATAAAGCCAAGTTTACTCAAATGATTTTCTTTAAAATTAGAACATGATTTATGATGAACTTATCTTCAAGTTTTTAACAATGAAGTAAAGATTAGATTTTTATTTTAACTATTCTTAAAATAGCATAAAATCACTGTTCAGTGGAGTCAAAAGGAGTCAAGATTTGTAAAATAGGAAGATTCTCAAGTTTTGCAAATTCAAAAGGTATGCTATCTTTTGAAAAGTGTAGTTAGTTAGGTCCCCGAGCATAGGCTGTAGAAAAGGTAAATAGTAACATCAGCAGTAATTATATATATATATATATATATATATATATATATATATATATATATATATATATATATGTCAAAAAAACCCTTTTTTCAACTAGAGAATTTCCCTATAGCATGGCAATTTATTTCAAATGTAGACTCTGCTCAACAATTGATTTGCTTTTCCCCCCAATCAAATCAATAATTCTATTCCTACAGAACAATTTTACTATAACAATAAAAAAGAAAACATCTTCATTGGTCAGCACATGTAGACACTGCTAATGAAGATTTTTCCATGCTATAATAAACTTTGAAAACAAGGTATTTGAGAAATCAAATGGTCTAAAAATCAATAATCAATCCTATATTACATAGAAAAAACAAAAGCATGTATTTCTTGGGATTGTTTTCTAATTATCTTGCTGGAAAGGTAGTTGTGTAATGAATCAAGTTTCCTGACAATTGGATATAGAAAAGATATGGTAGCCACAGCAGCAGTAACCAGTAGTCTAGTAGCAGTAACAGCTGAACTCATGCCTATATAAACTGATGCTGTCAAAGGAAATCTTTATTTCACCATGAGCCCTTACCTACAACATGGCAAAGTAATACTTTACTCATTTCAAATATAGACTTGTGGACTCCCTGGCCAACAGGAGGCATACTTTTCTATAACCAAACCTTTGGTATCTTATTTCTATGGAATAACTGTTTTATAAAATTTCAGCTTGTCTTGGATTTTGCTTTTATTCTGTATTGCTTTGTTGAAAACATATTGGATGGTATTGATAGTGTCTTGTGAGATGAAAATTTAACTTCAGCTGAATTGTTAAGGATGTTGAAACTGACTTGAGCAAACTTGTTTGAAAGAGTACAAAGGGGGGAAAAAAAGAAAAGGAGAAATGGTCATTGTTGTATTCAATATGATAAAGCTGTTGTTATGCAGGAAAGATACATCACACAGATATTTAGTGGGAATACATAATTGATATTTAGCAGAAAATGCAGAAGTATTTTTCATGTTTAAACTCAGCTGCTCTTGCCTATTTTTTTTATGAAAAGATTGGCATAATTTCAAAATTTAAAGTTGTTTTACCAAAAGAATAGGAAATTTAGTGAAGAGATGATAAACTAAATTAAAAAAAATGGATGGGATAATAAAACAAACCATTGCTGTGCCCTCAAGAGTTCAATTTATTTTCATGGCTCAATGCTTATAAAAATATCAGTGCTCAAATTATTGGCAAATCAAGTTTATTAATAAAAAGTAGTACTTCATTAATGTTAAACTGCATTATAAGAATCAGAGAATTAGGCAAAGAAAAATAATCTTTTATATATATATATATATAAAAGTCAGCATGACAAATGACACTGTCATCTCTGAAATCTATTTTTATTCATCACTATCAAGATAGGGTAAATGATTTGCCAATCAGGAAGGCATTGATGAAAATTTTCTTTTTAATTTTTTTGCTCCCATTGCAAATGATTATAAATTCATTTAGCAATGGTTGAAAATTGTCCAGACAGGTATCACTGCAGAATATGCAAAATAATAGAAGAAAAAAAAAAGAAAAAAAAAGAAAAAGAATTATGTGGATGCATTTAGTGACTAAGATAGGCATTTCCTACTCATGCCAGATGCCTATGCTCAAACCAATCTTTAAAAAAAAAAACAAAAGTAGGTGTAAGTCAGTATTCATAGATTGATGTTAAAGATAGGCTCTCTCCATATAGAATACTAATGCAGTGCAATACTTCTCAGCTCATTCTCAGTATCATTTAACCTTGTGCTAGATTAAACTTAGTAAATATTTTTTTGTTTTTACCACCACATAATAATGTGGCAAACTATTGCAAGCATGAGGAGTTCAATTCTTTTTTCACTGGGTGCTCTGATTATAAACAAGCTATATATAAAGTAAATCTAAGATTACTAGAGAGAGAGGACAAAGCAATGCTAATTCAGTGTAGGAGGACTTAACTAGTAAACCATGTTGAATTAAACTTTACAATTAAAAATAGTCATATTATTAAGCAAACTATGAAAAGCTAGCAGTAACCCTTATTTTTGCTTGCACAGCTATTTGATCAGAGCTTCAATTATCCTACAGTCCTGTTTGAAACTGATTACAGATCAATATTTAAAATTTCTGAAGTTTCCAAGTTTCTAATGAAAATAAAAATTACTGCTAAAGTATTTGAAGGAAGATATACTTTATTTTTAAGTGATAATAAAATAAATTGTAGTTAGAATTTATTTCTTAAAAAATGTAATAGAGAATTTAACTGTTTATTTAAAAGAAAAAGATCATTTTTATTCCTTGAAGTATGGCACTGAAGAGACAAACTCAAGATAATACAGCAGTGAAAAGTTTCAAAGTACCAAGTTCTGTTAGGGATAAGAGGAATCTTTATAGTTGGGGAAAATGCATATTAACCTGCAGTTAATGTGATCTACAATAAGTCATATTTAATGAAAAATGTAAGTTCAAGTGCACAACAATCTCTGGTCAGGAAAGCCAGAAAATAGTGCCATAAATAAAGTAAGTAAAGATTGGCTACAGCAGAGGGCAGGCAGAGAGAAATAGGTGTGGGAAATTACAAAAAGAGCAAAGGGATAGTGTGGATGTTCATTTGTGTAGCTGTGAGGGTGCATTCTTGAAAGAAAATAAAATGCAGACCACTAAATTCATTCAACTTAAAAAGCTAACAATTAGGGGAAAAACAGCATGACACATTTTGACTATTAACAGGCAGTTTTTTCAGGTGTAGGGATTTAAAAATCTGTAACTGGTATTGTTTTCACTGATAAATTCAAGTCACTAATATTTTATATTTTTCATAAAACTTTTGTTCAGTTTAAAAGGGTTGATTTATAAAGTTTCAATTTTCCATCCACACAACCAGAATACAAAAACAATGTGATAAAACAGTATTATTCTCAAAAATGTCAATTAAAAAAAATGAATGAGAAGAAAAGATGGGGAGATTAAAAGAAGTTGAGATTAACTGTCTGTTAATGAAAGTTGCATTCCTCGAGATCTACATATTTTATTCCAATGTACATTTAGTTGACATTCAAAAAAAGTTTTAGTTTCATCTTCACAAAATCTATTAAATTAAAAAAAGATAAAAACAACTAAGTTTGAATTAAAGTTTTAAAAATCCAAATATCAGTTATTGAAATTTATTTATTGTATGGTTTTATTCTATATAAAATGATGGCATTTTAAAGATGCAAAATTACATAAGTTTTTTCTGTTAATTAAAGCCAATAACAAATTAAGTTGTCAGAGTAAGGATTGGATTTTACAGGATACAATGTGTAATCATGTAATTTAATCTAGCTGGCAGCAGGTTTGTCTTCAAATCATGAAAAATATTTAAGAAAAATAAAAAAAGAAGCAAAAGTACTATTTCTCTTCTCTGTACAGTTTACAGATTAAAAAAAAGAAAAGAAAAAGACATTTGCAATTTTTAAGAAACAATAATAGCATTTGGTTTCTGTTACATAATAGGCTTTTACCAACTAAACCCTAACATTTGACCAGGTCTTCTTACTCAGCATCCTGTTCTTATGCACATATCTAGATGAGTCATGCAGTGCCAAACTTTCTTTTAAGGCATAAAGAACAATAATTTTACTGCCTCATAAATTTTGGCAATATGAGAACATGCATTTTTTTGACATTGGAAAAGCTTAGTCCACCAATGTGCTGGTTGGTAATGCCTCTTAATCAAGATAAAATTAAAATCAGAGATAATTCTGCTTTCATGATATTGGAGATTTTAGAAAATGCCAGACTCTTTATACCAATCCATTTACAATATTTACAGACAAAAAATTGTACCTGATTGATAATTGTGGTAATTGAAGTGTCATCCTTCAAGGAATTATTATTTGCAGTAGTAACTTCAACTTTACTATTTATATAAAATCAAGAAGACTTATTTTGAAAAATTCAAACTGTATTTGATCTAATTTGAAATAATTCTATATATGACAAAGTTGCAATAGACCACTGAAAATTTAATAGATAATGGTTTTCTTGAAAATAATGATTATTCTGGATGAAACTAGAGAGACAAATGTCATTATAGCTCATTGATACAACACAGAACTGTAGGGCATCAAATAAAGGCTAATTCCTCATTTTACCATTCCCTTTGTTTTAAATAATCAAATCTAGCAGTGGTTAATATTTTTTCAATTTTAAATTACTGCATACTTACAACTTGTTCCAAGTGATATTGAGTAAAACTGAAAGGTGAAAAGTTTTATCTTTCTAAATTAGCAATGCCGCTTGCAATCAATTTCAAAAGCTGAAATTTTGAACTGTGAAAGCCAAGTGAAAACTATTCTTGTAAGCATTCAGACAGAATCCAGTAAAACCTGTTAAATTTTGTTCTGCATCTGCACATTACCCCTCCTCTCAATCTCAAAAAAACAAAAAAACAAAAAAAAAACACTTTTGTCCTTCTTGGGGCATGGCTGCAAAAAGTAGGAATCCAGAAGCAATTTAATAATTTTATAAATTTTTGGTTGCAGTATGTGTGAAATAAGTTTTGCTTAGGGTATATACTCATGTATAAATCAATGCTATTTTTTTTTCTTAAGACTAAGCCAAAAAATTAATTTTTCAAGAATATACACACATTTTCTGGTATGGCATCTACTTGTTGCAAAATTGTTTAAAAATGGATAATATTAGAAAATTCTAATAAAATCTAATCTCGAATAGGAAGCATTCTGGTACCTGAAGAGAAACCTACCAGATCATGAAAATACAATCTACACTGAAAGTAAATAGTTTTCATTAAGAAAACTTGCAGTCTCATTAAGATACTTCAGGAGACATTTACTAACCTTAGTTTAGGTTAGTACAAGGCCAAATAAGAGGGAGGTAAATAATATTTTTTAAGAAAATTATACTGTGCCAATATTTTAACTGTGAAAAATCTGCATGTCTTCAAAATCAGCATTCCAAATCTTGGCTTTTTTCTGAACTTGAGTACAAACATGAAAGAACAACCACTATGCGGGCCAAATTATGAGATTTATATAAGATAAATGAATACTGTCTTTTTTTACCTTTTTAATTTTTACTCTATATTATTTATAAAAATATGACAAACTGGAAAATTTTTTGTGACGCATTTCATCTGTTAGGATTTTCATTAAACTGGGCTTTGCTGATGTTGCCACATCTACACATGCACACAAAACGAGAGACATAGGCAGTTTAAAAAAAAATTAAAGAAAAAAAAAAAGAAAAAAAAAGAAAAAAAAATTTTTTTTGTTTGAATCTAGCCAAATTCATCTGTAATCATTGACCTACTTTATATTATGTAAATTTTGATAAATCTGTTTAGTAATTGCCAAAAATATATAACTCTTTAAAGTGTAACAAAATCACCACACAATTTGTGTACTTTCTTCTGCATTACATCTTACTATTTATTTTAAATAAAATTACTTATTGATGTACATATATATCTATATACCATATATGTATATACAATTTAATATCTATACAATCAGAGCTAGTACTTGGGTCTTCACTGTATTAATTTCAAGGTCAGAAATATAATGCACATGGAGTGAATAGCCATTTGTAAAATGGTTTTTAATTTATCTAGTCATTTTAAGGTAAATATAAAAAATAAATAAAATTGGGTTATTAGTGAAATCTATTTGATAAGATTTTGTCTTAAGTTCTATGGTTCTCATCTTTACTGTTTCTAATTGCTAAAGTTTTGCCAAAAGAATTTATATCCTTCAAATGTATGCCTCATCCAGTAATTTTCAATTTCCCCAGCTTCAAAATTTACAGCACCAAACACATTTCTCTGCTCAAATCAGGGAGAAGGAGGAAAATACAATTCAATGCATAACTGGTCTATTCTGTTATGCTAGCATTAATTCCTGACTATAGCTTTTTTGCAATGCTTTTTGTAAAATACAGTACATAATCATTAGTATAATAATACTATTTTGTGAGTAAGCTTTGCATTAATTTGAAACTCCTGCTAGTTCTCTTATTTCCATTGCACAAGATACAAATTTTGTTGCTAAAAGAAATTTTGGATAAAAAAATTACAAAGTTCTGAGTTTAAACATTTAAATGAAATCTATTTAGAGTAGAAAATGGCTAATATATAATAGAGAAAATGTGGAGTAACAGCAAAGTCAGTACACAGCAATCAGAAAAGCCAAAACCTTGCCTACTTATATATTGGACTCAAATGTCAATCGCACTAAGATGCATCTGTGATTGTTTCATCAACCCCACCCTTACTGCCAGAATTTGCTATGTCACTATAGATGTATGTAATCAGTGGAGCGAATGTAAGTTTTGACATATTAAGATTAGCTATTAGAATATACACTTGAGGAAGGCCTGTTTTTGTTTGAATAAAGAATTCAAGACTTGAAATTAATAGGGAGGGAAATTTCAAAAGGTCCAGTTAAACAGATTGTGGGCGTTATATATTTATATGTAAACAACAAAAGCAGACATATTCAAGTTAGAACCATTGCCAATTCAAAAAGCAATTTTTATTTTAGAATATTTCATATATCTTGAACTCTTTTTTTCAACACTAACATACACACAGAATTATAAATGTATGCATATGTATTGTGTTTTATTGTAGCATAAATTAGCAAGTGAAGTGGATCACGAGCTTACAATGAATGCTGTAGGATAAATAATCAAGACTGGCATCCAACGAAGCTTCACACCAACACAAAAAGTGAAACTAGATATTGGGAAAAATGTTTTGTTTCAACAATACCAACACCATGAAAAACTGTCTATACAAAACATGCAAATAAAGCTAAGAACATTTATTTAAAGAGTGAAATAATAAACTAAAAGAAATAATCAATTTTTCAATTAAATATCAGGTATAAAAAAAAATAACATTTTAATTTTAAGAATCTCAACATTATTTGTTTCAAAACTGAAATATGAATTTAAAGATGAAAAAGGTAGCAACTTTAAAGAGAAAAAACTTAAGTTTAAAAAAAAGTTAAAGTTACAAAATCCAAAGTAATCATATTGCACCAATCCCAGTGTTTAATTTTGATGAAATTTCATACAGAGTTTACTAGTTTATGCATTAAATAGAATTATTACTGCAACTGAAGCTTGTTTTTGGTATACACATATAGTTATTATGTTCTGATGATAATTTAGAAGTGTATAGTAGAAATCTGTTCAATTAATTTCCTCACTGATTTTTTATTGATACAGGAGGAATAATTAAAGCTTGCATCTATTTAGTTTTTCATTATAATAGAAAACAAAATTCCCTAAGTGCAGCAAACATAGAAACTGACTTAATGCCAAAATCCTTTACAGCGAATAATAAGATATTTTCTTTGGGTACTGGGCGAATCTTTTTGTATCTTTAAAGTATTAATAAAATAGCCTCAGTTTAAAAAAAAAAAAAAAAAAAAAAGGAAATAATATTTTATTATAGTGTAGGACATTGCCAAAAACACCCTAGCTCATGTTTCTGAAAATTGCATTGACATTTATAATATTCCTGTACATTTTAATTATTTTCATTTCTCATATTAGAATCAACTAAAATAGGGTCAGTGCTAAGCTTTTTGGGAATATCTAAGTCACATACATCTAAAAAATGTGTGCATGTGTGGGTGTGAATAAGGTGTATTTTGGTAGCAATAATTCTCTCAAGGATTTCCAGTGTATATTTATGCAACTGTTTTTTTTTTTAATTCTGGTATTCCCATGTTTGATGGAACCTATTTCAAGTCACTCACAGTAATATTATACTGAAAAAAATTGATAGACTGAACTTGTCCATATTATTTAACCAAACATATTTGAGAGAATGTGTGTGTGTGTGGACAAATATGAGGGTGGACTGAAAAGTTCATAAGTTGACTATGAAGGAATGATGCTAGAGCAGTGAGACCTTGTATGCATTAATATCTAGTCTTCTTAATACATGCATTATTTCTTTCCAGATAAACTGACATCTGACTGTTCAAATTACTCTTGAGAATAGACAACATTTGGTATTGTGGGGTTATCAAGTACTTGCAGAAGACCCCCCAAAGGCATTTATGCTGACATAGTTGCTAAATTAGGGGGATGACGCTCCAGCTTTATCAACATTGCAAAAGTAGACAGTTGAATTTAGGAGGGGAAGGAAGAGAGTCTTGAAGATGATCCAAGGTCTGGGTGTCCTACAACTGCCACTACCAAGGGAAACATTGATTGTGTTTACCACATGGTGATGGATGACAGGCAACTGACTATAAATAAAGTAGCCAATTCTATTAGTATACCCTGTGAGGGAGTTGAGAATATTCTGTAGAATGAACTTGGCATAACAATGGTTTCTCCTCAGTGGGTACCACCACTTCTGAAACCTGATCAAAAGCACACTAAACTGATCACAACATGGGAAAATCTGCCATTGTTTGAGGAAGATCCAGCTGGTTTCCAAACGTTTCCAAAGAAGGCCAAGGTCATTTCATCTGCAGGGAAGATGATGGCCTCAGTTTCTGGGATGCAAAAGGCATTGTATTTATTATCTTCAAAAGGGCTAAACCATCAAGGGTTATCAAGACCAAACACCACCAGGACAATGCTCCAGCATACAAGTCCTTGGTTTCAATGGCTGCTGTGCATAGCTGTAACTGGTTGATACCCCTCTTCCTATTCTCTCGATTTGACTATTATCTGTTCCCAAACATAAAACACTTGGCCTGGAATCAGTATTGCTGTGATGATGATGTCATATCTGCTGTTAATGACTTTTTTGGCCAACAGGATAAACAGTCTTCTTTGAACAGTCAGATGTCAGTTTACCTGGAAAGAAACAATGCAGTTATTAATAAGAAGAGTTGAAATTAATGCATGCAAGATTTCATAGCTCCAGCATCATTCCTTCATAATCAGCTTTTAGTCCAACTGCGTAAGATGTATTTTATAATTTTTTTTTTTTTTTTAACTAAATGTCACAAAGATCAGGCTTAGTGGAATCCAGAGCAGACTCAAAAACATTTCCTGGTTTATTTTTCCAACCTAATGTGCTAAATTTAGACTGTGTCCAATATGCCAATGCATCTTAGGGATTGCAATTTCCAAAATGTTTCTATAATAAAAATTCAATTGTCTGTTTTCAATTATCAGAAAATACTTTAGTATACACAAAGAATCAGAAGGCATAACATGTATGATAATATGTTTACAAATGCATGTGTGTGTGTATATATATATATTTGTAAACATCACTACATGAGAAATTTAATAGATTATAGAAAATAAGACAGTAGAAAAGTTAAAAATTCATTTTCATTTGAATAGACTGTGACTTGTCTGATAAAGACATTGTATCTTTATCTTCTATATAAATAAATATGACTGTCAGTGTATCACACTTTTTTTAACTTTACTCCTCAAGAACAGAGGCCAACTCCGTGAGCAAATTAAAAATATTCCAAGCCAGATCTGGAATCATGAAATTTGGGATTTTCAAGTTTTCATTACCATGATTGTTTTCAACAATTTGTTTTTGTGAATTTTTGCAGCAATTTTTTTTTTTGTGTGATAATTTTTATAACTTGGAAATAAAGTTGGAAATAATTGAAATTAATTGTGAAATCCAGCAAAAGTTACTTATAAAATAAAAATAATTTTTTGTACAGAAATTAAGGAAATCAAATTTGTCTTTAAGTGGCAGTAGAAGAATTATCATTGAACTTTTAAAAGATAAGCTAAAATATTAATGCAATACTTAAATGCAGTGATCAATTTTGAGTTCTGTAGTTTATTGTTGCCTACTGCATATGGCAGCAGTATACCTTGCAAAAACAAATCTCTGTTAACAGAGGACCAGATTGCAATTAAAAGAGACAAGGCTGCAGTGAGGAAAAGAAAGTCCTCTGCAAACAAAAAAAAAGAGCTTCCAATGCTGAGAATATGCAAAAACTTAGGGACTCTCAAACTCCTGAACAAGCCGAAAGCCCAATCAAGAGCCCTCTGCAGGAGCTAGCTTAAATGCCAGCCAATATGGCAGCTTTAAAGCTAGTTTAGGTATTTGTGTAGTTTAAGACCATATTTCTGAATGAATATAAATAAATCATATCTATGGACTAAGATGAAGAACTAATAAGTGTTCAGAGATTAGCTATTTTAGGGAATTAGATGAGGTCCTCTACAATCAACAGCATTCTTGAAATGTACAGTGTAACCCAGATATAAGAGAGATTCTATCCGGTCCCAAATTAGAGCCATACTTACCTAAACAAAATAGACAAAACCCGGATATAAGATACCTCTTATCCGGTCCCGACAACTCTCTTATATCCGGGTTACACTGTATCTGTAAGAGGCAAACATGCAGCAGTAGAATAAACATTTACAATAGTTATATAAAAATCATACAACCATATTGTACATGTGCACATACTATCTTAAAGTATTAGAGATTTATTAATTTATTTTTATTTTATTCTTTTATCACAACTCCCTTTCATAAAGAGTTATAATAAAAGAATAAAATAAAAATAAATTAATAAATCTCCGTAGACGCTCAAGCCAGACTATGCGAAAACTTCCTCCGTTGTAAATTCAGCCACCCCCACCTTACCGTGACCCGACATCTATGAAAGTAACTCTATACTGATACAAATTATTAACACCCCACCCCTGCCGATTCCAAACAATCCGCCCTTGATGTTACCATGGAAATTTTTGATTTCAATTCTGACCATACTATTAAAACTCGTAAACTTCAGAAATAAGTCATTCCCAAAAAATTTCGCTTGAAGATGGAACAGAGCCTACTTTAACTCAAGTTAATTCAAATATTATTTTGAAGTTTTCGGCTCTTGTTTTGAAACATGAGACCTCTTATGTAGCGTGTTGGAATCATATTTTTAAATAAATAATTATATTTATGCTCTACTTTCGTATCGAGCACTATTTTTTAAAAATAATTACAAAAATACTAAGGAACTTTGGATTATTTACCAAACCAGTTTCTTTCCTATTTTCTACAATATTTTCACATATATATATATATATATATATATATATATTTTAAAGAACAAATATTAGATAAAAAAAAAAATGTATAAAAATGAAGAGTAAATTTTATGGCACTTTGTGAAATAGAAGTTTTTAGGCTGTTCAGGGCTAAATTTAAAAAAACAAAACCAAAAAACTATCCATGAATTCATTTAAATGTTTTTAAATAATTAAAAGAAAAGAAATACTCATTTTCATAATGACCAAATGAAAATTGAAAAATTTTCTTTTAGAAAAGAAAACCTTTTTTTTTTTTTACATGTTCAGTCAGTTGTCAGTATTAACTAATGAATTAAAAAATATTTAAAAGTATTTGAATTAATAAACGAATTCATGAATAGGTATCTTTTTTAAGGATTTTATCTAGTTAGGGATTATATTTTAATTTTGAACCCAATCAATAGTGAAGTTTTGTATATGTGTATAGCCCTTGCAAATAATTATTTTATCTTAATTGTATATATTATACTTTTTATAACCTTTACTCTATAACTGACTTTATTCCACTTATTTATATTTTGGCATAAAGTCACTTAAGCAAACAGTAAAACATTAACAAATTTAAATAACACTAACTGAGCAAATATTCTAAAATTTACTTTTATTTTTTTTTTAAAGAGTAACTTTCAACACTTATTTAAAAACTATTTGATGACTTAAATATTTTGAGGCTACTTTGTACAGAAACTTACAATATACCTGTTCAATTATAAACTTTTAATCAATTTGAAAAAAGTAAAATAAAAGAGTGATAGAGATAAACAAAGCTACCAAACTAATGGATTGCATACATCAAATTAGCTACATTTGTAAAACTAACAATCCCAACTGAATACAAAAAAATCCGATTGAACTTAGTAAAACAATACCAATGATTTAGACTCTAGGTTTTGTATGGAAAAATAAAAATAAAACAGATTTTATATTATGGCTAGGAATTTAGGAATGTAATTTCTTATAATTTTAAACTATTTAAAAAATATATAAAAAAAATAATTACCAGAATCAAATTTTCACATTAACTATCTTTTATACTTAGCATTTCTCTAGAAATTTTTTTTTTACAGAAAAAGATAAAATACTATATCTGACATGCAGAATTGGTTGCCATGGAAACAATATAGCCAAAAGGTCAGTGCAGTTAAGATGTGCTATATAAAAAAGAAATTGCATTTTCCTGCTAAAAAAAAAAAAAAAAGAAAAGAAAAAAAAAAAAAGAAAAGAAAAAAAAAAGTGATCAGAAAAAATAAAATAATTATGCATGTTAACAGCAAAGTTAAAAAAAATGTATAAAATCAAAGTTATCCCCCTTTTTCAAAATGGCAGTTAAGACTTACTGTAGGCTCCTCGAGGTAGACCTCGACCACGTGCAGCCAGAGTGGTTGGTAGCATGACTTCTTTGGGTTGTGCTTTTTTGCATTCAACCTATAAGAACAGAAAAATGAATGTATTTATTAATTATATTTACTAGCAATTACTGTGGAAAACTGACGGCACATCTTTACAACTTAAAAATGAAAAGTTAATCTATATAATTCAAGAGAAAAAAAATTACAATAGTGGCTTATAGTTTTACATATACCTGTCATGGAACAAGATGATTAGAAAATTCATGTTGCAAACTAATTAGCATATTGAGTTTCATCTCCATTGTATGCTTACTACTGAGGCTTTATTGGCAGATTACATATCCTTGCATAAGCCAATTTGTTATTGTAATAACATTGATCCCTATTGGGTGTCCACTAGAATAACACACACACACACACACACACATATATATATATTCTCAAATGTTTGGTTAAATATGGACACATTTTGTCTATCAATGTAAAAGTATAATATCAAACAAAAACATTTTGTAACATTTAACATTGCCACCAAAATTATTACAAACTTGTCAGCCTAAAAATCTTAAAACTTGGAGATTTAGATCTCTAACTTAAAAAAAATGAAATTTTATCAAAAACGGGGAGAAACAGAAAGACTTCAAAAAGAAAAAATGTTTTGACTCTAAAACATCATTCTTTCAAATTTGTCTTAGTTATTTCCAATGGAGGTGTAATTTTTAACTAACATTAACCAATGTTTCACTTGTAAGCAAACCTCAATTCAGTAAATCCGTTATTAGAAAATGTTATATATGTAATAATTTCACTGAATCATAGTCTGAAACAATGAAAAGTTTTCAAAACTCATGCAAACTGAATAGAAACTTGGCAGCTCAATATATTTACAAGGAGAATCTGGTAAAAACTAGTAGACTCAGCAAAAGACTAGAAATTAACAGAACACTAGTTATGAACTGGGGTACTGGAATAAAGAGTTCAAAACCAGGTGTCGCCGGCAATGTTGGGAAAGTTGACAAATCTGCTATTAAAAAAAAAAAAAAAAGTTTTTTGTACATTTCAGCCTGTTGAGATGCTTATTAAAATGAATTCAGAATTTACACTGCTTAAACAATTTGGACATTATGAAATAGTATATTAACTTGTATGCAGACATTAAAAAAAAATAAACAAAAAAACAAACAAAAAAACAAAAAACTTGATTTGTAGATTTGCAGTTCCAATTTTATATCGAAAAATCTAATATCAGTAAAATCTCTTGCTGGGCATGGAAGTGTTTCTCCTACACATTTTAATGTATTAGGTTGGTGCAAAAATAATGTCGTTTTCTCACATGTGAGAAAACGACATTATTTTTGCACCAACCTAATATTTCACACTGCATAATGATACAAATATAAAAATCATATTTATACTATAGTAACTGAAGTTTATATAGCTTCAGTTAATCTCCATAAATACTTTATATACTGAATGTAAACATGTGAATTTTTGTCTTTACTGAATGCTTCACTATTATGAGCCCAAGTGTGTGCATATATTACTTCAAATGTGCCAGGGTTCTATCAACAAAATATAGTCATTGTAGTAGAAGGAAGAGGGTTAATTCAATTAACACTCAACATTACGTCTAGTATCAGATTATGAATGTGTGTATGCCTTTTATAAACATATGCACATTTATGTCATGAGGTAGGAAGATAGTGTAAGAGTGTTACCAGAAATAACCCCCTAAAAACACAACTACAGTTTCTGGCTGATAATAAAAACTGTTTTTAGAGCAGTAGCAACAATAAATCCATCCAGAACTATCTCTCTCTCTCTCTCTCTATATATATATATATATATATATATATATATATATATATATAGAGAGAGAGAGAGAGAGAGATAGATAGATAGATACACAGTGTAGTAATTCAGATTCTACAGATATGTTGTTAAATCTATAAAGTATAGAGGAGATTGGTCAAAGATATTTCTTTTAAAAGATGGTAGCTGTCAAATAATCCCACAGATATTACACTTAGACAATATTAGACCATGCAGATATAGTTTTACCCTTGATATCAATACTACTGTTAGGTACTCATTAACAGTACCATCAAGTGAAAAACCTTTTTCACTGAATCTGGCTTCTAATAACTAATCATTAAACTCGCTCTACTCTTATGGCAAATATGACAAAGATAGTACCTGTGTATATTGATGGAAGATGTTGCAGGTCCAACTATGAGCAGTACCGCATAAAGAACACAAGTGTATTGCCCTTGTTGTCATCTCCCTGCTTTTAAGTGATCAGAGGCTGGGAGTGGGGCATTAGGAGAAAACAAACATCAAGAGACATGTATGTACAGTTTTTCCTTGTGCACTTTCATGAACACATTTAACTAATTCAATTGAAATCATCTGGATGGTCACGAGACTGAGTACATGGTTAAAAGCCACTGCAATGAAGATGTGGGGGTGGAGGTGAAAAGGAGTTGGATGAGAAGGAGCTAAGCAGCTTATGTTTGAGCATTGCTTGCCAAGGTGGGTGCTGTGTTAGTACAGGTTTGTGGCTGCTTCCTCACAGGTACTGCCTGGCAAAGATGGAAATATTGATTTCATGCCAAAATGAGAGTGATGCCCACTTGTTCAAGAGGTTGCAAGAAATCCAAAGCATTTTAGATCTGACAAGAAAGTAGACCATCCTGTGGGAAGAGAGAGAGATGATGGCAAGAGAGAGAGAGAGATGATGGCAAGAGAGAGAGAGAGATGATGGCAAGAGAGAGAGAGAGATGATGGCAAGAGAGAGAGAGAGATGATGGCAAGAGAGAGAGAGAGAGATGATGGCAAGAGAGAGAGAGAGATGATGGCAAGAGAGAGAGAGAGATGATGGCAAGAGAGAGAGAGATGATGGCAAGAGAGAGAGAGATGATGGCAAGAGAGAGAGAGATGATGGCAAGAGAGAGAGAGATGATGGCAAGAGAGAGAGAGATGATGGCAAGAGAGAGAGAGATGATGGCAAGAGAGAGATTAGCAAAGGAAAGTGAGAGACAGGCAAAATGATGATAGAAATGAGTAAAGGAGAGAACAAAAGAGAAAGACAAACAAAATGTAAAACACCACAAACATCTTTGCATGGCAAAAATCCAAATGTACAGTGTAGTTAGAAAGATTGCACCTGCCTTCCTTTAGAAAATGAAATCCAAACAGCATAAGAAATCCTCTCACTTTCTCTATAGAGAAAGAGGGGAAGAGAGAGAGAGAGAGAGACACACACACACACACACACACACACAAATCTATTTTGCAATCATGCAAATAGTTTAAACACAAGATATGAAAAATTGGGCCAGGGTCTTGGCAGTCAATGAGAACCGTTTTACATTTGTACAGCTTTTTCTTTAAAGCTGTTATGCATTTCAACAACACCTCATTAGTAACAAAATCTCCCATTTATTCTACATGCTAAGATTTCCATCCCCAACTATCAAGTACCTAAAATTCCTTAAAATTTTAAAAGGTTGCATCTATTGTAAAACTTGCTTACAAAAATTTGACTTTATAATTATCTTCCATGGCATTTTCTGTTCTTGGTTGTAAAATAGAAAAGAACATTTCTATACTACGAGAATCAAACATACATTAAAAGTTTGAATCATGTGCAATTTATGAAATAGTAAAAAGAAAGGTAAGTGCATTATGAAGAATTGGAGGTTATTAGAATATCTGGACAAAATTCTTATTCCTAAATAAAATACTTGTGGCATTAAAAAAAAAAAAATGTTTTAGCACTTTTTTCTACACTACTTGTAAACAATTGTATAGAAGCAATTTATTACAACTTATACATTTCTTCTCATCCCTTAATCATTTCTCATACTGCATGAACATACTCTAGTGTATAGAAAGAGTACCAAATTTACATATGTAGTTAAAATAAAAATTATGCAGAGTAAGTGTAACAAACATTTTATGGATTTCTTTATTTTGATTTTCCCCATCAGATAACATAACCACAAAAAGTGAGAAATCAAATTTGAAATTTGTACCATTGGCATAATCAAATCTGAGATAATTGTAAAATAAGACAAAAAATGCAGAGTAGAAAGAAGAATAAAAAGCGAAATGTATGCTTATCTAATTAACAAATGAACACATTTCTTGTCTCGTTTATAACAGTTGCGTAATGTATTATAAAACAGACATCTTGTGGAAGTGTGATTACAAAAGGTTGAGAAATAAAAGCAAAATTAGTTACACGCATACACACAAAATCTTCCCTTACATGCTAACCTGCACATTTTTACTCTCTCCACTCTACTAGTAACTACACTTGACAAGTGTAAAATTTATGCTTTTTCTCCTTCCACCCTGTTTCTGTAAACATTTATTTGGCATGAAGAAAAATTTTCTAACTGGAAAGGGAGTCAGGTGAAAATTACCTTTTTGCATTTATATGTAAAAGAATCAATTGAATAAAACTGAAATCAATGGCTCTAAATGTATTATCTATAGAAAGGATGATAGCAAGTTTACATTTTTATGACACACAGAATTCAATATAGTGGTCATATAATATTTTAAAATTTCAATATGTGCTGAAATATTGTCAGAAATTCTGAGGCTAGGTATTATAAGGGGTGCTGAAAAAAGTATTCAGTCCAACCAAAAAGCTCTTAAAAGATTTTAGGTTTGGCCAGGTTTTCAGAAGTGTCTGAGAACTTTATAGCAGCCCATTGTATTATACCATTAATTATTCAGACCAACATTTTCAGCTTAGTTTTAGATAAAAATAATTCAGGTTTGTTGAATTTGCCAAACTTTGGGGAATTTTGAACAGATGTTTACAGAAAATATTTGATTCTTTTGGTGCAATAACAAGTATCCAACATACTTTGTTGTTTTACTAAATTTATATTTCTCATTTATAAAATGCTACACTGATCATTCAACAAACATGCTCCTTTGTTGTCCCCTAACACTCATGTACCAGTAGGCATAATTTTTTTTACATACTGTCAACTGTCAGAATGTTTCTCATTCACATTTAAATTGTAATAATTTACATGCTGAAAGGAAAACTTAGTTTCAGCAGGTTTTTAAAGAGAAAAGCAACAATTCAAAGTACTATTTTTCATAAAAAAATTTAAATCATTTTTTTTAAGCTCCCTGTTTTACTAATGTAAATATTCTTCCATCCAACCTCCTTATGAGTATAAAAGAGACTTAATGTGTTGCATCGTATGCAACCATGTACTTATACAGAAAACTGACTGAAAGCTTAGACTATCTAGGAGTTGGTAACTAATTTTCTTCGTTTAAAACAAAAGCTCTTTAATTTTTAAACGTTGAAGGTCATTAATGATTCAAGAATTAACTACAATTTTAAAAACCTTAGAATTCAATGCTTTGAAATATATATCCTAAATCATTTTAAAATAATGGTAGAATTAAGAGTTAATATAAATTCTTAAGTGAAAAAGAAAAAGTTAACTCACCATTTTTTTGTTGATCTCATGAAAATGAATCTCGCAGACCTTGTCCACTACATCCTCACTCTCAAATGTTACAAAACCAAAACCTAGAAGAAAGACAAAATGGAAGAAATGTTTAGGAGATAAGGCAACCCTTAAAATAAAAACAAAATTAGTGATTTTTTTTTTTTCCCCAACTTCAGGAGGTTGACATTCAAAACTGATAACAACAGTTTAAAAGAAACCCACATATACAGATTGATATTGCTGTAGTTTTCATTAGTATCTAAATGATTCTCAAAATATCAACCGATTTTCCTTAACTTTAATTTTTTATTAATTTTAGGAGTCTCAGAAAATAAAAATTTGGTAGGTCATAATTATGAAATTATTCACAAATAATATTAATAAGTAAAAATTTAGAAAATACTTTGGAGAAAAATCATTTTTGGCATATTTACTGTTAAAAAAGAAAAATTAAAACATGACTAATTAATGCAAAACCTGTCTCAGACAAAAACGAATATTTCATCAGAATCTTATTAATACCTGAATTAGTATAAAAAATAATGAAATGAAGACATTTCCACTTTAATTTTTTAATCTATTAAAAACTAACACAATTCCTAAATGCTAATTGATACTTTTAGTGATAATATTTTTTCTCTCGACAGTAAAAACTAAAGTTTTTGAAGGAGGTAGAATAAGAATATTAAATAAAAATATGTTATTTCATTTTATTTTTCAAACAGTTATAGAACACAAACATCAGCATGGGTTATGTGATTTGGTATAATTTCCAAACCTCTATTAAAATAATCAATTTAAAATATACTTCAACTGACATTTTATTAAACATAAAACACTTGCTCTATAGTGATATTTATTTAGCAAGCTCATTTTGCAGATAATTGGTAATATATGAAAGTGGGTTAAAAGTTCTTGACCAATAATCCCTAACAACAACAAAAAAAAAATGTTTGGTCATTTAGTCATATTTGGGAAAGTGGATTGGGCCAAGATATTTTCAATATTCTCTCAGAGTTAGATTCTTGGAAGTAGTCTTCTAACAGACTAAACTGGACTCAGTAAATATATTTTTAATATATTGAACATATACCAAGAACATCTAAGACAATGATTAACAAGAAAGTTTCAGAAACAACTGAAAGACAGTGTGATTCAAGTACTGAGGCCTTACACCAAACTAAACTATACTTAGTGAACATCTCCATACAAGACTGTAGACTGTGCTTATAATTTAGAACATTGTTCGATGGCTGAGATAGTTGCATATTTCTCCAACAGTAATTAGCATTCAAACCAAGAAAAAATATTAAAATAATTTGAGTCAGGATTTTTACGTGATAATTATAAAAAGAAAAGTAGCATTTCTCAATTGGAATACTGATGAAACAATCTTCCTATATCTCTCCTCCATTTAAAATCAATACTTAAAATCAATACTTAAATTCTGTGGGGGTATTGTACCAGGCTAAGCAAAGCTTAGCAGAGAAATATTTTTTTCATGTCAGTTAAATCTATCTCACCAAATACATCTACTAAAAAAAAAGAAAAAGTTGGTACACACACATTTGTCATTGGCTTTACAGAAATTCACATGTAGCATGATTTGTTAAAAGGATAAATTGAGATTTGTACTTGCTAGACTTTCATTCTGGCATGTTATTAAATTCAAAATAAAAATTATTACCATTAAGTTCCATGGTTATTTTTTTTTATTAACCAGTGCTCAAGTATGCAAATATTGATTTTAACATAAAAAGAAATGAGAGAAATAAAGAATTTTGATTAACCTCAGTCATATATGCTTATTGAAGTATGCATTAGAGTAGTACCTACTTCTACTAATAGAGGAACCATAATAACCTGTCATGTTATTACGCTATCCCCAACTAAAAACTGCAGCACAAGGCTGAGTATAGAAAAGAACAGGTTTAAAATAAGTGTTATGTTACAGCCAATCCATTCTAAGGCCTACTTCTAATATACAGTTTACATGAAGCTGAAAGCAGACTACAATCATTATAGGAAGGGTGAATACGTTAAAGAGAACAGTTGAAAAATAAAATTATGAAAACTGAATATATTCATCAATAGATACATTTAGCTTTAAAAAGACCCGGGAAATGCTAGGCTTCACAGCAATTATAGACAATTTCTGCATTTGCTAACATGCTCTGAGCCCATATTAGAAGTATATTAACAAAAAAAAAAAAAAAAAAAAATTTAAAGAAAAGTCTGTCTTATTTAACCATCTATCTATAGAAATATGGCAGAGGATTAGTTTTAATGCAAATGTTAAAAAAATTAAGAGTAGGAAAGCAGTAGCAGGAAATAAAATAAAAAGATTGTCTCCTGAAAGTTCCTCAATCATAGCTTGCATACAGATGGACTCTGAATATTAAGAGGCATGAGGCAGCAGAGATAGTTCCATAAACAAACGGAAGAAGTGGAATATCTGTTGACAATATTCCAAAGAGGGGCATTTTTCACATTTGATAATACTGATCATCCAGTCAAATGAGGAATATACAAAAGCTGAAAATGATTTTGTGTTATGCTTGAGAGTTTTATGAATGTGTTTTTCAGAAATTAATACAAAATGTTAAGCAATAATTTTGCAGAGAAACAAAGGAAACTTCATAGTACCCACATGTTCAATAATTTATACTATTTTTTATATTATGGAAAAATAAATTAGGCTCTGCTTAGCTATCAGTTAAGTTTCCATAATGAACAGCTTACTCATTAGGCTACTAATTCTGCTACAATAACACAAAATTCTTATAAGTGACCTATCTAACAATTTTTTTTCTTCATACTTTATTCACTCTCCTATTGCTGATAACTGACTTCTGTGACAACTAGGTTAAGTTATATTTATTTGGGGGAAGGAGACAAAATAAATTCATCAATGAACTGAAGACTATACAAATGAAAAATACTAGAACTTGAAAAATTCTTTCAAATAACTGAAAATAACCTTTGTTTCGATATACTGAAATGTATTATCATTTAATAATTTTTGCTGATTTTTAGCCAATATAATCTTCAACTCTTAAACAGTAGGAATTTGAGCCATTAAAATACCATCTTTGGCTAATCACATCCTATACAATAGGAACTTGTGTCATAATGTCTTATCTCGGTTGATAAAGGGTCTCATTTTTTCTTCTCTCCTTGGATTCTACACTGTATTGTTGGGTACCTAGTAGTAATAGAAGTTATTCTTTTGAGATTTTTTATAACACATTTTATGCTTATATTTAATTTCTATTTTAATCTTTTCATTGCGTTTTATCCTATTTAGATGATCTATTAAAAAAAAAAAAGGCTTAAAAAATTCAACATAAAGAAGTACTGATAAAAAAAATAGATAAAAGGGGGTTATAGTTATGTCATGTTGAAACACCTGTTCTTGTATGATCACTTAAGTTAAGCAACATAAAGCCTGGTCAGTACTTAGATGGGTGACCGCTTGAGAATACCAAGTGTTGTAAAGTTGGATGTGTGGGTGGTGTAATGGATAACAGCTCAGAATTGGAAATCTGAGAGCCAAGTTCCAATTTCAGATAGGTTTGTTATATTTGCTTATGCACAAATCATCCATTGATGAATGTTATGTGTCTAAAGTGCTGTTTGTAAGTCTTGATACTGAACCAATGTTTTGAAACGGAATAAGTTTTTACAGGAAACTAGAACAAACAAAATTTAAATAATTTAACACCATTGGCATTTACTTAAATTATGAGGTAGGTATTGAAAAGTTCTCAGCCCAATTAACTTCCCAAAATCTGACCAAGTGATCAATCATCAATACTTTTTCTTGGATGGATTTCTTGGTCAGGGCAAAAACTTCAGTACCTCTTTGTATCTTAAGTTTATAAAAGTAGTGAAATAGTTGTATTCGTTCTTTACTAAGCTAAACTTATTAACTATCAAGAGTAGTCAAATAACTTTTCTAACATACCAACATTAATTACATCATATAAAAAAAGCAAAACAAGTAAATTCTTCAGTGGTTGTATAAATTGAAAAGTGCAAAACAAAACTAAGTTCAGCCTTTTAAAGCTATTTGCCCAAACCAATTCTTTATTTTACTACAAACAAAAACAAAAAACAAATTTCTAGTCATTAATCTTAAGGATATAAATACAGATCTTTTTTTTTGCTTTTTTGTGGTATAAAACTGATTTTTAAGAATAAATAAACCAGTTACTAATATTTTATAATAGCTGGATTTATCAAAGAAACAACTGTCATGTTAGCATATACAAATATTAAAAAAACCATTGTCCAATGTTTGGCTATGGAGTTGAAGTTGTACACAAATTGAAAGAAAATAAAATGAGCTTAGAATTCACATTTATCTACAGAAATAATTTTAGCAAAACTAAGTTTGAATTACTGAGTTATTAAGTGTAGCCTAAAGACTTCTCTAGACAAGCAAATAACTTTTAATGTGGTTACAAACACTGCAACATTACCACATTTACTAATGTTAAAATTGAATTTGACTACTTTTAAAATGTGGCTTGGGCCACTTTTTGCAAATGTTAAATATGTGGACAGAAAGAAAACAAAGTACAATGAATTATTGGGTTGGAACAGTTCAGTGTTTTTAAGTGAATTTTAAAGACAATACTTAGATATGTGTCTACAGATTTATTCCACCACATATGTTCCATTAACTTTCACCATCTTTGAGGTACCTCTAAGAGTCTATCTTCTAAGAAATTGGTGTCTTTCTGGATGATGAGCTGGTCTAAGTGATTTTTAAAGAATTATAGAGAATTGAAGATTCTCCCCATTAAGAGAGTTTTGGAAGGATTGAAATAAATGGTAATCCAAAGTGCATGGTCAGATTAGTACAGCAGGTGTAGTAGGATATCCTAGTCAAGCTGTACCAATTTCTGTCAGGTCTGCAAAGACATGAAGTCTTGTATTGTTCTGATGGAAGATGACACTCTTCTGATAGTCCAATTATGGTTGCTTTTCATCAATTGCTACCTTTAAATCAATCCAAATTGGAACAGTACTTACCTGCATTCAAAGTCTGATTGTGTAGAAGGAGCTTGTAATAAGCAATACACTTCCAATCGCTTCAGATTCACAGCATCACTTTCTTCAGTTAATGGTAACTAATTTCATTTTGCCTAGGACTTATATCACTTATAAACAATCCATTTTCCATTGCCTATTATCATTCTTTTCAAAAATGGGTTGTTTTTGTTGTGTTTCTGTGGCGAATTGTGGATAGAAGTGTGACCCTTTCATTTTTTCAATTAAATTGAGAGGCACTCAGATATTGTAGCAATCCACATAATCAAGTGTTTTCAAATACCTTATAACACTCGTATAAGATATGTGGAGCATTTCTGTGAGGTCTTATTTTGTGTGACTGAAATTATTTTTAATGGGTATTTTGATTTGGTCATCATCAATTACTGCAGTTTTGCTGGAATATTCTCAGTCTTCCACATCAAAATTTCCTCTTCTGAACCTAATAAACCATTTATGAACAATACTCTCAGCTATGGCAGTATCTCCATAAATGGCACAGTTTTTTTGCTGTTTGCACATCATTTTCCTTCCCAGAAATAAGAGAGCTTTAAATACCAAAATACATGCTACTTTCACTTTTAACTTAGACATTTAAAATTCACAATCTATGCACGAATTGTAGAGAAAAGCAACTATTAAAATGTCACCTTTCAGTGTGTGTGTGTGTGTGTGTGTGTGTGTGTTATATTAAATCACAATCACGTGAGAAATTAAATCACATATTCAAATGACACCACTGGAAAATGCTAGGAACTTTTATTCCAACCCAATATAACTAACCATGGTAATGCAACAAGAGGATAAAACTGCTTATGGAAACATACGTGTGGGCGCACACCTGTACAGTATACAAGGGTGGGTCATCAAGTCACATCATGATTAGCTGAATTTTAACGTAAAGTTTTTACTGAGTTTAATGCCCATTACTGAATTAAGTTCAGTAGAAAGGTGATTATGCTTTTTTTGGGGGAGGGGGGGGCGACGACAAACAAAAAACAAATAACATGCATTCCCCCCACCCATAATTATGCTGTAGACCTATTGATGTATCTACATCCATATTTTCTGACCATCTATGTTCACAATGATTTGTGCCATAAGTGAACAAAGATCTTCATGAGAGAGAGAGAGAGTGTGTGTGTGCGCGCGTGTGCGTGTGAATGATGGAGAGGTTTGAGTTCTAGTTTAAGTAGAAAATAAACAAATTGCATATAAATCATTATGCTTTAAAATTTATAACTGTTATGATAGCATTTCCAAGTACTTATGACAAATATTATCTGGTTTATTCTTATCTGCAGATACTTAATACAAAGAAAGTGCTGAAAAGTTCTTGGTATGACCGACTTTCCAATAACACTTCTCTTTTTTGAAGGGATTCATACCTAAGCTAAGACCATTTCAGCATCCCCTTGTAGTATAAATTTATAAATTATATATACTATATAAATTTATATAGTAGAAAGAAATAGAAAAGCAAAAACCTGTCAGGATTACATGTTTATATATTTATTTTGATTACATGAATTGGTAAGAAGAATTAAAATAGTAACTGCTGCTGAATTTAATTACCATCTTATTTCCTATTCCAAGCAATGACCTTTGACCAAGAAAAAAAATAGCTAAAACCAAATTTCAAAACAGATTAATTGCATTTGGCATTACTAAGCTTAGTACAGTAAAATACCAAAAGAATTGGTGATGACATGCATGGTTTGAAAATGTAATGCTAAGCAAAATTTAGTAAGGACACCTGGTGTTAGCTGCTGACCAAATGAACTATCAAGCATATTCTTGTTTCACACAAAATTTAGAAAAGAGAATTATTCAAACAGCTAATAATTAAAAGAAAAGGAGAAAAGTAGCAGATAAAGTTCGATGAAATTGACTGCTACAGGTTTTCTTCTCTTCTGTAAATTGTGAATGAAATAGTTATATTTACCAATGTTACTAAAGGTCGGTGATTGAACCTAGGTAAAAGTTCAGCATTTTAAATACAGCATCAAACTAAGCTTAGTAAATATTGTTGAAAATGGTAATTATAATTTACAGACAGTTATTGAAATGAGTCAAAGTATAAATATTTACCTTTGAGTAATGTATCAAGTTAAATATACCTAAGTTTAATTAAGTTATTTTCTAGCAAATCAATATCTACATCAGCAGTATTGTCAATGGACTTTTGTACTTGAGTATGAAAAAGACATTATTGTTCATACTTTTTTAAACATGTACACTCAGTTATGCTATACATGTAGGTTTGTGCCAGAGCAAGTTAGTAAGTTGATTTGGAAGGAGACTAGTTTCATCTGACAAGGTCACAAGTGTAGAAGCAAACTTGCTTAAGGCCACTAGTGTAGATCAAACACAGTACATCTGTAATAGTTTGCATAGTTAGATTACTAACCATTATGGTATGTTGAGATTCATTATATATAAGAAAAATAATGCTAAAGATAAAGCAATTTCACTGATATTATAGTTATCTCCGAATCAAGATACAAAAACAGTGAATATTGGTGCAATGCCCACTACAATTGATAAATGGGACTGTGATAGCCATTTATTTCATTCACTAAAATGACTACTCTTTAATTCAAAGTAATTTACGGAGAGAAGTAACTCAATGTTTTAGCTATGTATGGATATACACTACAGTTTACAGTGACGTAGTACCTAACATTACTGAAAATAATAGAACTACCAGAGCTAAAATATTTTGTAATAAAGCATTTTTATATTTTTGCTGATGTGAGTCTTTGCAACTAAATGATTTTCCTCATCCTTGAAAATTCATGTTTAACAAAAAGCTCATGGAAACTTTAGTTTTTAGTTGCAATTCATTAGATTCAAAATGTGCTAAATTGATCTATATTCATGATTTGTAGATGGTTTATAGAAGTGTACATCATTTAAAAGTGTGTATTTCCCATAAGTCAAAAGTGATAGAATGAAGTTCAATTTGTTTGGTTTTCTTTTGCAAATGCTGGGAGTTTATGAATAAATAAAAAATAACCAAATTTGGTCTCAGAAATTCAGTGACTTTGGGGACAGTGTAGTTGAAAGATTAGAAACAAAGCAAAAATTATGAAAAACATCTGATACAGAAGATTCATAAAAGCAGAAGCAATGAGCTGAATTTATAATTTGAGCAAATTGTGAGACAAGTGAACTCTACAAATACAGAAAATTCTTTTCTTTTTTTAATCCAATAAATTTAATAATACTAATATAACCAATAGATATGAGGAAAAATCCTAACTGAAAAACTTCATTCACCATTAATAAGATATGGCCAACTTGGTTGTGCATTTCCTACTGTATTCATATTTAGCATTTCAGCTGAAACACATTATCTAAAAGACTGTAGTAATAGTTGTTCTTCTCTTTGTCTCCATACCAGATTAATGTAAATCTATAGACTAACTGAAATTTTGAGATTAGTCATTATCATTCTTCCACTGAGAGAGAGATGGTCATCTGCTTAGTAGTGAGTTAATTGCATATTTATTATTATGTTTATAGATAAGATTATAAATGTTAAGAATGCTAAGATTATGAATGTTAAAATTTAAGACTGAAAACAAGAATCTTATTCTTTTCACTCATTTATCCCAGTATTCAAACTGAAGTTGTATTCACATTACAATTATATTCTTAGGAAAGGTACAAGTCCATTCTTTTCAGCTAACCCATCACTATTTAAAAGGATCATTCATTGAGAAGAGGGCACAGTAAAGTATTAGTGCAGATACATAGTACTACCTGTCAAATATGCAAAGAGATGGGTATAACCAAATCAAAATCTTTGTTAAAATGAAAATCACTAATCACACCATTTTTTGTGATCATTTCACAAAATTTGAATAGATATAAACAAAAATTTAAATATATGAAGAAATGTTTTTTACCTGACATACCTCTCAAAATCTATTTTAATGAACAAACAGAATACTGATTTTGGAAGTGGATTGGGCAGAGAACTTTTCAGCACCTCTTTGTATATAAGAGATAAGCTCGTCCAGAACCATTTCTTTACAAAAACAAGTTACTTAATTACCTGCAGATTCACTAATAATCTTATTTGAATGGAAAACTACATTTTGTTCTGTCTGAAAACTCTTTTCAATATTGTAACAGTCGCCATTTCCAGGTTTTAATTCTTGATAATGTCCCCACTCTCTCTATCGGGTGCATACAAATTCACAAATATGTGAAGGAGGTGCTAAAAAGCTCTGGGGCAAAACCACTTCCTGAAAATCAGCATTTCAATAATCAGAATATAAGAAATGGTTTTGGCTGAAAACATCCTTTTCAAAGAATTTGTGAAGTTTTAGTTATTTATAAATTATAAGCACATGCCATGGAATTTCTACAGGTTCTATTATTTTAAATTAATAGTTTATGGTACCAGCAATAGAATAGATAGTTTATTCCTTGACTCTAAATCAAATTGCTTAATCAGCAGAAGAGTATAAAATTATAGAATACATTAAATACTAACCTGAGTAGAGGAAATGTTTTAAAATAAGTTAAAAAGTTGAATGTAAGAATCATCATGCCTGGAATTCAATCTAAAACTTCAGCTTCCAATTGTTCAATATTACTGCTTGAGGCAAACCTGTTAGTGGTTCAACTGTAAAATCGACAAATTGCTTTCAGCGTTAATTGCGAATAGAAAGAGAAAAATCTATTATTGATCAGATGTGATTAATTCCAGCTTTGATCAGTCATTGGTTTGATTCATCAGATGGTCAACCAATTAGCAGTGTATATGTTCACACATACACAAGCTAATTATGTATGTAAATTGGAATGACATGAATTTGTATCTTTTGAGAATAAAATGGGATGTACAAATGAGATGGACAAGAATTTGAAAACAGAAACCAAAGGATTTGATGATTTGAAATAAATTTGCAAATCCTCAAAAGTTTTATAACTATTTTAATGTTATTTTTTTCCTTTGCAAGTTGGTCTCATAGTAACACTAATTTTTAAATTCTTGGTATTTTTAAATTAAACATTTCTTCAATTTTTATTTCCTTTAAAAAATAATTAAATAAAAATCCTCCAATGACATTCTAGCCTATCATAAACAGAGACTCCAGAATCAGTACCTAAACTACTATTATAAAAGCAGTGATTTGCAGTTTCATTAAAAAATTCAGTTATAGAAACCTATTAATAATAGTAACTAGAATAGCAAGAAGCACCATTTCTCAAGAAAGTCTATTATTCTTAGTGTTTTATGAATATTTGAGTTGTCTTGTATATTTTCTGCTACAAGAAGATGCTATTTCATGCATGTCAGATTACACACACACTGTGTGTCTGTGTGTGTGCACCAAAGGGAAATTGTTTAATAGTCAATTTTATCTTTTGTCTATTCCTTTGTTTTCATTGTAGTTTGTAAAATTTCACTGTCAAAGAGGCATTAATAGTCTGTAAATGAATGATCAGGAGTCAAACTTAAGTTAAAACTAGACATATGGCTATATTGAAAAAGTATGAAATTATATATTTTTAATGTTTGAATTGTAAATTAGTTATACATGTAATTCAGTAGACTAAAAAACAAACAACCTGGGTGGGTGATTGCAGAGAAGTGCATCTCATTATTTGCTGACCGTTTTCTACATCCTTCAATCTTTGGTATTACAAAAGCAACAACCCAACTTAGAAAGAAAACTATTTCAACCCAGGCAATTCAAGGTAATCCTACTTGTATGTAAATATATCCTGCATACCCTCTCTCGTTGCATGTATGGAATTGGCAATGATACAAAGGAACAAGTAGAAGTGATAGCAACAACAGAAGTAATGCAGCCAAAAATAAGTTGAATTTCTGGCATCAAGAAAATATCAGCCATCTTTGTAACATTTACTGCTTTACAAGATTACCTTAGTGGTATGTACTACTTTTATTAGAGACAGTTGCTTGCCACTTAAAGCCAGTTGTTTCTATTTTACAACAGAGTATTCTGTAATCTACAGCTATCTACAGCTTGCTCACAAGATTTTCAAGTAATTGACATGCTAAATTCTGGTCATATAACATCGTTATTAATTGATATATTAAAGTAGGATTTAATGCTACAAATAAACTTTTCATCACTGCTTATAACTAAAGTATTATAGATTTCATGAGGGGTTAATAACTATATTGCAGGATGCTTGCTATCTATTTTACTTATCTGAAACCACAAGAAAGGATGTAATAAAAAGTAAAGAATGAGAACAGAATATCTGCTGAACAAAAAGGGCTGTTCAACATTTCTTGAAGATGAGTAGATGTTGTAGATATATGAGGTAGGCTTCAGGATAAACTTTCTAAAATGTTGATAAAACCAAGGATTACACAGTAGTAATAATAATATTGAAAGTTTAGAAGTAAATGACTCAAAATATATGTTAGTATATTTAATGTGATATAGAACGTGTCCCCATAGCAATGAATAAAAATGAATATACTGATGGGCCTATTCTTCCTATTAATTTATATCTTTAATCAAATAAATTCAAACTAACATCTACAAAAAAAAAAAAAAAAAAAAAAAAAAAAGATTGATATACTGTACAGACAAAATAAGCAAGTATGGTATAGATAGTAAAGTGATTATGCCCAGTTTATGCTGTGTCTAAAGTTACTTTGTATTCAGTATCATGGAATTGGAAATAATTACTTAGAATTTACTTCCTACTTGACAAAAGGTAAGGTTTGGAGTGAATGCATAAAAATTGAAAGACAAGTACTTTTTTTTTTTTTTTTTAAATAAAAATTTCATATTGGTAATGTACAAAGAAATTAGCTCTGTTCAAGATAGGAAGATCGTATTAATCCAATCTTCTAAATAGGAAAATCCTGCTTGTCTACTTTTAAAATAATTGAGATAAATAGTTATATTTTAACTTGGAGACTGACTTCTTGCATGAATGCTAAATACACAGCTATCTCAGCCATCAAATGAGTCCTGCTAAGTACAAATACATTCTTTTTGCCAAACTGAAAATTCCCACCAATTGTTTGTTTCTAATGAATTGATCCAGTTACTAATTTTCATTTAATATATAATTTATATATTCTCAGGTTAAGTTACTTTGAAATAGTGATCAATGAAATAACATTTTTCTCATTTAAAACTGAACAACTGTAAGAGTTATGCTTGCTTTGTATACTATAAAATTTTTTTAAATGATTCAATATATTTTAGCTAAAATAAAACAAACCTAAATGAATATACTCTTTTCACCATTTTTTTTTATTAAAAGCAACAACCTGGTTTAAGTTTATGAAATGGAAATTTCCAGGAAAGCTGCTTTTGCTATGAAAGGAAAAAGATAAATACAGAAACTGTACACAGTTTAACCATTATCCATTCTGTTCTAACAAATTTAAAAAATTATATTTGCTGAAAAAATATTAAAAATTCAGTTTTATTTTTTTTAAATAAACAGTATCAATTACCCTACTTGCCAACCAATGCAGAGAGAAGTTTAAAATTCCAAATATTACAATGTATTGAATGTGCTGGTATTATGATTTGATCTATACCAATGATTCCAAATGTGGGGCGCATGCCCCACCAGTGGGGCATGCATAGGATGTGGCACCCTTCAACTTACTATACCAAGAGAAGAAGGGGGCAATTTGAGAATGAGTTATTAACAGTGAATTATTTCCTAGTGAGTTTGAATGAGAGTGTTAATGTGTGTTAATACATATACAGTATGTATATATAAAAATATTTTGTGTGTATGTATATACACTTGCATGTCATGGTCAACAAAGGAGAGGGTGTGATGCATGTTGCTGAAAGAGCCCATTTTTTGTTGGCCAATCAGCGCATGTAAGCATTTACTTTGCTTCCTTCACGTTAATTATTTTAAATTTTTTGTATATTTAACAATTAAATATTACGGATGGTGTGTGTGTGTGTGTGTGTGTGTGTGTATTTTTTATTTATTTATTTGGGGGGGGGGGCGCACCAGAACAGAATTTCAGAAATACCAAAGTAGGGCACAGCTCAAAATCAGTTGGGAACAACTGATCTATACAATAAGGTGAAGATGAGCTGCAACAGGTATGTTTTACAAACAGGTTTTTAATTGTCTTACGGTTGGCAAATTGGGTAACAAAAGTTTAGGAAGCGGGGAAAAAAGTATGCTCAATTTCATGGCATTATTTTCATCTATGAGTAAGCATTAATAGTTTAAAAAAATAAAAATATGAAAAATGATGCTGAAATAAAATATTTACAAAATAAAAAATAAATTTGAGAAATTAAATATAAAGAAATGTTAAAATCCAACTAATTATTTCACTGTGTTTCATATAGCAAAACCAAGAAAAAAAAAAAATTAAAATTAAAAAAAATAAAAATTAAATACAAAGTAAAAAAAAGAAAAAAAAAGAAGAAAAAAAAAAAGAAAAGTTCAGTTCATTCAAATGGCTGAAATGAAAATTAACTCCCCTTCTTAGAGGGTAGCACCATGCTATAATTTATATTATATAGTGCAAAAGAATTAGCTGAATGCAACAACGTCACTACACTTTAACTACTCTAGATTTGAGGTTGACGCAAGCATTTATAGCCAAGAGTGCCCTGCAAAAACCAACCATAGAATAGAAAGCAATGAGCAGCCATACAAAGGAGGCACATGGGAGAAGAAACATTACATAAGCAAAACTACATAGAAAAATATTTGAAGAAATTTTTCCCCTTGAAATTTATTAAAAACCATCAGCCTCAAATTAAATTTCAACAGATTATCTGCATTAACATGATGGCATATTGGACTAAAATTTGTTACTTGCATATATAATGTTCTTGGATATGGGCCATGAGCCCCACCAGTTATTTTCTATTTTTGAAATAAACTATTTGGGAATAGAGAAAGTGGTGCAAATAAGGCTCAATAATCAATTTTGATATTGTTCTTTTCATAAAACAAAAACAACTAAGAATTGAAAGAATTATAAAAAATATATTCAGGAGGTTTACCCAGATTCTCAGCAACACTAGCATATCTTGTGTGTATGTTCTAATAAAGTATATACTAATAAAATAACCTTACACAGGTATACTGAAAATGAATTGGTGGGGTGGGAAAAATGTTAGACTATGCAAATTAAAGATGAAAAAAACCTATGGTTTTCAAAGTTATTAAAAACGTTAGAGGCTAAAGTTTAAAATTTCTTCAAATAATTTTATTTTAGAGATGGAAAGAAATTTGAGAAAAATTGGTTCAAGATGGAAAAAGAAGAAAAAAAGAAAAAGAGACCCTCCCATAAATTTAAGATAAAAATATACAGACAATTTCTTTCATCTTTGTTAAATTTACAAAATGTAAAAAATAAAGTTATCCTATTAGAAAAATTTTTTAAAGTATTTCATACAGCTTATACCAAATTAACCAACAGATCTAACAGGCTAAATATATTGTACCAAATCGAAGAACTAATGTTTATAACTATCTTCTTTAGTATGATTAAAAGCAATTTACATTTCTTTCATCTAAATAATTGATGATATATATCAGACTGTGTGTGGTACGTGTGTGCGTGTGTCCACATGTGGCTAGCAAGGTTTGTCTGTTCTATAGTACGGGTTGTTATTTTGCATATCCAAAGAAATGCAAAATATAACATGGTCTCCTTATCTGGCTATTGGTAATTAATTAAAAAAAAAAAAAAAAAAAAAAAAAAAAAAATTAAAACTACAATTCTTTGGTCTTTGTTGCAGACATGCAAGGGTACCCCTGAACTTCATATTCTTCTTCATGTAATAGGGCAGAATTGATCTGTTCCCTAGATCAAGAATACTTTTTTGTACTCTCTCTTCTAGCAAGAATTCATTTTATAGATATTAGATAAGTTTTGCACAAAGCCAAATGGAGAGAAGTGAGTAAGATTACATTGAGCTAATTTTGCAGATGTAGAATGCCTGCTTGCCTTGACAATTAGCATTTAAAATCCTGATTTTTACTTGGACCCAATACTTGCCACTGGATCTGGTAGGAAATATGCTAGCATTTATCCCACCAAGCAGGCCAATTTTCTTGTTTCATCATAGTTTCTATTTTAAATCTTAGAGGGAAAAATAAAACTCCTTATATAACAAATAATCAAAAAGAAAAAAAATCAGTAAATATACTAATATTTAATCTACCTAAGCATTAATGGTTTTGATTCTACTAAATAGGTTATTTGAAATTTGTTATATTTCACATAAATTGGTTCTAACAGTAGACCATAACAAAATAAAATTAAATGAAATGAACTGTCCAAATGAAAGAAGAATATTTAACTATCCATCATTCTTCATCTAAAAGCTATGTTAGATAGCTGAATTTATATATCAGATTGTGCACCAATCCCATTATGAACTACCACCATCACCACTGTTACAACTACTAAATCACTAAGAAAGGCTCAGCATTAGTACTGATACTTGTGAGAGATATGTAATTTATTTTGCATTACAAAGGATATTAGTGTTTTCAAAAAAAAAAAAAAAAAAAAAAAAAAGTTTTGTTTTTTTTTTTAAATGAAAGGGAAGGGTTACAGAAAAAGAGGGAATATATATGTATGTATATATTAAAAAAAATTAAGAAAGCATGCATTGTTAAATTAAAAAAAATTACTGCAAAAGCTGTCTTTTTTTACTAGGACTAATTCAAAAACTACTAAGTTTTCTAACTAATGAGAGCTGCTGCTTGCTGTATCGTCACCAGCATGAACCAGCCACTAATAACTATCTCAGACTGCTGCTAGGAGGTCACTAATATATAGTAGTAATATAGGATATGGGGTTTATTGACCTGAGTCTTGTTTGCTTTTCATTTTAGTGGTGTGGCCTCCTGGGTACCTGAACCTCTGCACATGTGGGTTAGGAGGAGGAGGAGAAGAGAGCATGTACAATGATGGGTAGTAAACCAATGACCAGTGAAGACGACAGGAAACACTCAGCTTGAAGGTTATCTGAAAAGAAATGGCCTTGCAAAGTTCAGCATTTACAACTCCACCAAAAGATTTTTTTTGGTAATTTTCTCAAAAACTTTAACCCTACCACCCACTTATTACAGCCATCTAAGAAAAAAATAAAATAAAAAAATAAGTTTTTTTTAGCCATAATCATCTCACTTTAAATTGTCCTCTCTCCTTTTAAAAGAATTGTGAACAAAGATACTGGAAAGGCCTCTTTAGAACAATAATAGTTTCTTCAAAATCTACTTAGCAGGAACCCCATTTTCTTTTTAACATCACTACTCATAAAATATATCAAAATTAACTTGTGCAGGATTGTGGTTCTTCAGAGACACCACAACTGATTTTAAAGTATAATGCTAAGTTTTGTTAATTTTTAATTATTTTCAATGGTAAAATTAAACTGAAAACAAAAAAGGCAGCCTATTAGACATTTTTCAGATTAGTACTTTTGTTTTTAAATTTTCTTAAATTTTTTTCAGCTTTCCTCAAGTATATATTGCATCTGTCAGTCTTTTGATGGAACTTATACCTGTAGAAGGCTGAAGAACACATCTAACACATTAACAAAAAATGTCTGGAAGAAACTTCAGAAAGCAGTTTATAAAATGTCAAAACTATCCACCTTATACTAGTTTGATAGATAACAAATGAATTACTTCCCCTTGTATCAAAATAAATTTCCTAAAAACCTGAAAACATCAGCAATGTGATTAGGGGGAAAAATTTTGGAGAATAAAAATCATTTAATCATAAATTTACCTAAATTTTTAAAAATAAGTAGCAATGAAGATGTACCAAATCAAATATATAAAATAGATATTAAAATTACTTTAGTCCATTTTTTTTTTATTTTTTATTAAAACTTTTTTCTATATCTTTGATGAAAACACATTCACAAACAACTTCCTGCATCTTATTTGTAGCCAGCTGTATTTTTATACTTATCTGATGATAGATATTACTTGAATTTAATGTTCAATTTACAGAGGTAGGTCAGTGTAAGAATACAATGAGCTCATGTACTTTTTTGTAAGGTTTGAATTCTTTCTCCAAGATTTATGTACTTTATTTTAAATTAAATGCTTAATGACTTTCTAATGCCTTATTTATCTCTTAAAATAGACCTAAGATGAGCTGTGAAGCACTTAACATTTCCTTTTGAACTGGTAAATATTATATAAATCCATTTTGAAAACCTCCACAAAATTGGCTAGAATATTTTAGCTTACATTCTAACAAGTGTAAGATAAGAGATAGAGAAAAAAATAGTCCAAATAAGTTAAAAAAAAAAAAAAAAAAAAAAAAAAACCCAAAAAAAAAAAAAACAGTTCACTGCACCCAATTGGATACAATGCAAAAAAAATAAGTTATTTTTAAAAGTTATCCTCACCATTCATTTATTTAGTTTCCTAATATAAGATGTAAAATACATTTGTTACCAATTATTGACTGTCTTTTTTTCTGATGACAACATGGCAGACAGCATAAATTTGAATGTACACTGGATTTTAATAGTGGGAAAAAGAATTAAATAAAGAAAAAGAAAAAATAGGTTTGGAAAAGGGATTTTTTTTCTTTAGCAAAAAAAATAAAAAAAAAAAAAAAAAAAAAAATAAAATAACAAACCAAACAAAAAGATCTAGATAACAATGAAATGAAAAAATGTAAAAAAAATAAAAAAAAACAAAAAAACAACAAAAAACAAAAAAAAAAAAAACAAAAAAAAAATTTTTTTAGAAAGTAAAAAGGAAAAAAAAAAAAAAAAACAGCACAAAAGACTTTGTTATTTAAAAAAAGTTCATTAAAAATGAAAAGGAGGGAGCATTTTCAATTTTCAAGTCGAGAAGGAAAAATAGATGAAGCAAACATGCAAATAAAATAAAAAGAAAAAGAAAAAAATTGCATTCAATACAGCACTGCAATATGGCACTAATCAATGAATAAATTTTTGATTTCTTTAGAAAGAGACAGACTGGTGGGCTTTAAATACCAAGATAGAAAGTGAATCTGCTTATAGCACCAAACAAATGCAGCATTTGTGGAGCCACAAGACAGTGAATGCAAGATTTGAAGGGAGATTTGTTAAGTTTTTCTGAAAAAAAAAAAAAAAAAAAAAAAAAAAAAGGAAGTTGATGTTAACATTTCAAAGTTAACATCAAAAAGACCCAAACAGTTGATGTGGGGAATGAAAAGCAAACATATACATGCATTTCTACTTTATCTGTTTAAAAGTATATAAATATGTAATTAGATATGAGAGGTAAATTGAAAAGTGGTTTTATGGTAGGGGAAGGCAAATAATAATATAAATGATATTTATGAGTATTGACAAATTGAAATATTAAGAAATTAAAAGTTTATGATGTAGAAATCAGAAACTTTAAACATAAATGCAGGATGCCACTCAAATTTGCTGTATGCTTAAAGATAAAATATTATTTAAATTCAATGGAAGTAATTTGATGATTGCATTTTAAGATTGCAGAGGTATTCTTAAAAGAACTTTAAACAGTTCTTCCATATCCATATACCTAATATATTGCATATAATTTATGCAACAGACTACAAATAAATCACTGTTAGAGGATTTTAATTTTATCCCAGTTCCCTACTGAGAATTATAGCTAAAATAGGTGAAAATTTCATATGGTCACATATATGGGAAGAAATTTCAATAAAATTTATGGCACTCTAAAACTAGAAAACCTCTTTTCCAGAGACTCACTTAATTTTGAAATACATAGGTGTAACCAAAATAAATAAATAAATAAATATTGACTAGTATTCCATAGAAATTGCATACTACTACCATGGTCAGGTGCTCAGTGTCATGCTTTTTCTTGATTTTCAAGCATGTCCCTTAAGATCAACATATTCATTATAACTTCTATCAGCTATAAAAAAAAAAAAAAAAAAAAAAAAAAGAAGAAAAGAAAAAGAAAGCCGTTTTAAATATCAAGAAAATTTAGATTTAACTTTTCCAACCAAATGAAATGAAATCCTTACACACACACACACATATATATATATATATATATATATATATATATATATATATATTAGATAGATAGATAGATGTGAGAGAGAGAGGAAAACTAAAACATTATACAACTCTAAACAATTTAGAATGAAATAGAGCACAAGGTAGAAATTTCCATCCTCACTGAATATGCTACTTCTTTGGTCCTGGGAGGAGGAGAGATACATACAGTCCAAAGTGAGAGATAAAGAAAATGACAGTTCTGAGAAAGGAGGACAAGATATAGAGAGAAAGGATAACTTTACAAATAATATAGAAAAAAGTGAATGATGATGCATGAAGCTTCATGTGCAGATAGTGCACGGCTGAAAAAGAGGAAGAGGGAACCATTTTTAGAAATGTGAACTAATTCTGCTGGATATATTGGAAGGAAATGTTAATGAAACAGTCAAATTGTAGTACACTTGCACATAGTATCCACAGAATATAAGCAAGTCTCTAGTTAGATAGCTAAAACTGAGTTGATAATCTCTGATGCCCTGAAGCATTTTTTGACTGTAACTTTCCATTTTAGCAGGTTTAAAACTAGTGCACCTTGTGACAGCAAAACAGAGAAATAAGAAATTAATGAACAAAGTGGAGAATGTGAAGATTCATAGCTGAAAACTAAAAGAGAATGAATATGTGAGCATTTAACAAGGTTGATGGCTTGATTAAAGCTTTGCTTCTGACTTAAAAATATAAGAAATATACAAATCAAAAGTTATATATAATAAAAACAGAAAAGCCATGATTTTATAACTAGATAACAAAAATAGCTTCTAGTAGATTGGTGCTAGATGATCTTCTAAAGAGAACCCTTTTCTTCTCATCAGGACATAAGGAAATATTAACACCAATTAGATGTGGTACATGTATTTCAAAAGCATTTTGAAAATTTGCTTGACCCTGAGGAAAATTTTTTTTTTTTTTTTTTTTTCTCCATATTGGCCTTTGGTGACATACTGAGCTGGAACAAAAGTTCATAGGGAATTTTAAATACAGTATTTACATATGTATACTTAGATTTATTCAACCACACATGCCATTTTGTTCCACTCCATTTTGCCATTTTTCAGGTAGTTTTAAGTGTTCACCTTCCCAGAACATGATAAATGTATTTTTTGCAGGCTTTCAGAGAATTGAAGTTTGTCCCATTAAGAGAATTATTATAGGAATCAAAATAAGTGGTAATCCAATAGTGAAGGGTTATGAGTACGGCAAGTGTAGTAGACATCCCAGCCAAGCTGTACCAATTTCTGCTGTGTTTGCAAAGAGACAAGGCTCAGATGCAAATCGGTTTTTGAGTGCTAAAGAGTGGTTAATTTTGTTTTCCCAAATACCTTTCTCCCTTCACATGTGATTGTTCTTTCTCATTTGAGCATAGAATTACAAATGGAAATAAACATAGTCCATAAAACAGCTTCCATGATGCACCCAAGCATAGTAGCACTCATGTGTCCAAGTATTTTCAAATACAAGTGTGTTTTATCACCTGGCTTACTTTTGCCATTTTAATTTGGTCACCGTCTTTGACTGCAGGTCTGCTGGAATGTTTCCAGAGGAAAATTTCCACTTGTGAACCACTTACAAACATTACTCTCAACCATGGCACCATCTCCACATAAATGACACATCCTTTTGATGTTTGTACAGTTTTTCCTTTTCAGAAATAAAAGATAATCAAATAACCAAAGTGCATCTCAGTTTCCTTCATTTTTACTTTTAAGATAAAAGCATTTAAAATTCACAATTCCTAAATGAATCATATAGAAAGAGATGTTGAAACTTTCAGAACATGCTTCCATGTCAAATTTCATTCATATATGAAATGAAATTGCATATTCCAACACCACCTATTGAAAAATGCTACAAACTTGAATTCTAAATCAGTAAATATACACCATAAATTGTCTCCTTCCTTGGGCATGCACAAGTTTATATATAACACACACACACTATTTTCCGCTAGTGTCAATGATTTGTGTTTGAATTTAAGTAAAGGCAAGAATTTAACTTTTAACACACTGTTTTATTAATATTACTTCCATTTCCATGGCATTCTCTTTCAAGGCCTCTCAATTGCAGTATCCTTATTATTGATTTTATTCAAAGTTGTTTTTTGTTCCCATAGTAGGATATGACAGCACAAATATGAAATTCAAACACACTATTGTTCAGGGATCAGAATCAACTTCAGTGGCAGGATACATTTTTTGTACATCAAATACAGAGAGATAATGGTTAAGAAAGCTCTTTCAACCTTAAAGATTGCAAGAACAACCTGCTATTCTTCTTGTGTCAAACTAAACTTAGAATTATATATATATATATATATATATATATATATATATATTATACACACAGACAAGTGCATTCATGAAATTTCTCAATTAGGTTTTAAATGAGCCCTTTCTTCTAAAGTAGATAGTGGTTTTAAGAATTTAAAAACACAGTAAACTTATCCAAAGGTGATTGTTTAAACTGACAAAGAAGCAAAAAATCTCTGTTTACTAACAAACATTAAGAATTGAAAAGTATCAAATATATCAGGAAAGTGCATGCCCATTTATTTTGCAACTTTTACTTTATCTGCATTATTAGCAGGCTGTTAGCAAACAATCTAAAATTTGGCAGAAGTAACGACATTGATAAAACAAAAGTGATCAGAAATATTCCTTTCACTACAAGCATTACAAAAACTCAGCCATATAAGAAACATTTTTAAGAAGGCCAGATAAAATAGTTCATCTTGTGAGCATTGCTGGTCAGCTTTGTTTCAAGAGATAAGTTGGTATACGCGGAAAGTCAAGTGGAAAGTTTAAAATACCACCATATAGCCGAGATGACTTCATTCTTTTTTCATACTAGTAGCAGACACTGATGTTTGTATAAAAGGAAAATTTTATATTGAATGCTGATTTTTAAGAGGCAGCAGCAGCCTTTCTTAGTTGAAAGGTTTTGTATCACTCTTCTAATGCATATTCATCTCACCATTTAGCTTTGTACTGTACTAAGCTAAACATAGTATTAAAAAATACCTATTAAGTTTGTGGCAGTAGGAAGTGGCATTATACCTAAACAAATTTAAATGTTACACATTTCATAATTTTGTAAATGGATGTATATTAATTTAATTGCTGATATCTTTTACAGATTTGAGAGCAAAATACATTACTTTTTATTATAAAATAAGAAAATAGGATTTGACAAAATTTGGTAAACAAAAACTAGGTATCTCTACTAATGTGCAGAAAAATTAAATTGTCAAAATCTTTGTTATTAAGAGGAAAGACCAAAGCAAAGAAAAATATTTTTTTGATGAATAATGAATTTTTACAAATTCTTTTTAATTTATTAAAATTTTTTTAATTAGAATCATTTATAAAGTTTTTAACTCTTAAAAAAACAGTTTCATTGGTGTAAAGGTTAGGGAATATTGTTATTTAGTAAAACTATATTTACTAATCAAAGCTTTTATTACACAAGATTTACATTACATGTATTTTAAAAGAATTTTTTTTTTAATTGTTTTTGTATAATTGCTGATTTTTATAGATATAGTTATTCATACACAACATTATCAAAAAAACAAGAGTAATAACTATAGTAAATTTAAAGCTAAAGTATCTAAAATTCAATAAAACATTAGGTTATGGGGAATATTTTCTAAAATTTTTAAGATTATGGAGTACTTAAAAATTATATATAAAATGTTATGTTAACTTCTTCAATTATTTTTTTTTTTATAGATAGAGACTCGAGTAGAACAACATTAGATAGATATCCATTTGTCAAATAGCTACTGACTTGTTAAAAAAATGCCTGTGATTTTAAACTTAATACTTTAAATCAGTCAATATTCCTCAAAGTTTCAGCAAAGTATATTTTATTTTTGGAAGATTTTTAAACAAAGAATTACATTCTAATGATAGGTGGCTAAAAATGGTACTAAAATAAAAAATTTCAGCAATTTCAAAACAAAAACACCTTCCAATCAATTTAAATTAGTTTTGAAATACAGCAAAGCATTTTGCTTATTGGAAATATTAAATTTTATCTATCAGCTTGAAATTAAAACTAAAATGAAAGCTTCAAGAAAAACTTTTCATTTTTGAAGATTCATTTTAAAACTTAGGTATCGCAAATCTGTGGAGGTACCTAATAAAAACCCATCTTTTTGTAATTTTTAAAAATTTTCAATCAAAAGTTGTTCATAAACCTGAATGTCATTTATAGTCTTCTGGTTCCCATCACAATGAGAAAATTAGATTTTATTTTTTTCAAATCTGGCTGTTAAAAATCCTCCTAAAAAGAAAAACACTTGGGAAATGAATATTCATAAATGTTTAACATCAATTCTATCATGTCATTACATCTTTGTAAAGTAGAAGTGAATCTTATAGATCAGCAAATATGGTAATTACATAAGTTCAACTTGGTTACAGAGATATTTTTTTTTATAAATACTGGTAACAGTGTCAAATATTTCAGCCTAACAAAAAGCCAATATTATATATATGCCAATTTTCAATGCAGGTAATGAATCTTTATACCTTCATTTGACCATGTGCCAGATTAAGCTATAAATAGCACTTTCTTGTCTTAATAATGCTGGTCTTAATTCCTGACCACTGGCAACATCTTTTTCAATGTAAGACATACAAGTATGTTAAATGTTACTTGAACAAATTTATGACAAAGAGAAAAAAAGGATTTTGTAACATAATTTTCTTACTAAAATATTTAGTTGTTAGTGTAATTAATGACTAAAGCTAAGTGGAAAGGTAAAGGGAATATCAATGAGCTGCAATATATATATATATATATATATATATATATATAAAAAGCTGAAACAAAAAGCTCTTATATTGTAGTAACAGTTTTATGAATTTTATCAGTTTTTTTTTTTTTTTTTTTTTTCAAATTTTACATTAACAATGTCACTGAAATGTTATATTGTAATTAAATATATCTAGTGAACAGGTTCAAAGTTAACAGCAATACTAATATAAAAATGTAGGTTTGTTTTGGAAACTAGTTTTAGAATTCATTCAGAAATTGATTTTGTGACCTTTATACTAAAAAGGGCATCTAGAATAGCATAATTCATTTTTGCTAGGAAATTGTTATTCACCAATGTCAACCACCTACTTCAGATAGCTTCACAAGTTTTCAATTGGGTCATGGTTAAATGAACAAGCTTGCCACTTCATCAAATGAAACTCATTTTATTCAAATATTCATTAATTTTCTTCAGGGAAAATAAGGTAGTATTGTGCAGAAACATTTGATTTCTTTTGAACTATCTTAACCCCCCCCCCCCAAAAAAAAACAATATACACTGATATACCAAAATATGTAGGACAACATGTAAAAGGAACGGTAGGTAGTACCACCATACATTGACATCATAGAAATGTACAGACCTATAGTTATAGTTATGCTCTGACATCAACTGAGTCAATGTGAACACTGGCATAGCTGCTCATAGCAAGGTAACAAATTATTAGAGTTCAACTGAGAGTATGATAGTGGGTGTCAGATATATGGGATATTTCATTTCTCAAATTGTGGGGATATCCTTTGATCTGTGGTGCCATGAGTATACTGGTTTGCCTAAACACATTGAATGAAGCCACTAAGTTACACTGCTCTGTGAACATTTGTACCCATTCATGGAATCCATATACTCCAACAATGATTAATCTAGCAGGATAATGAACTATGTCACAAAGTTGTCCAGAAATGGAGGATTTAGTAAATTTCTGATAAATGGAGTGGCCATTAAGTAATTGTGGGATGTGGTAGAGAGGTTTATTCATGTGCAAAATACTGCACCTACAAATATCAGGAAGCTGTAAACAGCTATCAAGACAAACAACTCAGTATCTCTCCAGAGATCTGTCCACTTGTGGAATTGATACCACATTGAGTTGCTGCATGTTGGCCATTGGGGATCTTACATAAAACTAAACACTTATCCATCATCTTCTGATATAACAGTATATGCCCGTGTTGTCATTATAACATCATCACAATGCCATTCTGATCACTGAACCTGTGAGGACAGTTTCTACTTGTAACCAGCTAACCTTTGCTCCATCTGGCTCATTGAGGATAACCATTTATCAATCAGTCTTGATGTATTCTGTTGACTATTTAGGTTTTAGTTTTACATATTTTGCCAATTGATTTAGAACACCTAGTGCTTTTAACACTTCCTTGCCAAGTTTCATAGCGTAACAAAGATTTTTTTTTCACGACTTCTCTTGATATATCTTTGTTACAGATTAGTCTAAAACGGGTCTTAATTTGCTTTTATCATGCCTGTATCAGTCATCTAGGGTTTCCAACAAATATTCCCACAGTTCACTGATACCTGCCAAACATTTTTGCAATTTCAACATCCTTACAACACCCTTTTATAGGTTCAAACTTTCAGCATAGTTATTAATTTAAGACTTTGAAAAATCAGGAAATTTCATATAAATGGTTGCCATTTGTGACAAACAAACTGGCTTTCATCCTAACTGAGCACATCACTCTTGACACCCAGTAAATAAAGTTATATTCAAATAAGTATTTATTTTATCTATATATAAAATTCTGTGACTTCCATTAGCTTATCATTACATTCTCTAAAATAGCCATACATTGACTGAGTGAAACCAAATTTTGGAGAGAAGTGCAAACAAGTAGGAGGTATAATGTACAGTTGCTTTTTACTAAGTACAAAAAATTTTCATTCATTTTGGGGGGAAAATTAAGTTTTATTATTTAACATAGAAATTACTCCCACTATTTTAAAATCAATTTAGTGATTAAAATAACATACTTATTTAATAAAAATACAATATTGTTTTTTGCTTATCTTAAGTTTTTATATATATTTCATTCTAAAATATATATAACAAGTTTAGAAACCATTGTATTAGAGTATTTGGTTACTAAATCTACTTGTAATATGAGTTATAGATATGGTGTATGTGTATATTATAAAATACATAATATAACCTGTTTTCAGATGAATTAACTGTAGATAGATATATTAGTAATATCCAAGGAGTAGGTAAATTTCTTAAAAAATGTTTCTATGGATAGTGAAGTCATTGCAAACCACTTATGAAAGTAACCATAGCTCCTTTAATTACTTTGATTTTTTTCCTACATGTATCAGATTTTCTATTAAAACTCATTTCTTTCAAACACCTATGAGATACCAATAACTGGTTTAAAAATATAGCACAGCCATTTGGAATGAAAAGATTCAGAGGACTAAAAATAACCTTTCTGAAAAACACACTTCTGCATTTGGCAGAAGACAAATGAGCTATTTAACACATCATTTTGGTTAAAATAGCACTTAAAATCATCAACAATGCTTGCAATAAAAGAAATAAATACAGATATCCAAATTCAGTCATGAAAACTTTAATGAAATTTTGGCTCTTGAAATTATTTCTAACTTTCATTAAAGTGAACAAATGATCATTGTCTATATTAAAAAAAATAATAAATACATAATATAAAAGGATTGAACACTTGACAATCATTATTCTCCTATCTCAAGTTAATTATTTTTTCTGTTGCTGTGCCAGAGAGCTATAACCCTAGACCTATAATCTTAATGTATTATTAAAGCATCCACTGATGGCTGCAGCAAAGTAATTTTAGAGGAATCCCAAATCACAACTTGAACTGAGTGAAATCTAATTAAATCCTTTCTGAATTAAGACATAATACTCTAATGAAAAAAAAATTGTGTTCCATTACTGAGTTTGGAATTATTCTTACAAATAGAGATATTTTAACTGTCTGATGTTTTGAACTTAAATATTTTCATTTTAATATGTATCATAAATGTAATGAAAACAGGACAAGAGATTCTGTCTAGTAATCTTTTATTCAATTAAGAATCTTACTACACGTCTACTTGATAAGCGGAAATGTACAGCTTTTATAGCTTGGATTATCAAAGAGGAGATAATCCATATTCACAACATTCTTCCCCACCAAATTTCTCACCGATAGGGAAGAAATTCCCTTAAATGTCCAGGCTCCCTACGAGCTTGCAGTGGCCGCCTCGGCAGTCCATGATTCGTGGTTGGAGTACTCGAACAGGGAGGCTCTTCAGTGCGAGCCTGTCTGTGGGCTCTAAAATACCTTGCTCCAAAATGTTTCCTTCTCAGAGGAGCAGGCCGTTCCGCGTCAGAGTCAGTCTCTGGATGAACATATTTTTTTCGGTGCTAGTCCTTTAAAATCAAGATTGAGTCTTTCAAACGGTTGTGTTGCTTTTATTAAAACGCCAGTTTTGGGTTTATAAAACCGAAGCTTTATTTCAGCACACGTTCGACAGGAATTTGTAATTCTTTTTACCATCTCCACTGAAAAAGGCAAGTTTCTACACCTCACAGCATGAACCATTTGAGTAATGCCCGGGTGACAGAGATTGTTATGTAGCGTTCGGAGTTCGTCCCCGCTTGATGCCGTACAGCATACTCTTGACAGTGTATCAGCTGTTAAGTTCTCCTTGCCAGGTCGGTAGCTGACGTCAAAGGAGAAACAAGATAGTTCAATTCTCCACCTTGCTATTTTTTCATTCTTTATTTTACTTGTAGTCTTAGAATTGAACATAAAAGCAACTGATTTCTGGTCCGTAATAAGTTTAAAGTGGCGTCCGATCAGGTAGTGTCACCATTTTCTTAATGCCTCGACTATGGCGTAGGCTTCCTTTTCAATTGCGGGGTGTCATCGTTCAGCCTGTGAGAGGGTCCTTGAAAAAAAAAGGCTACAGGACGACCAGCTTGTCTCAAAGAAGCAGCAATAGCACAGTCTGACGAATCCATTTCAACAACCAGAGGAATATTTTGGTCTATTGTTCTAATTGCAGATTTTGCAATATCCTTTTTCAGTCCCTCGAACACCTCAATGGCTTGACGGGACAGAGGAAATGTCTCTACTTGTGTTAATGGATGTATCTTTTCTGAGAACGACGCAATCCATTGGGAGTAGTGAGCAAACATGCCCATAGCACGTCGAAGGGAAGGCTGATTGTGAGGGACAGGCATCCGGAGTAAAAGTTTCAATCGATCTGCGTCTGGTGCCATAAAACCTTTGCTTATGGTATACCCCAGTAGGTTTATTTTGTCCAGTCCAAACGAGCATTTGTCGTCGTTTAGGGTAAGGTTGTATTTGTCGACAGCGGACATGAACCGTCTGAGATTTTCATTGTGTTCCTTTCTATTATGGCCACATACTGTGATGTTGTTGATGTACGCAAATGTGCCTTCCAGTTTCTCATCCGTTATGATTTGGTCGACTGTCCTTTGGAAGCTGGCTACCCCATTCGTAATGCCAACAGGAATCCTGCGAAATTGATATAGTCGACCGTTCGCCTTGAAAGCAGTGTATAGCTTGTCTCTAGGTCTAATGGCAATCTGATGGTACGCGCTTTTCAAGTCCAGAGTGCTAAACATATGGTATTTGGCTATTTCGCCTATCATTTCATCCATCCTGGGTAGTGGGAAGGCGTCCAAAACAGTAAATCTATTTATGGTTTGGGAGTAATCTATAACCATTCTCTTTTTATGGTTTTTAGAAGTAGTTATAACTACCTGAGCCCTCCAGTGTGATTTGCTAGGCTCAATTATACCCTCCTCGAGTAGTCTTTTTATCTCAGAGTCAATGAATTTTTTATTATTATAAGAAAAACGTCTGCTTCTCACTGCTATGGATTTGCAGTTTTCAGTTAGGTTTTTGAAAAGTGACGGGTACTGGATTTTTGCTGTCGCCAATCCACAAATTTTCAATGCGGGCATTGAACCACCAAACGGAATTTCAATCTGTGAGTGTTGCTGCAAAAAATCGTGTCCCAGTATTATTTCGCAACAAAGGTTTTTCATTACGGATAATTTAGTGGTTTTATAGGAGACGTCATTAAATAGTAAGTCCACCAAACAATAACCACTTACTTGCGCAGACAATGACGCGTTTGCCATTGTTACTCTGCTGGGGGAGGGGACAAAATACAATTTATTGGTTTTTACCAAGCTTTCTTTGATAAAATTTTCTGAGCTACCGGTATCGAGCAGAGCATTTGTAGACCTCCCGTTAATTTTCACTTTTACAATAGTTTTTGAAAGGCAGTCGGGGGAGGCGGCTAAAGTTGCAGATGTATTTTGATGAGTAGCTTTGTATAGAGTTTTAGAAGACTTGCATACCTTTGAAAAATGACCAAGTTTCCCACATTTATGACAATGAGTATCTCTGGCAGGGCATGAAACTCATAGGTGTTTAGATAAGCCGCAAAAATAGCAGTTGTCCCTTTTAAAAGCGGCAGTGACCGATTGTTCTTGAAGCTTCGTCGGACTATCGTCATGAGGTGGGGGAGTAGGAACAGGTGGGTTTAACGTGGTGCCCAGAGTGTCTGGCTGTTAATAAGAACTAGACTGCTGTATAGCACTTTCGAAGATATAGGCTTGCTCGTAAGCTGTTCTAAGTGTAAGGGTCTTATTCTCAAGAAGACGTTGCCTTATCTGAGTATTATGTAAGCCGTTAATGAAGGCGTCCAAAATGTGTTGCTCTTGGGCCTCTAATGCCGTCATTGGGCAGAAGTTGCAATCTTTGCTCAGTGTCCGAAGGCTCTTAAGGAAATGGTCCAATGTTTCGCCTGATTCTTGTCGGCGAGTCGCAAGTAGGTGTCTAGAAAATATCTCATTTTTTGGCTTTATGTATGTAGCGTTCAGTACATCGATTGCTTCTTCATAGGTAACGCAATCCGAGATAATTTCGTTGACTGTGTGAGATAGGTAGTTGGTTAGGAGTGCACGCTTATTGACGGGACGTCCCGGTCTTTCTGAATGTAGAACCTTGATGAAATTTGTAAATGTCTCCCGCCAATGTTTCCAGCACTTGTCGGCTGAATTGCTTTCTGGATCTGTGGTAAACCGCTCCGGTTGCATAAATTGTTCCATTCTTAATTGAATAAATTGTAATGAAAACAGGACAAGAGATTTTGTCTAGTAATCTTTTATTCAATTAAGAATCTTACTACTCGTCTACTTGACAAGCGGAAATGTACAGCTTTTATAGCTTGGATTATCAAAGAGGAGATAATCCATATTCACAACAATGAATTCATAAAAGTGAAATAAAAATATAAAATGAAAAGAATAATTTAATGAGTAGTGGATTTTATTTTAATGTCCCAGCATGAAATTTAATAAAAATTTATCAATGATACCTGTTACTGTTTACATAAAGGAACATAGGTGAAGCAATATAGGAAATATGTGCTGTAATATTTAAATCATGAGTCTTTTATATTAATGTCAGGTAAGCCAGAGAATAAAATTTTAATCCTTGGTTGGGTTGTAATAAGGATTAAAATTTTATTAAATCAGCACACGCAAGATGTAGATAGAGTATGGTAAATTCCAGATATAAGGGAGTGCTGAAAAGGTGTCAGATTTTGAAAAGTGGGTTGGGTCAAGAATTTTTCAGTACCTCCTCTTATACATTTAAAGTATTGAAATGTTTTAACAAGATTGGCTTTGTCAGCAAACATGTATACAGTTTTAGAATATAGAATAAAAATGCACATATTTTTTAATTCTAAATACACTGATAGATATGTTCTTCAGTTACCAAAGAAATTAATATTTTTGTAAAGATGACAAAGAACACTTAAAAGAAAAAAGAAATGTATTTTAAAATTATTCAAAAACTATCAGAGAAAATTCACTTTTCTATATAAGTTTTACATTTTAATATCTTTTGAAATTCTAATAAAACTAACAATTGTTATAACTAAAAAGTAAATTAGTATTTTTCAAAATTCTGGAAAATCTAGAATATTCTTTTTCTTAAATGCTTAGATATTTGCTAAATAATTTAACTCAGTTTCACACAAGGCCACAATAGTCTGGGCATCTGGTTAGTGTCAACATGACTACTAGTAAATAATAACAAGAGAAAAGTTTGATGACTACTATGTTATAACAGTTATCTTCCAAATATAGACATTAATCTTAGTGCATCACAGGACCAAATAAAGGTTTACCATGATTGTAGCACCAGTGTTCCAAGTTGGACAGAAAGTGTTTGCTTTATAAACTAAACACTCAAAAATCACGAGCAAGAAATGTGCAACTACCCCAGCAAACAGGTCTCCAGATGCCAAGAAAAAAATAATCATTGAAGGATATTGTAGAAAATACTGTCTAAATACTAATCACTAATTATGATAGTATATACAGTGCCAAGATAAGGGAGAATTGCTAGAAACACACTTGAAGTGTCTTGGTTTAAATTTTTCAATTCAATAGTCAACCTAACACCCTCATCTTTGTTATTTTTATAACATTTAAGCCAAAGTAAAAAACAAAAACAAAACCAAGAAAACTGCATTTAATAATCCAAGTGTTGTCCAGTCTTGTCAACTAAAACAATTCACAAACTGAAATATTCAAACTATACATACACATACAACCACAGAGTAGTCCCTTTTTAAAAAAGTGTATATGAGATTATATGTATTGTACCACACACACAGAATAATTAATTCATTAACATATGTAATGTACAGAGGAAAAGAAAATTTTAAAGTGGATATTCTTCTGAAAAATTCATAAATTCCTTGAAATATATTTGAATTTTTTTTATTAAAATGTATGATAAGTACTGAAGAGAGGCATATACAAGTCCAGTATACTATGTAATTTATAGAGAGCAGTCCAAAATTACGATGGACTGGATTTTTAAAATTGTCACATTTCATGAAAAATTTCAAGAGAGTCATGTTGCCTAAATATCCTATAATGCTGTAATTAAAATGTGGCAGCATAAAAAATAAAATAGTGCTTATTATATGAAAATACTCATCAATATATTTTAGTAGTGTTTATACATTCATACTTTTTCCAAGGTATGCAAATTTAGATGACTGGCAATTATGCAAGACATTTACTAATTTTCTATTAATATTGCCTGTCTCATCTTTGATAATTCTGTTTATTTTCAAGAGTACAAGCTATTTATATACCAACCAATTTAAAAAAAAATCTCTAGACTGGATTTGTTTACATCAAAAACATGTAAAAATAAAATTAATGAATGAAAAACACATGCTCATAAAAATATTTCTTTTATTAGTCTATTTTATCATTAAGTACAATTAAGAACTACTTTCTTTTACCAATATACTCAACTAACTTTTGTCAATTTGGTATGTAGTGCAAAAATTTAATTATTTCTTCTTAAGGTAGACATTGAATCAATGCCAATTGGTCCACTTGTTAAGTTGCCAAACATGGTACTAATAAACGAGTGGCTAACATAATTACTATCTTCTATCAAATATTTACCAGAGCCAGAAATAAAAGGTAACTGAAATTTTAGGAGCAGCCTAAGCATACATTTAGACAAAATCAAACAAGATCTATTACATTAGAAATTTAACATTTTGTCTTCTACCCTGTCAATTAGCCATGAATAACATCCACACTAAAATCTAATTTGTGGAGGAAATATAAAATGAGGTACATGTCTGAGGCTTGTATGATATGCACATACAAAGAACATATAAAACAGTTATACTGGAATATATGTGCTCATAGTTTAACATAACACAAAAGAGTTTATTGCTAAACTAATGCAGAATTTGACATGCAAAGTTTGCACGTGTGCACAAATTTTGACACATGTAGAAGGCCAGGTACATTTTTTTTCTGCTTATAAAAACATCTTTTCTAGATATAAACCATGCTCAGAATCTGAGAAGCAGTCATCAATTTTGACTCTTTAAACTTGAGCTTCTGAGGGAAATGATGCTTTGGAAGATCAACTTACTTAGGGAATTGACATCTCAGAATAATCATCATAAATCAAACTCACCATGGAGCAATGATTAGCAAACTAATCTATTATGACCAGTCAGTTTGATACTTGGTGAGTCACACTTGTGACCTAAGGCTGTACTAAAATAAATTTAACAAATATCAATAAAATGAAATTTGTGGTCATAAGATCAACAGTCTCCAATGAAATCATTGCTTTGATTTCATTTCTTTTTAATGGATTGTATTGGTTCGTTATACTTTCTGAACTTGACATTTACTTACAAATAGTATTATTCCTTTTTGGTAGAGATTAACTTATCTGAAAAATATAGGACCTGAACTTGCATCAGCAGCTGAGAAGTTTAGACATATGATGGTTGATATGGTATATATTTCATAGAATAGCATTTGTATAGTTAAGTGCATAAAACTAATCGAAAGGATTCTAACAGCAAAAAGTGAAAATTATTAATATAACAGAAAAATAAAAGTTGAGAGAGTAAGTATTAGGGATAGAGATGAATAAGTAGGAATATTGAACTAATGAGAAATAATATACATTTTTGTCAGAAGGCAATGTCACGCCACCTTGCAAAAAGAAGCTATAAATCAAACACGAAAAGAATATTACCTAACTGGATATATAAACAGAATCTATTTTCAGCAGGTAGAGGAGAAGGATAGAAAGGACAAACTTTTAGGTGTTGAAGTCAGCTTAAAAGTTTAAGTGGACATGAGTTGAAAAAAATGGGAGAGACAGCTCTTTAGAAGATTCAACTTGTGTCAAGGAAAATCTAACCTCTCCACCTATTCTATATTCTTAGAAATATATACAAAATATACATTAGATTTAGAGTTACCTGAATCACAGGTCAATTGATGTATTTATTTATTTGAGCCAAATTTTTTTTTTTAGTTTTTAAATTATGTATAGTGGTAATAATTTTCCCTATTCAACCACCAATCCATTTAATATGATGTCATTACTGACAAACGCACTGCTTAGTCAGCTTCGGTCATTATCTGCAGTAAAGATCCTTTTAGAGTATATATGTAATTATGCATCATTCAGAATATTCAAAATCTCAAGGTCCCCAAAATACAATGTTACATTATGTTACTTTCTAAAAACCAAAAAGAAACAATGCAATAATAACACGCCAGAAATGTTTACTCATTTTAATTTTAAATATTTTTAACCGAGAAGCTGATATCCCAAAGAGTGAAAATGAAAACATTGGAGGTGCAACATGTTGCAATCTATAAAGAATTTACATGCATCAATAATAGCCTGTGCTATGAGAATTAGAAGAAAAATGGAAGATGCAGTTGTTGAATAAATTGCAGCAATATATATATATATATATATATATATAAACCCTCAGAAAATCAAAAAGATGCAGGTGACACATTCTAAATGAGTAACCAAGAAATGATGAAATGAAGATGAATTGTAGAGCTAGTGAAATCAAGTGTATTTTGGGTGCAGATGAAAAAAAAGTTTCACTCTGATTTAAACACAAAAAATGTCCAGGGCAAGAGGTTATGTTAAACATTCTTTTTTTATTTCAAGTACATACACAATATCCTTATTGGTAAAAATTATAAATACCAAACAACAAAGCTAAGTGAAATATTCATTATCAGCTAGGTTTATACTTTGAACTTTTTATCCCTTTTCAGGTATATAGTGTATTTGGTAATCTTTAACATGAAAATATAGTGTCAATACACTGAAGCTAATTTGATGAAAGAGTATTATTACTTTTTTTTTTTTTTTTTTTTTTTAAATTCCTGAAGGTGACTTGATTGGATATAAGAATGGGTGGAAATGATATCAGCTTAAATATTGATAAAAACATTTGGAAGAACCATTGAATAGAGATTAATATCCGATTCATGTTATTAAACAAAATGTTTGCTTGATTTAAGAATTTAAATTCTGTAAGGTCCCTTTTGTTTTCTTCCGGGAAATTGATTATTTCCCGGAAGAAAACAAAAGGGACCTTACAGAATTTAAAAAATTTTAAAGAACTTTATAAGAACCTGAATAAAGGATAATTTCAATATGGTGAATACATTTGATAAGTGAAAATTTCCCATCAAACTGCAACAATATCTGGATTAGTAGAGAAACATGTAGTCTAGCCTGATGAAATATTACACATTCTCTATTCACTAATTCTAAAAGCTTAACTACTGCTGTCATTTGGTCTAATTATTGGCAGTACTTGTTTAAATCAAATGTTTAATTCTCTAGAAGGAGATTCTAATAAACGACTCCCAATCACACCATAATCACCTTCTATGGATGAAGACCAAATTTTGGCATAGTTCTTTATTTTGATTTCATCAATGATCTTCTCCATTCCCTCATTGTTATAAAGTAATTACTTTTCATGTTCATGATGATTTGTTTGAATAACAGAACATGTTCATTATGCTTAAGCAAATCAAATGTGAAAATACAGCCCAGTCTTTTAATCTTTAAAAAAAAAAAAAAAAAAAAAGACGTAATGTTGTTTTGACGTATTTTTAATGTCAAAAAACGACATTATTACGTCATTATTTTTGCACCAACCTAATATATATATATATTCACACACACACACACACATATATACATATATTTAAACATATATTAAATATAACAGACAATTAATTTTGAGCCCTTCGATTGTTTGCTTTTAACTTCTGGTGAAAATAAGACAAAAATTGTAGAATATTTGGATATTTTTTTTTTTTTTAATTAATTTGGTCCTAAGCTTTCGGATCACATGAGCCATCCTCAGAGTGGTTATATTGACATGAAACAAAGATATCCACTGTCAAAGATGATATTTTTTTTTTTTATTTTGACATAGAAAATTGTTACGTGATGATAACGGTCGTGGAACAGCAGACACAGATCATAAATTCAAGAGGCAGTTCTATGACGTCATACTGAGTGAAAGACTGAAGTATTACACCAGAACCAATGTCTAGATGCAATGTAATGTGTTGTGCAATTTTGTTGAGTGTGGCTGTCTTTATTTTCACCAGAAATTAAAGCAAACATTTGAACATTAGAATGGCTCATGATCAGACATAATAGACATTCATTGTCTGTTATATTTAACAATATGTTTAAATAATGATTTGCTGCCCCAATATACTATATATATATATATAATTTCTGGAGAAAACCTGACATTTTCTGTTTAAATGTCATTTTTCATAGATCTAATTTATTTAACTAAATGCTCTGCCCTTTAATTAAACAGTATTAATTACAGTTACTGGCCTGAATGGTCAAGAGATTTTGTAGAAAATTTGCATTCTCTGAATAAGTATTGTACCTGCATCCTATGAGGAACCATCATTAAATCTGGTGTCCTATTACTGTTCAGCCAGTACATTTCTTGAACATTCAGGTTGGTAAATGTAATGAACATTTAATTAAATAATTGTACCCATAAAAAAATAATGTATAAACATAAAATATATTAAATAATTGTTGGATTGTATCCATTTCCTATGATATATTGTCATTGTTTGGGCACCCCGAGGTGGTGTAATGGTTAGCAAGCTTGTCTCGCTAGAACTAATTACGACTGATTAGTGAGTTTGATCCTCACTGGGTGCCCCATACACTCGGCCTTGTGCCGTGTCTAAGCTACACTTGGAAAATCACTATATTGTCATTGTTTATGTTAGTGTATGAACTCAGATTGGATATGATAGACCGGAAAAGGTGTGTGCTTAAAAGCATTAATACAAGTTTAAGCGGAAGTTCTCTGTGGCTGAATATGAATAAAAATTCATATTATATATATGTGTGTGTGTATATATATATATATATATATATATATATATATATATATATATACACACACAATTTAGAATGTGTATGCATGTAGAAAAGATGAATATACATGGAAAACAAGCTTAGAATAACTAATATTTGTTCAATGCACAAGAATTATAGCTGATATATTTCCAGGTTCATATCATACTCAATATTTGAATACTAAATACTCCATAACATTTGTTAATTAAATGTGGATTACCATCATCCCTTTGTTACTTCAGTTCCTACTCTCTAAAAGAAAGCAATGCATAATAAATTTGCCTTACCACTCCAATTTACATTTAAGAAGTATATAGACAGGACATTTCTGGAGGATTATTTATAAAAAATGTCTTAAATTCCCTTCTTTATAGAGCCAAAAACTTAATTGGGGTTATGCATCCCATGCAAATGCACGCAATGTAAGACTTGCAAAAGAATTCTACAATGAAATATTTTCATTACTTCAGAAATTCATTTAAGTCATATTTTCTTTGTTGTTATTTTAATCAGTTTTAGACTGTGCAGTCTGACTTTCTCAGGGTTGGTCAAAGTCCTAAGCTAAACTACTGTCATTAAAAGAATTCTGTAATTCCTTTCAGGACAGAGTGTAGTCTTGAAATATTTAATGTTCTCAGAAAATGAAAAAGGAAGAAATGAAAATGAGGATTGCCTTCTGTTTTTATTTAATAAAGTTTTATTGATTTTCTTTCCTGTCTTTTTCCTCCCACTATGACTGTACAATGAAGATGAAAGATTACACATGATACGGCAAAGATGAATGTACAATCATTACCATTATCTTCAGTCATGATATCAAGCTGAATGCCAGCTAAACAGCAATGGTTAGCAAGATTGCCTTGTACATGAATCCCCCTGCACTAAGTTTTGCTTCACTGGATGCTGCACTACTGTAGAGCCATACCAAACAACAAAGCTAAGTGAAATATTCATTATCAGCTAGGCATACTCAAATGCCTTGTACCACACTCAACTGAGTAAATATCTTATTTAATACTAAAACAAAGAAAATCTAAAGGTCAAAAAAAAAAAAAAAAAAAGAAGAAGAATAGAGCAAAATTTTATTCTCTGATATTGAGGCCAAAATACATCAAATTATGGAAATAACTGGAAAAACTTGTACTCATGGAGTAATGGTTTGCAAGGATTTTGATGCTCATTGAGAAAACTGGCATGTCATGTGGAACTATTAGGTTGGTGCAAAAATAAAAAAAATCACCTGAAGAAGGCCGGAGTATACACCTGCTGAAACATTGTGAATATAGTAATAAAGATGAGGACAACAGTCCAAACAATTATATATATATATATATATATATGACATTTAGATTGGTCAAAAAGTTCTTTTCTTTGTAAGTGAAATGGTATTAAAAGTGTTTAATTTTAACTAAGTACACTCAAGTTTAATTCATATTTTAGTACAACAGCTGTCATATTAATATGAAAAAGTCTTTTTATTGATTTTTAACATTCAAGATGAAAAATAAGCAACATTTTCGGCATATTACTTTTTTCTCTTTTTAAGAAATGCAAAAAAAAAAACAACAAAAAACAAAAGAGGCAAAGAGAACTGAAATGACCATCTTATTCCCATCTTACATGAACTTTCTTGGCTTTCATTTGACACTGAAATTGGTAAAGAAAATTGTAAATTCATTGATCATCCACTACAAAGTTACTCCTGTCCTTTATTTTAAGAAAAACTAAACTATTATCAATACATAGTTAATCATAGGTTTTTACCTCAGAATAGGTAGCCAAGAATAGCTAGATGAAGAGAAAACCATTGCAAAAATGTTTAGACTTCTTTACTCCCATATCATTTCAGCCTCAATGCTACAAAATGAGCATACAAAGTCCATAAATTCAAAAAAGTAGGCAGCACCACAGACAACAAAAACACAATTCATAATCCTACCCTCCAAAACTATCAACAAAATTTGAAAACAAACTAGTTATCTCCAACACTAAGATCTTTAACAGCACCTCCAAGACAAAAAGAAATACAGTTAGGAAGAAAAATAGATTCAATGTCATAAGATGTTGGAATTTATGACATAAATACCTACAATGTAAGAAGACCTACATTAGCTATATATATATATATATATATATATATATATATATATATATATATATATATATATATATATAACCTAGTTTCCAATTCCAAAAACGATTTTTTGGAGGTTTTTTTGTTTTTGTTTAAAACATAATTTTCCATTCCCTGTACTAATGATAAAAAGATATATCATTAAAACTAAAATCTATAGATCATAACAACTAAGTTAAGTATGATGTAAATTTGTTTTTAAACATTGTTAATTCACCCATTTAATATTATAAATTATTAATTTAATAATTATAATCAAAATTATGTAACAGACACAAAATGAATTCACATTGTTCTACTGGGCTCTCTTTTGAGACAGTTTTTATTATTTTTTTTAATTTATAAGAAAGGAAAAAAATAAAAAAAAATAAAAAATGTATAGAATTCCCGCCAATGTCACATTTGATTTTTCACATAAAAAATTGTCCTCATTGTGAGGTAGTTAAATTAAATAATTTGTTTTTATAATAGTTTCAATTCATAAAATCATTTTTTAGTTTTGGTTATTAAAAAGACTTATTTTTGTTTACATAGCATACTATGTAAACAAAAATAAATCTTTTCAATAACCAAGACTCAAAAAAGTAAATATTTAATTTCAATCAAAAATTGTATTTCATTTTATTTTAATATTTTTCTTTGGCCTCATTGAATTTTCTGGTGTTAAATTATTATGGCATTTAAAATATTTTGAACTTTTTTCTCATTTATTACTTCTCAGAGCCAAACAAGAAAGTTTTATAAGTAAAAGTGTATAAGAAAAAAAAAAAAAAGTTAACGAGTATTTTTTACTGGCATGATTAAGCTGTAGTTTTTCCCACTTTTAATATGATTTGTTTTAATATTTTAAAAATAAAACAAAGTAAAAATGTCATCTAATAAATAACTGGACCCCCCCCCCAAAAAAAAAAAAACAACAAAAAACGATCACATACAAAAAATACACATTTACAGTTGTTCTCATCCTTATGAAGATTGTAATCATTTTTAATCTTATTTTTATTTTAATGTTTTGTACCTAATCTTTATAATGATCAAGTTGAATATCAGTGTTATTTAGCTTTCAACTTCCTAATATTTTTGAAAATTTATTGTAAAGTTTGCTAAAATTGCTTATATCTCTATATCACATATCTTAAAAAAAAAAAAAAAAAAAAAAAAAAAAATCAGAGGAATGTAAAACTGAAGACCCTTTATTATTTATTTATTAAGTTGCTGTGAGAATTCATATTTAATTCTTATTAAACATCTGTAAGCAAATTTAAAATTTGCATTTATCTTTTATTCAGCATCCTGTAGAATTAGATGCGTAAGTTAAACCATAATACATAGGATAATGCCTTTCTGCTTAGAGTATTATTGTTGCAATAGTGTGTCTCTTTAATTTTAAAGTGCATGCTGAAATTGAATTGTCATCCCTAAAATGCCACATATAAAATTTTAAGATTGCATAATATTTAGAGGGTGCCTTTGCTTGTTAAAACTTAAAAAGGTGGACAAAAAAAATAGACCCTTTTTTATTTTACAATTAATAGGAAACCATTATTAGGTGAATCTTTACAAATTATACACATTAGAAAACTAGAAACATTTTTTATCTAACAGTGAAAAAAATTTTAATTTTAACTAATGTTTATTATTTTCAGACTTCAATTATGGCAAGTGTATCCAATGCCAAGCAGAAAAGTGTAGTCTGGAAGTTTTTTTTTTTTTTAAAGATTTCTGATAACCAAAGTAAAGCAATATGTCAACTGTACATAACTTAATTGATTTATGTAAAGAAATTGTTCTCTTTATACTTTAAATTTCAAATAAAAAGGATATCTAACTATCTCATAAGCTTTTGCATTAATTCATCTACTAAATGCTTTATTAATAAATGTACTTTGTTCATTAAATTTCCCAAAACAACTGTAGGGTCTGAAAATAATGAATTTTAATCATTGTAGATATCAGTATCGGGAATTCTATTGGAATACTTAAAAATGTCGATATAGTTGCATCACTTATACATATATATATAAGAGAGAGAGAGAGAGAGAGAAAAAGAGTGGTACGCCAAATTTTTATAAATGTAATTACTAAACCTATAGCAATCGTGTTTTAAAATAATTGTTTGTTGTTTAAAGAAAAGTGCTTATTTGTTTCCACTTAAAAAAAAAAAAAAAGTTCCATTAATAACTTCACCTGCCAATTACCTTCTCATTGAATCACATATTTCATAGCCTCTAATTCAGGTGTTAACCATGATACTGATTCCATATGTGATCACTGAACCCTTTCCAATAATATTCAACATACCGAATTGGGGTTTTCAAATTCCATCCTTAAAAATCAATCACTTTTGTAAACAGACGCTGTTACCATTCCACAGACCAGTCAGGTGATTTCTATTCTAAGTAGTTATGTAAGGTATGCAGAGACAAAAATATTGTAGATTCTCTTTTTGAGGCAAGTTTAAGACTTCATTATGTTTATTTATAAAAGCACACTTCTATAAAAGTTACATGAAAAACAAGTGGATGTTATTTCTTTTTGAAATTCAATAAAAGTTTTTTTTTTATTTTAAGTGAGTAAAATGTCATTCATTTTTTTTTTAAATACTGGGAATCTACTGTAGAATGATGGTTATCAAAATACCAATGGCAGTCTGAAGTTTATTCTTGCTTTTGACAATTTCAGCTAATACCTATATTCTTAAAATCATAATTACATGTCAAAATATACCCTCTTCAGCCTTCTTTTTAGGCTATACCCATTGGTCTTTAGAAGTCATTTAGTATTTTTGAAACCTGCACCAACCTAACAGTCACAAGACCGAGTGTGAAGAACATGCTTGTAATATTAGGTTGGTGCAAAAATAATGATGTAATAATGTCGTTTTTTGACATTAAAAAATACGTCAAAAAACAACATTACGTCATTATTTTTGCACCAACCTAATATTAATCTGAGTCCAAACTAGATTAGAAGAGATATGTCTATTAGCAAAGAAATCTACTGAAAAGTTCAATTGAATAGAATAAAAACAAAGATAATTGTCAGAATACATACAATAAAGAAAACATTACATTTCAGAAATTCTGAATATATAAAGACAAAACTTCATAACAAAGAATACAAATTGTATAGAATAAGAAAAGTACTTAATCACAGAAATCCATAAAAAAAAAAAAAAATGATGGGCCAAGACAATAAAAAACAAAGCTTATATGAATAAAAATAGATTTTAGAAAAAATTTTTTTAGGAAGGCTGAAGAATATATTGGCTGAAATGCAATGTTGAAAAATGTCTTGGAAAGAAAAAAAAAAAAAAAGAAGAAGAAAAGAACTATATATATATATATATATATATATAAGGCTATGTCAGTTAATATGGCATTGAGTTCTCTTTCTCTGGTGTGCCTCTGTATCAGACACCATTAGGATTTGTTTATTATATATATATTTTTTTTTTTTTTAGAATAGATTTTTATTAATCCAACAGATTTGTTGGATTTAAACATTAATTTTAGTGGATACTTGTATTTGACTAAGTGCTCTGTTTATTTATTAAACAGCATATTTATTTATTTTCACTTATGGACCTGAATATTCAAGAAATCTTATTAATTTTTTCTTTAATAAGATTTCTCAAATATTCCGACCAGTAGGTGAAAATACATGTACTTTGAATAGGGTGCCTACTCAAATACGAGTATGCAGTTAAAATAACGTTTAAAGTGATACAAATCTGTCAGATTAATAAAAGTCCAATCTCTAAAATTCTTTGTTTATGTTTGGATACAAATATGTGCAGATATGAAAAACTGACAGGAGAAATTTCACTTGAAAAACATGAAATTGACTTCTGGCTGAAGGGTGCAAATTTTTTTTAAATAAGATTTCTCAAATATTCAGACCAGTAGGTGAAAATGAATATACTATTTAATAAATAAATGTAGCACCTACTCAAATACATGTATCCACTAAACATAATATTTAAAGTGATGCATGCATATATACATCTCAGGTGGCATTTAAGCTAGCTCCTGCACAGGGATCTTAATTTGGCCTTCATCACAATAGGTAGGGAGGAGTAGATGAAATAGGCACTACAGAAAGGCTGAAAATTGGTCCCTATATTTAAGTATTTCATTAATATTTAAGCTTACCTTTTAAAAGTTCAATGATAATTCTTCTGTGGCCACTTAATTTAAAGACAATTTGATGTACATAGGTCCTTACTTTCTGTGCAAACAATTTTTCTTTCATGAGTAACTTTTGCTGGATTTCACAGTTAATTTTGATTATTCCCAAATTTATTTGCAAATTATAAAAATTGTTATCGTACAAAAAATTTGTTGCAAAAAACATGTTTAAAAAAAAAAAAAAAAAAAAAAAAAAAAAATTTGTAGTAATGAAAACCTGGGAATCCAAAATTTCAGGATTGCAAGTCCAGATCAAGCCCAGAATATTTTTAATTTGCTTGCAGAGTTGGCCTGATTCCAAAATGATGAGAGCCTCTAGGAGTAAAATTGAAAAAGTGTGACACTACACCGACATTCTCTCTCACACACACACACAATATATATAAATAAATAGACAAAAGGGAAACCAATCTTAGCTGATAAAGTCCATCAGAGGATGAAACCTATCAAACAAATGTAAGGATTTTATTTTGCAATGAGTATTTATAACCAATGTAAAAATGTTAGTTTTTCAAAAAAAAAAAAAAAAAAACTTAATTTAAGAGATTCTCAAACATTTGAGCATGTCTTAAATTTAAATTGAAAAACTAACATTTTTTTTTTATAAATACTTGTTGCAAAATAAAATCCTTACATTTGTCATCATAAAGTCAATCAGAGGTCAGAACACCTCGGTTAAGATTAGTTTTCCTTTTGTCTTATGGTACATTTGCAGATATATTTTTTAGTTATCTGAAATTTTATAAATACAATGATTATTTTAACATGTAAATTCATGCACATATTTTCTTTTTGAGAGAAAAAAGGTTGTATTCTGGTTCAAAACTTTTGGGGAATACTAAACCTTAAGAAAATGCAATTTCATCAAAGAAAATTTACATTGAACAAGTCAAATGTGTCCATGTTCTCACTGAAATCATATTTCCTAAAATTGTAAAAATAACTGAGTGTTCGAATTGGATTAGAGAATATGCAATTAACCAATCATGATTTAAGACACCTAAATTCTATTTCTATATTAGCAATGGTAAGTAAACTTGTTTTGTGTGCTCTCCCACACACAGGAATAGATCAAAGCAAAGATTTTTTTGTTGGCACAAATCTTGTTATATCAAGATTCTTGAATAAACATTTCACCTTCTACATGAACAGAACTACTTTTGGCATTTAAAAGACATGCCAAACCAACTTTTATCAGCACTTACCATGTCTCTTCCCAACATCATCTTACAGTTGTTTAGCTTCTAATTCTTTAGCCCTTGCCATACAACCAACCCAGCCTGAACATCCATTTCATATCAAACAAGACACATGACTAATCTCAAACTCTCAAAATTTAAAAAATTATGCTCTTTCTCAACTAAATATAAGATAAAGGATTTATTTTTAAAGTGAGTGATCATACCAGCTCCTCTTAAGAAAAATTCAGATAGGAAGGTTACAATCAAATATTTTAAGAATGCTAGGTTTAATTAAGTCTATGAATTTGATGATCAAATAACTAATAATGTCAAAATATTTTTTTTTATCTCCACCATTATTTTTGTTGTTTATTTTTTTTTTTTAATTATTTCACAACTATTGTTAGGTATTGTAAGGTAACATTCAATATTTTAAAATATACAACCTTTCCCTCTCCGAGAGGTCAAAAAGCTTAAGTCCTTAAACAAAAGATAATAGCAAGTTAAAAATAGTAAGAAAGTATTTGCTTTGATAGTGATAGCTATTTAAGAGCCAAATGATTATTAAAATGTTCTTTTCAATAATAAGTTAGTGCCATCCCAATATAGCAAAGATCAAAAACTAGGTGTAAATTTCAGTTCAATTTACTCTGTAGTTTTGCTGCCTATAAATGGCTAGATTCACACACTGGAGATAGGAATACAGTTGCTTTATATGTTGTTGTCACAGTTGAGCACAATGTAGCTTACTTTTTGTCAAGAAGAATGAATTTCATACAGTAAAACATGTTAAAATCTTTGTTATGGGTAGTATTCTGAAATCAATTTAAAAATATATCTGCTTTAACCAACAGGAGTTTAAAAATTTTCACTGCATGCAATCAAGAATTCCCTTAAATAATATAGAGGTTAATTAGAAAAAAAAAAATGTTAGTCAATCAAAATATCTCCATTTTAGATAAGCTTAGTTTAAGCAAAACATTACAAAAGCCCAAAGAAAAAAAATCTTGCAGAGTAAAATTGGTAAAGGGGAGACAAATCTAATATTACTATCTTCAACATATTTAGTATAAAAGGTTCCAAAAGAAATGTCGTCTATGTAAATAGCAGACAGTATTTTTTGCTATCTGTTTAAAATTCTAAGGACATAAATAACCAAAAACATTTCTATTGTGTAAACATGAGAAGATAGAATAGAGGAAGTTACAGCTTGGATGAAAATATAAAATATGCACTGCATTTTATACTATTGTACTATTTTTTTTATATAGTAAAAATATAAATACATGAAAGAAGTATGAATAAAAATTAAAAGATTTATAATTCCCATCAAAACCGATTCTTGTTTTTGTTTACATATAAAAGCAAGTCACAAGCAAAAATACTTTGTAATATTAATTTTCTTGTAGCTATTATCACAGTATATACTTTATCAAAATGTACATATATTAACCTAGCTATAGATATGCCCTCCAGAACATACTGAAGCAATACTTAGCTCTACTAGGACGAACCAAAAACTTATTTTCTTTCATTAAAGTGAAGTTACTGTATCTTCAATTCAAAACAATCCATTGTTGTGATTCTAAAATTACCCTATTTTGTAAATGAAAACACACACAAAATTTGATCTTCAGAAAAAACTTTTGGGGGGGTTATTATGCTTACTCATATTTAATTAGTGAATTTATTTTTAAAGACCTTATTTAATCCAATGTATAACTGAACTTCACTTTTTTGTCAGCATATTTTCCTTATTAAAACAAAATATTGCTTCACTTTTTGTCTATTAAAAGTGGCCTCATTCTAGTGGAAATGGGGAAAGAGAAAGAGAAAGAATGGCTTTCTTACTACTGTGTTATAGTAGGATATCTGCTTGTTAGAACTAATTTATTTTGATAGGATGAAAGAACATTATCCAGTTACTGAATAACAATTTGAGAATTTCATCCAGCTTTTGACAAGATTACAAAACAGGTAAGACAAGACTGACCAGGAAAAATGTATTTTACACACAAGCTTGCCTTTTTATTATGCTTGTAATTTATATTATATATCTAATTAGGCTTATTGATATATTCACTTCTTTTGATGTTGTTTACTTTTTGTTGACAAATTTAATCAGAACAAAATCATTGTCTGCAGAAACATGTTTTCATTTAGGTAGATAAATTCCTAATTTCTATACATTTTCAGAATCTAAGTACTTATGAATTTTAATAAAATATAAATGAACCATTTTGAACAGATGGAACTGTTTTAAATCTCTTCATTTTTTGTTATTTCAAATGCTGATAGTGCTAAATTATAGTACAAAACAAAATACTACATTTCAATTAAGGTACATTTATATTTAAATTAGAAATTCATAAAAATGCCATATATAATGGCATATTTTTTTTTTTAGGAATACTACATTTTCCAGAAAAATTTTATTCTCTGACACTGACAATATTAACAGTCAGATAATAATCAAACATGGTTGAAAGCACTGCAACAAATATCAACTTTGGACAGTTTCTCCATAAATTTTATCCTAATGTGCTTCAACTTACTAGTAAATTGGGAAAATACATAAATTAAACAGACCTTATTAGTTGAATTTAATAAAACTTGTTGAAAATTATATACAACAGATTTACTAAACAGTAGAATCTGAGCAACAATTAATTGCCCAATACTTCTTCTAGAGCAACTGAGTGATTTCTAGAAATTACAATCTTGCTTCTCACAGACTCTTGTCAGGATATACCCAACTTTGGTAAAATTCAAGGGGTCACTATTTAACAAAGTTTATCATTATTTTGAAATAGGATAAAGTTTGTTACAAGTCCAACATAATTTCACTGGAGAGTGGAGATTAATCCTTTGATGGGATTATTAAAAAAATGAAATGAAAAGTACATCAAATACTCAGACTCACTAAGTAAGTAACAAATAAACAAAAACTAAAATGAAAAACTTACCTAGCACACAGAGTGGGAAGAAAAGTAGATTTAATTCAACATGTCTTTCTATGTAAATGCTTTTTTTGTGCTAAAAGTGAAATTGGAGGAAAATGAGATGCATTTTTGTCATTTGATGCCCCCTTTTTATCACTTGAAAGGACAAATGCTGTATTAACAGCAAAAAAAAAAAAAAAGTATGTGCCATTTATAGGGATGATGTCATAGCTGAGAGTATAGTTTGTTAAGTGATTTGCTAGGTTCAGAAGTGTAAATTTTCATCTGGAAGACCAAGAATATTCCAGTAGGCCTGCATTCAAAAAAGGTCCTTGGGAAAATTAAATTAGCCGCAGTTAACCCCTTCAAAAGCCAATCTGCAACTGAAGGTGATGCTATGTATCTGGTGAGATTGGAAGGGCATTTTGTATTACAAGCCCTTTCCACAAAATTTGGGAACTGAATTCAAGTACTGTTTCAAACTAGACTGATTAAAAGCAGCAATCAATGAAAAGTGCCTGGAATTAGTCAATCAGAAGGGTGTTGTATTCTATCAAGGCAATGCCAAACCTCATGTCTCTTTATAGACTTGGCAGAAAATTGTACAGCTTAGTTGGGATGTCATACTACACCAGCCATACTTGCCCGACTTTGCATCTTCGGATTATCACTTATTTCAATCCCTACAAATTTCTCTTGAAGGAGAAATTCAATTCTTTAGAAGCATATAGAAAAGCACTTAGACCAGCTAATCACCCAGAAAGATACAAAATTCTGGGAGGATGAAATCATGATGATGCTTCAAAGATGGCAAATTATTAGGGAATAAAATGGTGCATATGTGGTTGAATAAATCCATTTACAAATATTGAAATATTCTCTTTGAAATTCACTTTAAAATGCTACAAGCTTTTGTTCTGATCCACTTCATAAATATTACTTCAAGAAATAATGCATTTTTTTGTATCTTGTTTTCAGAGATTTATTTTTCAAAAATAAGTTTCCCTTACAAATTATACAATAGTATTTTTGATATTTGTTACAGACTTTGGAAATGAGAAAAACCCATTTTATAATATGGAAACAGAACATTTTGTTTAATCATTTTTCCTAACTTAAAAATAAATAAAAAGATGTTTATTCCATATATGTAACAACAATATGCTAATATGTAAATTTTAATTCCCCATCATCATTTCCGTAACATCAGTTTTTTTTTTATTAAGAGAAAGAAAATAAGTCCTGGAGGAGATAAGGAGTAATTGCACTAGCACCTAGACTGTTGAAGGTAATATATTGTATATCTTATAAACTAAGTAACAGTTATGAAGTAGGATTTTAAAAAAAAAAAAAAAAAAAAAAAAGGAATCCTCAGCAACATCCAAAGTTTTGGAAAGATCAAGTATAAAAATCACATCTAAGGAAAATTTAACTGCTTTTAAAAGAGTACCCTAGGCCCAAATTAAGACCAAATTGATAAAATTAAAATTTATGGGGTGACATTTCAAAAATAAAGGTGATCCTTTTTTTTTTTTTTTATATATATATATATACTCATGTTTCCTTTTTATTTGATTTTATTAATTTATATGAAGTATTAAAAAAAAAAAAAAAAAAAAATCCCTTTTATGATAGACATTTTTTTATAAATACAGAAAGGGTTAATATTTTCCTTGAGTGGTTTCAAGCAGGAAAGTAGTTTCTCTAAAAGGCAAGAGAAAAAAGGAAAAAAAAAAAAAGGAAAAAAAAAAAGGAAAAAAAAAAAAAAGGAAAAGAAAAAAAAAAGTTAAAAAAAAAGGAAAAGAAAAAAAAAAGTTAAAAAAAAAGGAAAAGAAAAAAAAAAGTTAAAAAAAAGGAAAAGAAAAAAAAAAGTTAAAAAAAAGGAAAAGAAAAAAAAAAGTTAAAAAAAAGGAAAAGAAAAAAAAAAGTTAAAAAAAAGGAAAAGAAAAAAAAAAGTTAAAAAAAAGGAAAAGAAAAAAAAAAGTTAAAAAAAAGGAAAAGAAAAAAAAAAGTTAAAAAAAAAAGGAAAAGAAAAAAAAAAGTTAAAAAAAAGGAAAAAAAAAGATAAAAAAAAAGGAAAAAAAAAAGATAAAAAAAAGGAAAAAAAAAGAAAAAAAAAGAAAAAAAAGGAAAAAAAAAATAAAAAAAGGAAAAAAAAGATAAAAAAAAGGAAAAAAAAAGATAAAAAAAGGAAAAAAAGGAAAGAAAGATAAAAAAAGGAAAAAAAAGAAAAAAGGAAAAAAAAAGAAAAAAAAGGAAAAAAAGAAAAAAAAAGGAAAAAAAAGATAAAAAAAAGGAAAAAAAGATAAAAAAAGGAAAAAAAAGATAAAAAAAAGGAAAAAAAGATAAAAAAAGGAAAAAAAAAGATAAAAAAAGGAAAAAAAAAGATAAAAAAAGGAAAAAAAAAGATAAAAAAAAGGAAAAAAAAGATAAAAAAGGAAAAAAAAGATAAAAGGAAAAAAAAGATAAAAAAAAGGAAAAAAAAAGATAAAAAAAGGAAAAAAAAAGGAGAAAAAAAAAGAAAAAAAAAGAAAAAGAAAAAAAAAAGAAAAAAAAGAAGAAAAAAAGAAAAAAAAGAAGAAAAAAAAAGAAAAAAAAGAAGAAAAAAAAAAGAAAAAAAAGAAGAAAAAAAAAAGAAAAGAAAAAGAAAGTAGTCTTAAAGTCAAAAAACCTTCTAGGAAGGAAATATATTCGTGAATAGTGATGTTGGAAGCCACCAATAACTTTCTAACCAGGTGTTTAAATTAGAACGGTTGAACCTAACAGTAATTTCAATGTAATTGAGTGTACCTTTTGCAAAATGAGAACAGTTGTATACTGAATTCGGCATTTGGAGGAAATGGTACATAGAGCATTAAGATATATTTTTATTTAAGCCATTGTTGCAATGCCATATTTGCGATGGAAAGAAAAAAATTGTGGATTTGTAAACATTAAGTAAAAAAAGAAAATAACATACCTCGATGTCTGTTAGTTGTCTTATCAAACATAAGCATTGCATCTTCCACCTACAAGAAAACATTGATAATTTGAACATAGATACAAATTAGTTCACATAAATGTACTGTAAAAGAGCTCTTAGCAAGAAAACTTGGAACAGCATAGAATAAAATCTCTGAAAAATTTTCAAAACATTTTTATAGAGAGGCTGGTTGAAAAGTAATGCTTGTTGTAATTTTTAAAGTATTCCTAGTTTTTATTTATTTATTTTTTTGGTTATAAACCATAGTGGGAGAAAATTTGCAGAGTTACCTTCTTTTTTCATACTCTTTCAAAATGGCTGCCTTTCTGGACATGCACAGTGTAAAGAACTGTAACAAAATTTATTTTGGATGGACAAAGTGCTACAAACACTGACAAGTTAGTGAACACTTAAGTTGCACAATAAAGATAGAGACTTAAATGGTAATCACAGAGAAAAAAACTGACCTTAATGACAAATTAGCTGTTTCTGTGCAAAAAGATAAAGCTAAACAGGATGTTGCTCTCATTAGAGCTGATAGAAAAATTATCTGGTGCAAAACTGTGAAAACCTTCAAATGAGCTTTGATAGTGCATGGAGTATAGTGCAGCCTCTTTGCTACTCGAAGGTCTATGTAAAGTGGGTATACAGAATGCTAACAGATTCTATATAGCATCAGAAAATAGTTGCTGTACAAGAGGTTGTTGAGCTGCATGACACAACATCTTCCTAAAGAGGACAATCACAGAAAATGTGATGCAAGTTCACCATTATCAGCCTAAGAGAAATGGGGTGGTGTCACCTAGATTCACCCAGAAAGAAAAAGAATGCTATACATAGAAATTGATGGCCAATTCATTTTGGGACCAGAAGATAGTCATACTGTTGTACTATGGCATCACTATAAATTCTGAGTGAATACACTGAAAACTCAGAGCAGAGCAAGATTTCTTCAAGCTAGAACACATTTGAAGCTTGGTGATGTAATTTTGCAATATAATAATGCAAGTACTCACAGCTGCTTAAAAACCAGACAAGTGATTGCAGCACATGTCTGGACAATTTTGTCTCCTTATCCTCCACCCTGCAGTACTAACCTGGCACCCTAAGACATTCATCTGTTTGGCCTTATGAGGGATGTACTCAAAAACAGTGGTTCTCTAATGAGGTGAAAGGGGCAACTTGCACAAAGCTAAAAAAAAAAAAGCAATCAAAAAGCTTATATGAGGTGAGTATAGATACTTTCATTCAAAGACGGAATACTAAAATTAAGAAAGAGATCCTGAGGATTTAGTGTTTTGTTTGGGATGTATTGTATGCTTCTTTTTCTATTAACTATGCTGTAACTAAAAAACAAGTATTACTTTCGGACCAACTCTTGTATTATACAGATTTAATAAGAGATTGAACTACTTTCATCATTAATGCTCATTAACATGTAACTTATTAAGGGCACCTTGTAATCTCTAAAGTGACTGCATGTGCATAAAATCAATGAAGGTAAGTAGTAAAAAGATAATGAAAGGTTTTCATTACCTTCTTGCTAAAAACAATGCTATCCAGCTAAAGAATGTATTACCCCAAATACTGTGTTGACAACAATAGTTATCAAGTTAATATTGTTAAAGCTTTATAAAAGTCATAATTAGGAAAGAAAAATATCCTTGTGTTTTTGTTTTGTTTTTCATTATCATCTATTTGTACAAAAATTATTTTAGGAGATCCTGCCAATGTTTTGCAATGAGAGCAACTGTTTTATTTAAACTGTTATGGTTTGTCCATTTACACATTCATTCACACTTTCCTTATACCCATCATGGTATGCCAGCAATGAAGATCTTATCAAGATCTGCCAATGGGACAGAGTGCAGCAATGAATGAATGAATGAATTCATACTTTTCTGAAGAACACAAGAGAAAAGTTAATATTAACAGCCCCAGACAGAAACCGTTTGTTTTTCATGCTGTTATCATTATTTCCCTTGCATCCAAGACCAATGGTGCTTATAGAATATTTATTTTGAAAAATGCTTCATAATTATTTTCACATATGCAAATTTAAAAAAAAAAAACAAACACATTTCTAGTCTTTTATACAAGTTATTTAAAAATAAGCTGTGTAAAATATTACAAACCTGAAATTAATAGACTCATTAATTGAAATAACTATTGAAAAGTATAAACTAAAAGACCCATAAAAAATGACAGTATTATTTTTCTATGGACCAGCACTTCTGCCTAAATCTATAAACTATTTTGCTAGAAAGAAAGACCCTACACCTCTGTCTAGGATTACCATAGTATCTCTGTGCTCTAAGAAAAGCATTACACAGAATATATATATATATATATATATATATATATATATATATATATATATATATACACACACACACACACTGTACCTGTGTCATCAAAATTGATGGCAAGAAGGAATGTATTAAAAGTAATATGTATTATATTGTAAGTAATTTTTGTTTAATCCAAGTACAATTTTGTAATTCGAAATAGTTTGTTAACATTAATAACTGAAAAGTGTACAATTTATAAACACCTTGGGAAAGATATCAATATTTTATCCTCATAAATATTACATATTTACAATCAAATTTTTTTTTTTACTGCAAAAGTTCACAAAGTACATGCAAAAATTAACTCCTTCACAAAACAGATTTTCTTCAGTGAACTAAAAAATATAAAACATTTAATGAGAATTTCCCTAATTATATTGTTGATTAACAAATAAGATGTTCTGTTAGAAATTTTAATATGAAGAAAATATAATACTTCTTCAAATAATCCTAAACATATTAATCTTTTATATCACAATCAAATAACATTCTAATTATAAACATGAAAAAATAATAAATAAAACTAATAAATACTAATATATATTCACCACAGATCCTAGTAAAAAAAATAAATAAAATTAATTATATACTATACTAATAATTAATTATTTAATATATCCAATTTAATCATTTGTAATGATTCCTCGCCACCAATTAACGTGTTACCGAAAACAACCTTATATATAAATTTAAATGTTCCTTGGGAGATTGTATCTTCAACAGAAAAAATATTTATTGAACACACTACAACTACGTTATCTCAGAGGTTGAGTTTTCATTTGAATTAATCATCTAACCTTTCTAAACATTTACAACAGCATTATTTTACGATGTCTTGATGAAAAGATGCTGTAAAAATAGACCATATATATATATATATATATATATATATATAAAAAACTTAAAAGCTAGCTCCTGTGGAGGGTTCTTGACTGAGCTTTTATCACAATAAGGAGGGAGGAGTAGATGTGATAGGCAACAATAAACTACAGAAGAACTCAAAATTGGTTGCTGCATTTAACTATTGGATTAATATTTAAGTTTACTTTTTAAAAGTTCAATGATAATTCTTCTGCTACCACTTAATTTAAAGACAATTTGATGTTTGTAGGTCCTTATTTTTGGAACAAACAATTAATTTTATTGGATTTTGCAGTTAATTTTGATTATTCCAAGTTATAAAAATTAATCTACCAAAAAATGATTAAAAAAAAAAAGGCAAAAATAATTGCAGTAATGAAAACTTGTGAATACAAAATTTCAGGATTGTGGGTCTAGGAGTAAAGTTGAAAAAGTGCAACAGTGACACACAGATATATTATATATTTTACATACACAAGACTACTGGCTAAATCCCTCCCACACGTCCTGAAATACCAATTTCTTTTTAAACCATCCTTAAATAAAAGCGTTTTTTTTTGTTTTTTTTGCCACTAAGATACAAGGGGTTACAGGGCATAGAAGAATTAGGAAGAGAAACATTAATGATGAGCAGAAAGAGAAAAGAGTAATCAGGTGAGTAATAGATAGCAATTGATACGGCATTTAAATTTTTGCAGATTAAAGTGGCATAGAATTTATGACTATATCTAGCCAGCTCAACTGTAAATTGATGAGATCTCAACGTCAATCTAGTGCTGCGCTTAAATTAAAAAATCTAGGTGCCATAGTGAAGAACAATTCGAACAATTACCATTAAAATTTTGTTAGATCCCCTTGAATAATTTTGCATGAAAATGTCCTTATTAATTTCCCTACTGCTAAGAGTAAGATTTTGTATTTGTTTTCTATCTAAAATAATATTAGCACATTCCAACTAAGTTTTCAAAATTTTTATGAAAAGATTTCCACTTCTGACCTGCCCTCTCTAGTGGCCAAATTTTCTGTGTCATTTTTAAAATTTTCTTGTATTTTCAATTTAGTTTATGATAAACAGAAAACACAATATGTAAATATTGTTTCTAAATGGTTCATTGATATTTTAAAACCAAAAATTGACAGAAATTTTTTTTTTCTTGGTCTCAGATCCTGTTATTGAAATTTAGAGATTAATAGAAATATCAAAATTCAAGTCCTTCAACCTTCATTTAAGTTTCATTCAACAGTTTTAAAAAGTGCTTAAATATTACTTATTGTGTGTGTGTGCTCTTTTTATTAAAACTCTGTTGATAGGAAGTAAGAATTTTAATTTTTAATTTTTTAAAAGAAATTAGTTACTTTTACAATAATGGAATTTTAATTAAAAAATTCTATCATCCAAGCAATGTTGCAAAAACCTAACCAGTCATCCAAAACTAATGTTCTATCATCCCAGGAGAACAAGGCTACATTAATTCATATATATATATATATATATATATATATATTTATTCGCTTCTAGTGTCTTATATGCACGTGTTTATTGTTGCTTAGAAATCATCTATGTAAACAATGACAGACTATCATCACTGTCTTGTCCGTATATTGCTTAATATGTTGTAATTGACATCTTTGATAATGGCTTATGTAAGCCAAAAAGCTTAGATTGTATTAAAAAAAAAAAAAAAAAAAAAAAAAAAAAAAAATGGATCAATATTGTGAATTACTTTCTTCGTTCAACGATAATGTTATTAAACTTATCAGATGTTACGAAAAAAATTTACATAAAATAAATAGACAATACTTGCCTATATTATTTAATGAAACGTGTATGAATATTATATATATATATAAAAATAAATATAGTCTTAAGGTGTGCTATATTTATGGGATAAAGTGCTCAATATCAGAGAGAGTGTGTGTAAATATAAAAGTGAACATAGAAGTCAACACTTAGAGGCGACAGTCTGTTTCATGCTAGACGCAACTGTCAGGCCTGACGATTGCGTCTAGCATGAAACAGACTGTCGCCATGTGTTGACTTCTATATTCACTTATATATATTATATATAATATATATATATTATATGTGTGTGTGTGTGTGTGTGTGTATTTAGGCAGCAACCCTTTCATGCACATTTCATTGAACATGACAGACAAGGTGCTTTTAGTTTTTTATACAATTTATGTTATCTAATAATTTTTTTCTTTTCAGACGATAAATTATATAAAAACTGGCTGAATGTTCTTTTTTTCCAAGCACTTTCAGCTATACATTTAGCCATTTACAAGGCTGACATATTTTAACTGTTAAATAAAAAAATGTATGTATTTATATAAGGTTTTCATTTTTCAAAACATGGTCAAGGTATTGTACCCATGTTCATAGTTGATATTATTAAGTGTTGATTTTGTTTTTGTTAATAAGGCTTCCATTATTTTTAGTCTTTTTTGCATGCAGATGATGCTATTATATTTGTTTTGTCAACAAGTATGTTACAAATAGTGTCCAGTAGGTTTCCATGAATATTTAAATGAGATCTAATTGAGCTATGATCAGAAAGGTGTAGAGTGAGACTTCATGTCAAACCTGTTGTAGTGTGGCCTATATAATTATTTACAAATTTTGATTGATCAGGAATACAATTCCTTCATGGGAATTTAAATTCGTAAATAATATTTGCCCTATTTAATTTTGTTCTAAGAGGTGAATTATTATTTTTAACTATAAGATTAGGGGTTTGATTTTTATAAAAAATATTAATGTTATTGTTTATGTTTCTATTCTCATCATTGCTATTAACTACCTTAGACAGAAAACACCTAATATGGCAATCCAACAATTGATTAAGAAACCCATTATTAATAAGCATTTCTTTTATGTTGTTAATTCTTTAGAGAAAAAGTGTGCGAGTGGATGTATTTTCATGCACTCTTGTGAGGAAATTTTTGATAACACCTATTTTATATCTAAGAGGGCATTCACTAAAGAAATTAAGATGTCAAGAGTCTTTACTAGTTGTTTTTTATAAGTAGAAGTATTAAAAGTATTATTACTAAAATTGATGAGAACATCTAAAAATGGAAGTTTATTTTTTTTTTTTTTTTTTTATTACACGAAGTTCATAAGTAAAATTTAGGATAGAATTTTGTTTAAATGTAGCTTTCAGATTTTCTATTTCTTTCTTACTTTCAGTTAAAATCAATATATTGTTTACCTAATGAACATATATTTTAGGTTTAATAACTTTAGTAAAAACCTTGTTTTCAACACACGACATAATAATTGGAGAAGCATGGGCTGAGAGGGTTTCCCATACTCCATCAGTTTGTGTGTAAACAGTAACATTTTGGCTATAAAAAGGAACTTTAGTGGTGCAAGTGAGCAATAGTTTTCTTAAAATATTGGGCTGGATTGATGGAGGTGGAATTAAATTATTTTTATACATCAAATTAATGATAATATCAATAGTTTCGGAGATGGGAACGTTAGTAAATAAATTTTCTACATCAAGTGATGCAAGAATGCCTTGGTTTGTTTTTACTTTTGTGCTTCTAAATATTTGGAGGAATCCATGGGTAGATTTAATGCTGTAGTTAGTAGATATATATATATGTGTGTGTGTGTGTGTGTGTGTGTGTATATATATATATATATATATATATGTGTGTGTGTGTGTATATATATATATATATATATATATATATACGTACGTGTGTGTGTGTGTGTGTGTGTGTGTGTGTTTGCTTGTGTAGACAAATGAAGACATTACTGAGTGGTTAGAATGTTAGCTTTTTGACCATGAGTCCTAACTTTGTATTTCACCATGGTCAATTTGTCAAGACAACTTCTTGATACTATGGCCTGGGAAATGCCCCTACTGTGTGTGTGTGTGTGGGGGGGAAACCATTCGAAAGTACCTGAAAACCATACAATAATAATTAGCTAGCAGATGTTCTTGACCCACCCAAGAAAGAATTCTAAAATAAATTTTTTAACTAGAACAATTTACAATCTTAATTTACTTAAAAAATTAACATTTCATGCTGAGGCATAAATCACCCTTTAAGCAACCAAAATTGTGCAAGTTCAGGCTTTATATCAGATACTAGAATTGCTCTAACAAGAAAAAGTACAGTTAAGATTGAATAAAACATGATAAAAATAGAAATTTGCATTGTTAACTAAAATATGTGATAGCTTTTATAGTATATACCTACACTTTAAGAGAAAACTAGTTAGCATATAACAAATTTAAAAATAAATAAATAAATCATGCAATAAATGAAGAGTTATTAATTAAAATGTATGAATCAATTAGATGCTTCACTTATAGGGGACCAAATGATGCTTCTGCTCAAAAAATAAAAACTGCCTCATTTTTATAGAAGACCTAAATGATGCTACTCGAAAAATAAAGACTGTCTCCTTTTTATCCAACTTGTTCAACACTTGTTTGTTCTTTTAATTATTTCTTATTTGTGTGGAATACAGGAAACTTCCTTGGGTGGAATTTTATTTGGGAGGGGGGGGGGTATATTTAGTTCTAGCATATATATATATGTAAAAAAAAAAAAATGAATATATAATATCCAGCCAAGAAGCTCACATGCTCTTAAGCTTCATATTCAGCAACAGCAGATGATCTTAAAGAATTAAAAGGTGTATGGTATAAGAGGATGGGTAAAGATAACAATCTGAAGATCAGGAAATTGGTTCCAAAAGGCCAGGTTAGCATTCCAAAGATCTTTCATTGTGTCACACCATTTTGCACAGTAGCATGCTGAGTACTATTTCAAGTGAGAAAAACTATTTACCACTGGATGAATATGTGCATCAAATTACCACTAGAGGTGTGTTTAGAAAGAATGTAGGTGAAAGGTATTACAATATTAGCTGAAACCCAAGTATAAAGAGATAGCTTTACCTCTTTAGAGATTTTCTTTCCAACATTAAATACTTGCTTTAAAAGCAAGTAATCATGACTGAAGGGAAATAATTTCAAAATGGTTTTATTACTTACAGCTGTAGAAATAAGGAATTCTGAAACTTGACAGGAAATAAGTTTCACTGTCTAAAACTTAAATTTAAAATATAAAAATAGATGCTTCTTGTAGAGTGATGGTTAACAGGTTCATGTGCCATGCCTTTGACAGAGTTAATATTCAAAAAGGATAGGATTTTCCCCACTTAGAACATTGGTGTAGTATCCCTACATGGTATTTTACACATCATTTTTGTACTGTATCATTCTATGCAAAGTAAATCTCAATGCATACAAGTAGGTTATAGAAAATGAAAACCTAAAGAAAATCTAAATATATTAAAACAAATTAAATTAAAATTTAAAAAAGAATTTCATGCTTCAAGCTGAAATGGCTATTCATAAAATCCTAAAATAGGAAAAGTTTTTGTAAATGTCTGAAATTCTGAAAATCATTAACATTGATTTATTTAAACTAATATTAACACCTTTGGTGGTTTTATCAGGTGAATAGATTATTATAACAATAAAAAAAAACTTGATCCCAATTTAACATTTTAATATATTTTTTTTTTAATTCTGTTTTTGTATGCATATTTACTGGTATCCTCTGTCAAAACTGATAATAGATTTTGCAGAAAAAATTACCTTGACAACTTAAGCATGTAAAGTAATTATAGAAATGTAGAGGATTATACTCTTTTCTAACTAGAATTACAGCAGGTCAGTGGCAATACAATGGTCATGATTATTAGCAATGCATCATCACTGAAAAGGTTATGCATTTGCCAAAGTACTATAGAATTTTTGTGGTTTAAGGATAAACACTCTTTGTCAAATATCCACATTAAAAAAAAAAAATTAGCAATCTAGTCCTACAGACCACTGTATAGGGAGTTCAATCTACACAGTATGCTTCACTGTTGTTGCTATGGGCCAGATTACACAAAAAGGAATTTGTCAAATTCTTATGTGTACAAGTGGGCATTAATGTTGATAAGTCAAGACATGGTGGTACAATGAAGATAATTATTTGTTGGTAGAGATAAGACAAAAAGACTTGACAATGCAAACGTGACAAATCTGTGCTGATGAGGTAGAGAACACCATTGCCTTAAACACTATCATTATTACATATGTAAAAAAAAAAATTAACAGCCAGCTAATTTTTTTGTTTATTTTCTAAATATTGATTTTCTAAGTGATTGTTTTGGTCTTTATTTTCATAGAAAAAAAATTCATAGAAAACAAGGTGCAAAAAAGAGAGAGGAGAGAGAGGAAAAAAAAAAAAGAGTGAGAAAGTGTGCAAAGAAACCTGACACCTGAAGGGTGGGAATCACAACTTCCGCTTACTCACCAAAGTTACATAAGAAACGAATGCTAGAAAGTTGGTATCATAATGAGCTTCTAATGGTCTGTTTTATAACTTCATTCTTTTAAATGTTTTATATACAAAACTAAAGTTGAGAAATGTCTAGCATTTAACTATTCTGACTAATTTCCCAAAAAAGCAATGCAAGTCCCATTAAGTGAAATCTTCAATAGCCTCTTTTTTTTTCTTTAAAGAATGTGCAATTATAAAGTAACTCTTTCAACTAGCATCATCTTTTTCGATGACAATTCTGCCTTTGAAATGTGGACCAAATTTGTCAAATTTAATAAAATTCAGGGATTTTTAACTAGAGCTTTTATTTCATCCGGATGTGAGTTACACTGTCTTCAATCTTTGCTTTCTGACACTTGTAGCATCTTTTCTAATGAACTAATAGTATTGTGGATAATTATAATTAAATTTGTTTTGGTGCTTGAAATTATGAGTTCAATTCTTTGACAAGGTAGTGCAAAAGGGACAAGTATGTTAAAGAATTTACACAATTTGGAAATCTGAAAGCTACTGAATTGCCAAAGCAAGAGATGAGAACAAAATACACCACTGAATAAAATTTAAATGTCCCATTCAAAAATTCATTTATTAAATATCACAAACACTTGAAGAAATTAGCTTGAATAAAATAGGTAGATGCCTGATAGTCACTCAATGCTTGTCACAAGTGATTATAGACTAAAAAAAAAAAAAAAAAAAAATCTCCAACCTAATTTTACTATTCTCTCAATACCTTTTCTTAGGCTTTAAGTTACACAAACTGAAGTCCCCTGGTGTTGATAGTCTTAGTGATCAAAGATGTATTGGGACATTTTTTTCCTTTTGGAAACAATATACATTGTCTTTAGTTAAAAGGATAAAATAAAATGGATAACACAGACTAGTAAATACTTCTATTTTTTCAAATTTTTATTAGCTTACTCATTTCGAGTTTGATAAAATATTAACTGTTTTTTTTTAATAAATAATCAATGAGTACCTACAGTTTGTGATGGAGAGTTAATTTTTGAAATGTTGAACACAGCTATCATCAATAAAAATATATTGTTAATCCTAGACAATAGATTAAATATCTAGACAATCCTTAATTACAGAAATTCTTTAATTTCATAATTTGCTCAGATGGGCTCTTCCCATTTTCTTAACTCCTGCTCAAAGTTGCATCCTTGATAATAAGGTCATCCTGCCCTACTAAAATATGCAAGATGTTTTCTGATAATCTATAAATCCTATAAGTTTCTTAGATAACCTAAGCAGAGATTTATTGGTAGGATTAAGTTTCAGTTTTGATGTGTTTCTAGTAGATTTCAGTAGAATATATATATATATATATATATATATATATATATATATATATATATATATATATACACACACACACACACACACCTGTACTTCGTCATGTTAAATGATATAAAAATGGAGATATTAGGAAATTATACACACACAGTTGTAATGACTCAAGATAGAAGGCTACCATAAAAGAAGGTTATGCATTAAAAGTTTCAAACATGAAAAATTGCTGTTACATAGATTTAATGATACTAAATTTAGAGCCAATATCCAGCTGTCAGATACTGGGAAGAAGTACACACACAGATGACCTTTGTGTCTACAAAACTTTATATCCAAATTTAAGTTTGATATCTCTGAATAAAATGCTGTTGCTATCAACTGCTTATTTGATTTTTAAATGTAATAGACATGGGGTAAAAAATAAAAATGTAGAACTAATTACAAAGAAAAAAGCAAATTTATATTTTATTAGTGTCAATTTTAAGTGTCATACAATAGCAGGTCAAAAAGATCTCAAAGCCATTTTATATATTAGCTAACACCTTTTAGAGCAAGTAGGATTAATGTACATTTAGTCACACCATCTTCATTTTAAATTTAGATATTTTCCCAGACCCTTGTAGTTTGACATAACAATTCTTAGTCTGACACAAGACTGCAAAAATAGGTATAAATGAAAAATGAATTCCCGCTTTCCTCACCTACTGACAGAAGTTTTGAGAGACTAGCTCACTTATTGCATTGTAGTTGACACCTTATGCAATATGTATAATAGACTAAGAAATGAAATCATTTTATATTGATATGTGCAATGCCTTAAAATATAGAAGATTGTAGCTACATCTCATCTTTCCAGGTAAACATGTTTTTTAGAAAGAAAAACAATGCATTTTTATGAAGCAGATCTCTAGTTTTAAAAACAATTTTATGATTAATAATTAACAGAGAGAGAGAATGAGAAAGATGATTAAGAAGAGGTTAGACAAAAGAGTTGGCAACATTTCTCAGAGAGGCAGGATTCATTCACTATGGAGAGGATATAGTCTGTAGACACATTCAATGACATTTAAAAAAAACAAAAAAACATAGCAGGCAGTTTGAGATGGAATAACATTATTATTATAATTTCCTTTGATTTTTGTTATATGCTCATTTCCTCTCTGGCTCCAACTGCACAAAACAAACCAAACAAACGACAAAGATAACTAAATATATACATTTTACATAGATAAATCTTTTTGTAGGGTGTGAGCTGTTTGTGAGAAGAATTTTTTCTTTTTCTTTAAAGTAAGGGCTTCAATGAGTATCAAAAGTTTTTCTAAACACAGAGTATCAACCAAAGATGGAATTATTTAGGTCTTCATGTGGCACATTTTTAAAATTTCCATTTCAAGATTTTTGTATTTTGATAGATGTTTGAAGATCATTAAAGCTTCTATATATATATATATATATATATATATATATATATATATATATATATATATATATATAATTATTCTAACTATAATATTAGTACTACTACTATTAATAATCATTATGTTTATTTTTCTTCTTTCAGCTACCCCTTTCACCAACCTGCATCAAGGGAATTTGTTGGTTGTCAAATTTTGATCATTGGGAAAAACAAGACCAATATGACTACACAAAGTGAAAATTTTCCAGGTATGAACAGTGTAGCTGAAAAGTTATAAGGAAAGTGCAAATATCAAACAGCATTATCAAATATAGAGTAACATCTTAGATATCATAGAAATAATCATCTTTGAATTATGTATCATACTGTAATTGTGTCTTAAAAGTGTATAGCATATACAGGCAAATATGAAAAAAAATAATATGCAGATCATTCTACAAATAGTTGATAAAATCTATCTACAATAAGAGCAACATACTTTCCCAAAAGACATTGATTACACCTAGTCAATTACAGATTGACCCATTAACTATGCTAGTGAGATTGGAAAGTTATATGCTATTCAGTAAAAATAAAGAAATCATAATAGAAAACTCAAACTGTTAGTATTCAGCCACACAGCTTTTACATTATCAAACCATTGTCAAATTGTAGAGTCAGAAAAAAACAGAATATGTTAATTTTTAAATTTTTTTTATCCCATTACTTTACAGGTTTCTTTTTTGTAGTCAATTTGATGTTTTAGCTCCACCTCAATATTAAAAAGATGCAATTTGGAATTGTACAGGTAGGAATTTATGAGGAATTATTAGATGCTTTTCTAGTCAAACAAGCATGCTCATTTTGTTTTTTTTATACCGAGTATAATAGGCACTTGAAGACGGGCCAGGCAGTAAAACAAATGAAATGTTGTGAGTATAACAACTAATATGTGTAATACTGGTTGGAATATTGAAAAAGTACCTGCTACACTTAGAAAAGATTCTCTAGCTAAATACAAATGTGTTTGATCTGAAAGATGTAAGAATACAACCAAGAATAATGAAATCAAATTAAGAGGAATATTAAATTTTATAAAATTCATGAAATGGATTTTTATTTTTTTAAATTCAAAAGTCCATAAATTTGATAACAGTCTAATAAATAAATAAAAATTTCAAGTTTTATTTATTTTTAATGCATTATTAAAGTATACTGTATTTGATGTCATATCAAAATTTAATAATGAAAAAAAAATTAGGCTAGGTACAAGTACTGGTAGTCTGCAGTATCTGGACTACCGAATACCTGATCTTTAATTATATTTGAATGGTGGAATTTCCGTAGATCCTATTAAAGTATGCTTGACACAGTTAATACTTAATCAAAAAGTGTCTGAAATTTACACAGTGAACTACCAATAGTAGATTAGTGCTAAAATTTAGTTGTAGGTTGTTATATTATGACAGTGTATTCTTCATTTACCACGCTAACTTCTTTCTAGAATTGTTCCCCCTGCCACGGCAATCTTTTGAAGGCACAAAAACATGAACACTGACTATTTTAAAATTGTTATAACTTTCTTTGTATTGTGTGTATAAATTGTATTTTTTGTATACTAATAAAAGAATGGAGGAGTAATATTTTGATATAATGCATTATGTTTTGCATGAATGTTCTGATGTTCAAAACAAAAAAATTGAAACAAAAAATAAAAAACAAATACATTAACAATTTAACATGCTTTAACTTATTACACCTTGTGGAGTTCTGCGGTGCAATAAGAAGCAATATGGCTAAGAAAGCATTCATTTAGTCAAAAAGTGATGTGCTCCCTTATGTTTACATATGAGAAGACACTAGCATTTGTTTGGTCTTTCTTTCATTTGACTAGCATATTTATTTGTCTCATTGACAAATAAAGTTATTATTTTGTCATTTATAAATAGACAAGATAATTCACCTTCATAAAGGCTATCAAGTACATCCATGGGGTCATAAAATTAATCAAACATGGATGATAGTAGCTGCTAGTGGTCATTATCACTTTCTTCTTGTAACTAGTGTGGATCTTCAACCACTTCACCATCAATATTTACTTGAGTAAAGCCTTCAAAATCATCATTGGAGTTTGAATCAAAGAAAAACTCCTGAATAAAGGCTTCGTTGGATGTTGATACAGCCATTTTTGTTTAGAATTGCAACAGTAGCTGGGGAAAAAAAAAACAAAAAAAAAACAAAAACAAAAACTATATGGCTCGCTCTAAAGGTTATTGCATTCAAGATGGTTCCTATATAAATGATCAACTTTGCTATGCACCGAAATGAAGCCAGATTATTATACTGTTATATGTAGGCCATAAGTACTCCTCTTATTGTAGATTGCTTAACAGCTTGACAACCAACCATGTCTAGTGTTCAGTTTGCTCTCTGGCTGAATGCTATTAAAGTTAGCAGAATTGTCCTAATTTTCATAAACTAACACTTCAGTCTTTCCCAAACTTGTATATAGAAAATGATGATTGAGTGATTTGATTTGTTTTTATGGCAGGTTTTTTATTTGCAGGTTTTTTAAAACCAGAAAATATCTTAGATTGTAAGAATTTAGAGATAATGATTTACTGATGTCCTACTAATTAACTCATAGCTAGAGGAGAAGAAGTGGATTCATACCTTTCCCAAGTGTATTTGTGTGTAAGTGAATATATTGTACCCAACTGGAATTAGAACTTAGCTGTTATCCATTATACCTCCTGTACATCAAAGTTTGCGGCATGTGGTATTTCCAAGCAGTCACCCATCAAGGTACTTATGTTCAATGTTGCCTAACTTCAGTGATTGTAAGAGATTTCCACATGATATTGACATATGCCAAAGATAATTGAGTAAACAATGACAAACTAAAATAAAAAGTGTTTTCAAAAGTAACATTAACCTTCATGAAGTTATTGATAAAAAAATAATCATTTTAGAAAATAAAGAAATTTATGTATTATTAAAATATAAATTAGTATTTGATTAAATTATAAAAGATGAAGTTCTGTTAAATTTAATACAAGGTGGGAGAAGAAAAAAAGTTAGCGCAATCTGCTGCAGCAACATTTATGGGTTGTTTTTAAAGTGTTTCTTTAATAAGTTCTTCAGGTTGAAGCTGAACAAAAAGATGTCTATAATAAAAGTTCCTTCAAATATTGCAGTTACTGTACTTTTATAGTTGTAAAATCAATTATGATATTGATTTAATCCAATGAGAAATCATGTATAATAATCATGTAACCACAGCATATTAATACATTCTGTGAATTATTTATCCATTACAGTTGAAAAACACTGTAAGCATATTAATTCTAATAGCATGTTCTTAGTATTGAGCTATATAATCCCATTTGACTAAACTCATTTGAGGCCTAACTGAATTTTTAACTGAGTTTGTGAGAATCAATTCTTCATATTTTCAATGAATTCTATCCTGAAAATTAATTGGAAAGAATAGGCTAGCATTTTTGTTGTTTTTGTTTTTTGGAATTTTGCGTAACCTTGGAAATAATTAGAGCTACTTTAAGTAGAGTGTGTGTGTGTGTGTGTGTGTGTGTGTGTGTGTGTGTGTGTGTGTATTTGTAATATGATGCGTAAAATTAATAAAAAAAATACAAATGCGTTTTTGCCAATCAACAAACTATCCTTCCACTACCACCTTTTTAATACGATTTTTTTCTTTTGAATGAAATGGCATAAATCATAGAATTAAGGCTAAAATGTGGGAAAATATTTTTGCTAAAAAAGATGAAATTCAGGGAAATAAAAAAATATTGCAAAATGAAGAGATAAAAATATTTTTAAATAAAAATAAAAAATATCTTTAAAATGAAGCAAATGGAAAGAAGGAAAAAAATTCAGTTTGAGGAAGCTAAAATGACAAACAAGAGGTTTAACAATCGACAGTGCACTTCCCTGATTACTGCAAGCTATCTTGCAGCAAATACTGCACAACAGTAGATGCACCTCCTAAAAAAGTACAGAAAAGGGTGTGTGTGTGTATATATATATATATATATATAGAGAGAGAGAGAGAGATAGATATAGAGAGAGAGGTAGTAAAGGCAGACATATTGATTTGCTGCTACAGCACAAAATAGCACAGCCACATTTTGCTGTCTACAAAGATGTCTTCTTCTCGGCTTGTGTAAGAGGCATAAACACATGTAAGTCTGTTTTGCCATTCCCATCACCTACAACTATCAATTTGGTGATTACATCTTACTCTTGCTACACATTGCAATTTTTGAATTACTTTATATGTAATGTTGGCTAATTCAGAGATTAAGGAGATGCAGGCTATATGCAGATGTCTTAAAAGAAAGAAAAAAGAAAAGAAAAAAGTGAAATTCTGAGATGAGTCATTATCATTATTCTTCAACTTATTTGAACTAGTGCTATCCTTTCTGCTTTTATAACTGTTTCAGCTAATGTGTTCAGCTTGCATCATCTGAAATTCTGACAAGTGATATCTTTATTCTACAACTTATTTAAATAAATATTCACATCCTTACTATTTTTTTTATCTGAAATTATGAGAACAGACATTGTCATTTCTACAAGTTATTCATCTAAAATTCTTAATTATTCAAATTCCTATTCTCATTCTTTCTAGTTTAACATTTTAGTTTGCAGATATCTAATTTGTCCATTATATTGGTTCTTCTTGATTAAATTATGACATTCTGAGATTAGTCATTGTTACCCCTCTACAAACAGTTCTAATTTATATTTTCATTATTTTTTATATGTTTCAGATGATATAATCTTTGGTCTTTCTCTTTCTGAAATTGAGAGAAGTTATCTATTCTAGCTAGTATTCTCATTCTTACTGTTTTTACCATTTCATTTCAGCCAATGTGTTAAGGGCAGAGAGAGAATATACATGTTAATGAAGGATTTGTTTTGAAACAGTTTCACAGTTGGCAGTAAATAAAAACCAGGATTTTATAGACTGATTTTCAAAGTAGGCCACTGACACTTCTAAGATTGGGGCAATCTTATTCCCATTTCCCTACATTTAATTTTGGACAAAGCCAAACTTAAATATTTACAACTCTCCCAAAACACTTTTGCAAGTTATATTTTATAATTTACAGAAGCATAATTCCTTTTTGTCAATATTTCAATGTTACTTGCATACTCATTTTAAAATTTGGAATTGCTTGTCTCTTTGAGACATCAATATTGAATATTATTTTAGTGAGAATACATTGAATTGCATCATTATAAAATACCCATGTTTTCACAATAAAATTGGTATTAAAAAAAACTAATGTTGCTAAAATGTTCAGGATATAATTCTATGACAAATATGTAATGCTATTTACAATTTATTTAGTAGTATTGTTCATCATGTTGTAAATGAATATAATACAACTGAAAAAAATGCTAAAATTATGAGAATTTAATGTGTCTTTCAGGTTAGCAGAACTGTCAAAAAGTGGTCAATAGATAACTAGTGTTATAATATTCAATAAATCAACAAAAGTTCAAGTGACTAGTCTGAGTAACCAACTAGAGATTTTTGTATCAAAATACTCATTAGGGCCAAATTTGAAATTTGATAGAATTAGTTTTCATTCATTCTGAAGGAGTATAAATATGAGATTTGATATGTTCAATATTAAACATCTGGCTTTGATGAATATAACTCAAAATTCTTGAGTTGCAGTTGACCAGATAGATCACTTGAACTTTTCTTTTTTGAATAATTACTGATATTTTTTAATTTCAGATGTGTTAAGATTACCATGAATTATAAAGATATAAGCTCAAAAGAGAAATAAAATATAGTAAAGTTATAGTCATAAACTGTTAAAGAATTGAACGGAGATCATGAAACAATAGGAAAAGAAAAAGGAAAGAAATTGAAAACATTGGGAAGGTAAGAACAAGAAAAAAATAGCTTTAAAAATACCAGAAAAAGATTTGAAAAGTATTAAGTATGTAATAAGCAGGAAAATATTTAAAGCTGGTATTGCAAATGTAAATAGATAAGATATGGAATATTAGGCTAAAAACATGAAAGCAACCAAACTATCAATAGTAATCATCACAAAGAATCATTAAGCTAAGTAAAGTTCATTTCTCAACAGTAACTTTTAGTGATGATTGTAGAGCAACATTGGATGAATCTAATGGCTAGACTAGGGGCTGGATCTTCATGAGAATAGTTAACCAACATGACTTAGGAGACAATAGAGGAAGGTGGAGTCCTTTTGGGAGCTAATACAGTAGATAGTAAAAATAGATTCCTTCAAAGTTGATGATAGTTCAAGATAAATGTGAAGAATTGTTGGTAATAATGTTTTTTCCTCAGAAGGACAATGCCCAACTTGTCAAAAAAAAAAAAAAAAAAAAAAAAAAAAAAAGTTTAAAAATATTAGTTTAATGGAATTACACCTCTGCAGACATTAATCCAACAGAAATCTTATGGTATATTATTAAGAGAAATGTAGAGGAGAATAGAAAGTAATACTGAAGCAAAGAAGCTTACTGAAGCAATAAAAACTTGCCATCTTCAAGTTGAAAAAATATAAAAGTTAAAATCAATGTGTGAGAGACTGATGAAAGTTATAGAATATCAAGGAGCCCATATTGAGATGTAAAATAAATTTATTTTTTCACATTTTTTTAGTTGACTTAATGAAATGATTTTCTGGCTTATAGCTTTTAGATTTAAGAATAAATATTATATGGCACTTTACACAACAAATCCAATACTTCTAAAATAAATTAACTATATTGTAATAAGGATAGATATAAAGTGAAACTCATATTACTTATAAATAGAAGAATATCCTGAAAATTTTGTTGGTTGGTTAATTATGAAATATGAATAGCATAATAAAATTTTAGTGTATCCTGACATGTATTTAGAAAACCAAATCAGGAAAAAAAAAAAAAAAAAAGTTTTGAAAAAGACTATCAGACAATTTTTAAAAAAATTTATTTCATACTGCATACTAAATTTAACTGACTATACTGAAATGAACTAAGTTTGCAAGAAAGTGAATTCAATATCTGTCTATATCCCTGGGATGAGGTATTATGATTATTTACATTATTTGGACTATTATCCTCACTTATCCATCACTACAGTTGCATTGCCTTTGTCAGTTGGTAGTATTATGATATTTTCATTCCTCTAGAGGGTTCCGATTGCCACCCTCCCCAATTGTGTGATGTTTGATTTGGGCAGCTTAGCTTTCTCCTGTATCTGTCTCACTTTCCATCTTAGTTCATCCATCTGAGCCTGAGGGATGTTCAAGGCTATTTTGTCATCATCATACTACCAGCTGACAAAAGCAATGCAACTGTAGTGATGGACAAAATAGCATATACAGAAAAACTGGAAGACCTCATTGCGAATGGTAGCTACAGTAAAGAAAGATCCTACAATGAAAACAGAATGCAAACTGTCACAGATCCTACTCAAGAACAAGGACCACTTCACACCTAAGACATACAGGCAGTTATCACAGCATTACACCAAGCTACCTCACATATATGATCTCCCAAAAATTCACAAGGACGGTATTCTGCTCAGGTCGATTGTTAGCTGCTAAGACTGTGTGCCACCCTCTGAGTCATTTCTTAGTAGATATAAACAACCCATTGATAGGAAAGTCATCATTATGTCTGGAACTCTGCCCACTTTGTGGAAATAATCAAAGATGATCCCATCCAATCCAACCAGATGGTGAGCCTGGATGTGGTGAATTTGTTCACTAAGGTACCCACAGAGGAGGCACTCTTGGTAGTCAGGAACAGTCTGGCCTCGGACTCATCCCTAGGAGAACCAATAGATAACTTGATGGAGATGCCGACTTTCTGTATGCAAACACACGTTGGAATGGGATCAGACATATATTGACAGGATGAGAGCTTAGCAATGGGCTCACCATTATCACCAACAATGGCAAACCTATATATGGAATACTTGAGGAAATGGCATTAGAAACTACTTCTCTAAAGCCAACCCTATGGCGGAGATACGTAGATGACACCTTCATACTCTGACCGCACCAGGAAGAAGTCCAGCTACTACTGGACCATGTGAACTCAATAAGGTCATCGATACAATTCTCAATGAAGAGAGAAAACAACAGACATGCCTTTCTGGACGTACTAAAATCTTGAACAGAGCATGGGTTCAATACATCTGTATACTGCAAGCCTACATTCACCAGACAATACATCAACTTCAACTCCCACCACTCATACAGTGTAAAGGAAGGGATCGTCTGCTGCTTACAACATTGAACAAAAGTCGTAAGTTACAACACAGAGACATATGAACAAGAAATAGTCAGTATAAGCAGTACCCTACAATGTAACAACTACTCTGGATATATGAAAGCAGTTCCAACAAACTGGGATAGAAGGGTACAAGAGGATAACAACACTCCGAAAACAGCTTCAGTCTGCCTATCTTATGTGAAGGGATTACTGGAGAAAATACAAAAGATCTGTGGTCCATATAATATCAGGACAATCTTCAAAAGTGGTTCAACACTTTGCAGACACTTCTTTTAAGCAAGACCCCACCATAGAGGAGAACATGATTAAGGACTGTGTGTATGCCATCCCATGCAGTCGTGGTAAGAAATATAAAGAAGAAACAAGCCACACCCTTAAGGTTAAGACTGCAAGGACATCATAAAGTGGTAACACAAGGGGAAATAGAAAAATCAGGAATAGCTGACCACATGTGGAAGGAAAAGGGAGATCACCGCCCCCTGTGGAATGAGGTTGAAATAATAGACAGAACATCATTGGAAAATACGAAAACTTAAGGAATCAGCACATATGCTAGGCCACAAAAATTTCTTGAGCCGACTAAGCATAGAAATGATTACACTATGGCAGCTAGTAATAAGGAGTGCTAGACTAAAGCAATGAATAACAACACAAAACTGCAATATAAGCTCTGGTAAAAAATATGCAATAATAATAACAGAGAAATTGGAATATGAGCACTGGTAAAAACACAAAAAATGGTTGCTGAAACATTAGGTTTATAAATCCCAGAAATTCATACACAGATGTCCAAGGACAGTGGATAAAGGCATTGCCCTAGATCCAGTGACTAAACCTAAAGAGTCCAATACCAGGCTACAGCGGTGGTGAACCAAAAACTTGAGTTATAGGAAGAGGCTTGGCACGTGGAACTAGAACAATCTAACCCGAGATAAAGGGTTCGTTTTGAAATTCCAATCACCTGAAGAAGGCCGGAGCGTACAACAGCTGAAGCATTGTGAGTATGGCAATGAAGATGAGGATAACAGTCTGAATAATGTAAATAAAGTGAATTCAGCATCATATTTCAGTTGTGTAACTTCTAAACAGATAAAAAAAAAAGTTTCCTTTTGAAAACACATAGAATTTTATAAAAAATTACTTTCATCATACGGGGGGGGGGGAATAATAAAAAGAACTAAGCACTTTCCAAAATGTAACTAAATATTAGGTTGGTGCAAAAATAATGTTTTCTCACATAGTAACATATGTGAGAAAACAACATTATTTTTGCACCAACCTAATACCAAAAGGGTGATACCAACTAAGTTAAGCCAAGAACTTCTCTTCATCCTCTGTATAACTTATATCACTACAAGAGAACCAAGTTGAGCTGAATACTGACCAGAGAATTGTCTTTGAGAATTTAAAATCTCAACAATAAATCTACATTGAATTTAAAACTAAGAACAGAGTGGAATTTCAAAATTAAAAAAAAAAAAAAAATGCAGAATTCCCAGAAATGTATCCACAGATCTTAATATTATAAGAAATATTTACCTGCAGTTGCAGTTATGCCTTAAAAAAAATTATGCCATACTTATATGAGAGAGAGAGAGAAAGAGAAATAGGAAGGTTAGGTAATATTCCCTACAGACTGTGATTGTCAGGTTTCTATAATTTCCAATATAAAAAAAAAAAGAGTCTCCAAGAAAAGGCTTATGCAAAGTTTATGGGTTTGTAAAACAAGATAAATGAAGTGAATGAATACACTGACCTTGAAGTATGCAATTGGCAACTTAGTGGAATAATTGGCAATTTCTTAAAGTTGGCAGTAGCCAATCAGTAAATAGTAAGAATGGCAACTATTATTCAAGTCGCATATCTTTCATAAGCGCCCATGTCTATTCAAAATAACTTGAGTTGAGGATGCCGTAATCAACTAGTCTGATTAAGTATTTCTGTTAAAAAATAAATTATATATTCAGGGATAAGTTTAGCCTAAGGTAGGGGCCAGACAAAAATTGCCTTGGTGGACCCCTTAAAAATTAGGGCAGAGAGGTAATGAAGGGCACCATGGTATTTTTTGTTTTTAGAATTTGTGAAATTTATTTTTTATTCTTAAAAAGTAGTATTAACATAAAATCTTTAATCAAACATCACAATATTAGCTTTAGAATATGTTGCGGAAAGAACGAGATTGTTGTATTACTGTATAAAAATATAAAGCTTTTTCAGCATAAAATCTAAAATAACTATTGAAACAAAATGATCATTTACTTTCTGACATGAATATTAATTAGCAATTCCTTTCTATATTTCTGAGATGAGGTATTATGTACATTATTTACACTATTCGGACTACTGTCCTCATCTTTGTCACCATATTTATCACAGCGTATCGGCCGTTGTACACTCCGGCCTCCTTCAGGTGGTTGGAATGTTGAACTGAACCCTTTATTTCGATCACTGGGGTAAACTGTTCTAGTTCCACGTACCATGTTTGATGGATGTCAGCTATCAGTTTTATCTCCTGCTAATTTTCCCTCTGAAAGTTCTCCACTGCCTTAACGTTGGTTAGATCCAGTGACAAGACCTAAAGAGTGTGAGTTCAATACCCGGTTTGACATCCATCAAACATAGCATGTGGAACTAGAACAGTCTACCCCAGTGAGCGAAATAAAGGGTTCAGTTCGACATTCCAACCACCTGAAGAAGGCTGGAGCATACAACAGCCGATACGTTGTGATAAATATGGCGACAAAGATGAGGACAATAGTCTGAATAGTGTAAATAATGTAGCAATTTCTTATAGATAAAAAAAAAAATTTTGTGGCCAATTTTTATTTTCTAGCATTCAGAAAGACTTCCACTACTTAGGCAATTTGTCAGAATCGAAAAACAATTTTCTACTATTTTAGTGCAGGGGGTCCTGTTTAAAATATAAATACAACGTCAAACTGATACCTGACAATTTGACACACATATAATTTCCCTTCTTTTTTGAGGGAGACCAGTCTATTGTTGTTTTAAAATGAAATGTATTATTACTATGTAATGTGTGTGTGTGTGTGTATATACATATGTTTGTTTCATTTCTCGTAGACATAAAAATGTTGCAAGATTGAAAAACTTGTAAACATTTGTTGAAATGACTTTCATCTACCTTTTTTCTTTGAAAATATATCTGCATAATGTTCTAGTCAATTTTTTTCTTGGAAAATCCCCACGATCACTTATTCAGAAAAACAAAACATTTTTCCTTCTTAATTTAAAAATAATTTTATTTTTTTTAAGTTGAAGGCAAAAATTGCTGTGAACAAATTGTTTTTTACTGGCACCACAGCATTTTGCCATAGTTGAAACTCATCCCTGCATATGTCAATTTATAATTTCAAACAATCTTATATATAAATATAAAAGAATAAGTAAACTTTTTATTGAAATACTGTGTTAATTTATATTATTTGTATGCCTGAAAATGAAATCTGAAAATTGTATCATAACCACAATCAAATAAAAATAGTCTATATTATTAAAGACTATATTTTTTTTTAAATTCATAAAGAAATAATTGTTTGTTTTGTAATGTAATTGCTATTACATTTTTTGAACATCAAAGGAAAATGTTGAAATTAATGTGCTTTAATTTACCCTTAAGAAAATTAAAAAGGAAAAATACAGTAAATTTTCAATTCATTTCTCAAAGCTGAAATGAGTTAGATTGCATTTAAATGTAAAGAAATAATACTAAAGTGAAATATATGTGACATTACATCTGTCAGTCTCGAGTGACCATGGATCTGTGCCCAAGATTTATTCCTGAGCTGCTGATGACAGCACAGAATTTGTTATGGCTGTATGAGCACACACAAGAGTGATAATCTTGATTGCAACGAATGCATGTGAAGACACTCTCCCTTGATGTCACTATGTTTTCTTTCAATCAAGCATTCTTCTCCCTGGCAGGAAGCCTCCGTTTCTCCTTTCTTTGCTCCAACTCTTGTAAATTGCATCTCCAGTGAAATAATTACAAATAAAAATTATGGTAAGGATTAACATGTAATATAAATTTAATACTGGTATAAAATTTTGGAGTCCTTTATAACCACCTGTGATTTTTTTTTTTTTGAGGCTGTAAGAGGACTAAACATGCTAATATAGAGATATTGCACAAGTATGTTACTTTACTGTCAAGATTCAAGGTCAAAAAATTATTCAAGAATTCTGTTTCTGCACCATTAGAAACCCTTACATCAATAAGAGTCAGTGTGTTTTAATAAAAGAAACAACTTATTGGTTCTTAATTTCAATGCAAACACCTATTTTACTGCACTATGATTTTTTTTTATCTTCTACAATAATTATAAAAAAAGATATCACTGTCACTTTTTTTCTCCACAGACAGACATATATACACACACAGGGTTCATAAGGTATTTAAGGACATGTGATTGTACATCTGCTAACTCATGAGATGAAATTACATACTGTAATTATTGTGATATGTGTAAAGGATAGCACTGTTCAGATTGTCACTGCATTCAAAGAGTATCAGAACACTACAGTTCACTATAGTTCATACAGATGGTGCAGAACATTATTGATGTGAATCACGGAACATCCATGAGGGCTATTGCTATCTTCAGGTGCTCATGGATATAATCCACAATGTGGTACAAAACAACACTCAGTACAAGTCATATGTAATGAGGTAAAACGCAGTTCATGCCTGTACACACACACAAGAACAACGATTGCTCTGAGAAAAACAGTTACTGAACGAGTTGCCAGAAGATAATGGCATTTTTTTCTCTCCCCAGATGAAAAAAATTTAAACAGGATCAAAAAGTGAGCTGGAGAAATGACAGGTGTTTATGTGTAGAACCTTTTGATGCCCTCGCACCATGTTATACATACCAAGTTTCATGTTTGTGATGGTTTTACGGTGTTGAAGGACATATCATGCCAACCCACTTCTTTCTTGTTGAATACTGCTGGAAAAAGTTGTGAAGCCCAGGATAGACCATGTATGTAATGGAAGACCATATATGTTTCAGCAATACTCTGCACCTGCTCCCAAGGCTGTGTTGACCAAAGATTGGATGGCGGGTCTGCACAACTACATTACACCAAACATGGGGCTACCTAACTTGCCAGACCTAAATCCCATTGACTATTACATGTGTAGCATGGTTGAATGGTAGATTAATCAACATTCCCACAAAGTGACTGATTCTCTGAAAGCTGCCATTACCTCAGTAATATGTAATATCAATACAAACCATGTGTTATGTGCAGATCAACAAATTCAGCTGTAAAATGTGGGTGTTTTTCTTCCGATCTTCAACATGCCCTCAAATACCTTACGCACAATAAATAAATAAATTTATATACATTATAAAAATACGCCTATTGTAATGCTGTAGCTAATCTTGTCTTTCAATCTAGTTTACTTATTTAATGACTTCAATCTTCACCCAGTGTTATACTAATCTATGCCTAAAAGATGTCATACCTGTTTGTTCTTAATGTATTAGGTTGGTGCAAAAATAATGTCGTTTTCTCACATAGTAACATGTGAGAAAACGACATTATTTTTGCACCAACCTAATACATTGAAGATAAAGCCAAACCCTTTATTGCTATACAATAGAAAATCAGCTCCAAAATGGACACAAATCCATTAGTTCAATCCCTATAAATAAAAGTAATATATTTTTTATTATTGTGTTGGACATGTTTATAGCTCTGCCTGATGTTGTATTCTTTACACACATACACACATTATATATCTTCCAATTGCTTCATTTAAATTAATGTATTTTTACAGATATTTACTGAACATAAAATTGTATTAGGTTGGTGCAAAAATAATGTCGGTTTTTGACGTATTTTACCGTCAAAAACCGACATTATTTTTGCACCAACCTAATACAAGTAGGTATAAAATTATGTTGCATCAATCTGTCATAGAAATCAGCCTGTCTTGAAAAATTGACATTTGAAATACTGATTATTTTTACTTGGATTTTCTTACTAGGAAACCTTGAATTTGCTTAGAATCTCTCTCAGAATTATTTAAAGAATGCTGATTTCAAGTTAAGCCCTCCAAAAGATTATCAGAAAGCTTTAAATTACCTTTTAAGCTGCAATCTATTATAACTCTTCCTCCAATAAGCAGTATGATCAGTACTCCAACTTACATACAAACACAGTCATAGAAATAATGTTTTTAATAAATAATTTCTTTGATAAATTTTTTGCTGTCTTATATATCAGCAGTAAAAGATTTTAAATCCATCCTTCTTGCCTTGGTCCTAAAATTAAAACAGCATGATAGAATTGTAATTTATACACCATAACATATGCTCAATTTGAAGATGGTGGTGGGATTATGTTTTATCATGTATCATAGCAAAAAGTACAAAAAGGCAGTGTAAAATTATGTTTGTTCCAAAGATTTCAAATATGTTTAGCTTAATTTGCTACTTAAATTCATGTGAATTTTTTAAGATATGCTTTAGTCTAGGTGCCACTACTGAAAACATGATATATAAGGTTTAAAATGAATTTATAAAAATGATAAATTTTTCTTGAAGTTTTTATTTTTGTTTTAATTTCAAGCTAATAGATTAAATTTAATATTTCCAATAAACTAAATACTTTGCTGTATTTCAAAACTAATTTAAATCGACTTGAAGAACATTTTTTGGTGCCCTTTTTAGTTGTCTTTCATCACAATGTAATGTTTTTCTTAAAAAAAAAAAAAAAAAAAAAAAAAAAATTTCCAAAAATAAAGTATGTTTCTGAAACTTTATTTGGGAAATATTAGATGATTTAAAATATAATTAATTTGATTTGAAACAAATATTATCTACTTTAAGTTTAAAATATCACAAAAATGCATTTTTTAAAACACAGCTCTTTATTTAAGCTGTTGACATGTTTGACAGCATGATGACAGATTGATATTTATCTAATGTTGTTCTATGGAGGCTTTAACCATAAAAAAATAATTGAATATAACATGAGCGCCTTTTATATACAATTTTTATACTACTCAGTAATCTTTAAAATTTTAAGAAAATATATATGTTAAGACTAAATTTTACTTTGATATTTTTAATACTAAGTCAAATACAGTTCAATTTCTAAAAATAAGTGTGAAAAGAAATGACATGGTAAGGAGGTAAAATAAAGGAAAAGTGTAAAGGAGATGATTTAACACTAAGTCAATCATATTTCCTTTGCTGCTTGTGCTAATTGCAAATGGTAAACAACCATGCTGCAATAGAAGTCAGAACTTGAGTGTGTAGAGACATTGTTAAACTTTTGAGAAAGAGAAAAGACCAGTATACAACAAAGGTGATGTAAAGTGTTTTCAAAGACTACAGAAATAAAATTTTATGAAAATGAGAGGGGAAAAAAAAAAAAAAATTTCCCACCAGAGTGTAGAACGTTTGATAAAGGGAATTGGGAAAATATAAACTTTGTAGGATGGAACAAAAAAAATGAATATGGCTATTTTAGTGGTTGCTATTTGTATCTTAAATCCTGACTTTAAATTTATAAATGAAGTGGTAAACAGGAAAAAAAATAAAATAAAATAAAATAAAATTAAACAGCGAACTTTAACTAAAATTTGCAGTTATTAAAGCACAAAAGACATCTGTTGAGAAAAATTCATGCAAAAAGTTTTTTTTTTTTTTAAATGGGTTTGATGTAACAGCTAAAGATGATGGCAGGTGGAGTTAACTGCATGACTATGGATAAACCACAGTCCACATAGTGTGAATAAACATGAGTGTTGGCAATTGATTTTCACAACTTGTGTTCATAATAGGCCACTAATACAACAAAGCTAGCTATTACTCTCCAGAGGAATCATTCAAAATTTAAAATTGCTAGCACTGTGTGAGTAAAGATTAGTAGAGGTAGCATTCTGAAATGAGGTCCATTCACTCATCCACAGACATGAAAATATATTTTATTACCAAACAAGCATGAAGACCAGGAAAGGTTACAACTGCTATACTGATTGAGTTTCTCATAGCTACTAGATACATACTTGCCACTATTGGCAACAAGAGCCATCTTGCAAAAGAAAAAGAAAAGCCTTATATAACAGGAAGAGAAAAGAAAATTGAAAATAGTTGATATAATTTATTGTCCCTATCACTTATAAGAATGATTCAATTTAAAGATTTTAAGTAGTCAAAAGGAAAAAAAAAGCTGTTTAAAATTGAACGCCACCAACACTCCAATTCCATATCTGAGAAAATGTGTAGCAAGTAGTTTGTGATATCTGACAGAAAGCTACTGGCCCCAACTAAACTTTAACATCTTAATATCTGTCTCTGAGATGAGGTATTATGATTAATTGTATTATTTACACTATTCAGACTGTATCCTCATCTTCATTGCCATATTCACAGCATTTTGGCCATTGTATGCTCTGGCCTTCTTTAGGGGATTGGAATTTCGAACCAAAGCCTCTATTTTGTTCACTGGGGTAGATTGTTCTAGTTTCACGTGCCATGCCTCTTCCAGATGTCTCGGTTATTTTCCTTGGAGAGTTGAGTTAAGGGAAATAACTGAGACATCCAGAAGAGGCATGGCATGTGGAACTAGAACAATCTAGCCTGGTGGATGAAATAAAAGGGTTTCGTTTGAAATTCCGATCACCTGAAAAGGGCTGGAGTGTACAACAGCCAAAACGTTGTGAATATGGCAACGAAGATGAGTATAACAGTCTGAATAATGTAAATAATGCAAGTTTAAAATCTTTTCTGATTAGAAATTTCAGCTTTGCAAAACTTAAAAATATGTATTTCAAAATGAAAACAAATTAACCTATTCAAATAAAAATCAAAATGATTAATAAGTCTCAGATTATGGACATATATTAACAAGTGTGCGATAAATATTAAGTGCATGAGTAACTACTTGTCACAGTGCAATGGCAGTTCTCAGAAGCTATTAAATTCTATTTTAAGCATGCAATAATTTTGGTTACATATAGTATATAACAAGCTTTGACAAATGACTGAAAAATAGCCAGCTGTAGATTTTAGGTGGCTAAAATTAATGTTATCAAACAAAACAAGTTGAGAATACTATTAGATATTCTAGATAAGAACTTGATAAGAGGAATATAACATCAACAGTAATCATTTTATTAGTTATTTCAGAACTGTTTAGAATATTGTTTTCTCAATATTTTATAATCCTGAAACTTACTGAACATTTTATATTTTATTAATAATTTGCTGGTTTCTGTTTGCCTCATGCTCAAATAGTTTCAAAATTAACAATAGACAATGCATCACTGACACTAATTGGTTAAGTGTCTATCATAGTGCAATGGTCTTACAGATCAACTTGCTAGTGTGGTAGGTTTGACCATCACTAAATATTCTATCATAATCTGCAAGGTGTCTTGCATGCCATTACTACTATAGGAGATGCCCCCAAAAACTTGCTATAAAAAAAAAAGGATATATAATGGAAAAAAAAAAAAAAAAAAAAAAAATTGCCCAAAACATAAAAATTTTATCATCAAAATGTGTGTTATTAAGTGGAGAGATCAAAGGATTTTTTTTTGTCATTTTTTAAAATCCTTTTTAGAACCTTGGAAATTTTAGTTAAATATCTTGTTTTTCTGGTATCTGGTTTTTTTGAGCATCGTTTTTTGTGGCAAAAAAATCATTGATTTTGAAATTCTTGCAAAAATCAGGTAATTCTTGGATTTTAATGAAACTTTCAGGACTTATTCACAAATTAATGCAATTATTTTTGAAGCATTTCTTTTTTAGAAAAACTTTGTAATGTTTTTTTTTTCTTTTTCTTTCTTATACATCTGTTACCCCCCCTCCACACACTCATAATTTTATGAAATTTTGCAAAATTCTATTTTGTAGGGTTTAATATTTATATTAGTTACAAGGATAAGACCTCAGATAACTTGAATCAAATATTTTAGGTGAAAAAGGACTGTTATAAAAAATCTGTAAAATAAACTATGCAATAAAACTAGGAGATTATTTAATTAGAAAAGTTTTTATTTGTTTTTATAAATAAAAACATTTGTCATAAGGAAAAGATTATTTTTGCTGAATAATAAATTTTTACAATTATTTTAATTTAAAAAAAAAAAAATTAAATTTATAAACTTAAATCTTTGTATTTAATTTGTAGAAGCCAAATAATATTGTTGTTAAATTAAAACTGTATTTACTAAAATTTCACTATGATTCAACAACTACCAGTATTTCAAATAGAATTTTGAATTTTTTTTTTAATGTATTAAATGTATTATTAGTAAATTTAAAATTTAGTGGTAATTTTCTAATGTTTTCTCAACAAGTATCCTCATAAATAAGGCTAAAAAGCCAAAGCAGTTAAAATTCAATAAAATATTAAAATGCTTAAAATATTAAATTTTTTTTTAAGATTAGAGGCTAGTGAAAAAAATATTTGAAAAAGACATTCATGTTGCAGTCATCATGTAATTTTTTTTCTAGTTCTGTCCCCACTTAAATTTTCCTAAGTCAGTAAATCAACATGCCACAAAACGCCCCTCAATATTATAAAAAAAAAAATGAAATAAAATAAAAAAAATGCTTTTACACTATATTTTAAAATAAAAGTAATGTTTCAATTTAGATTAATTAAACTTTAAATCAACTAACTTTTCACAAATAACATTTCAGAAAAGTATATTTTTGAAAGATTTTTTTAATAAAGAGAATTATTTTGTGCTGAGAAATCTGTCAATATCAAACTTATAGGTTTTACTGATAAGGAGGTAGGAAAAAAAGATTCCAATAAATCTAAATTTGATTTGAAATACAACAAAGTATTTTGCTTATTGGAAATATTAAATTTATTCTATTAGCTTGGAATTAAACTTGAAACTAAATCTTAAAGAAAGATTTCTCGTTTTTTTAAAAATGTACTTAAAACTTAGATAACACTTTTTTTGAAGTAGTACTACTACTATAGTGATTTTAATCTTAACTAGTATCCCATAATTTAGTCCTTGTCCCATACTAAACTAAATAAGGAAAATTGTTAGCAAGATTGTCTTGTTTCAGAAAAAAAAAAAAGCCAAGTAAAAAATTATAAATACCTAATTAGTCTTGAAAGTCTTTTCTTTTCCCAAAAAACTAAAAGAAATCTATTTACAGAAAAGAAAAAAAAAAAAAAAAGGAAAAAAAAAAAAGAAAAAAAGAAAAAAAAAGAAAAAAAGAAAAAAAAAAAAGAAAAAAAAAAAAGAAAAAAAGAAAAGAAAAGAAAAAAAAAGAAAAAAAGAAAAAAAAAGAAAAAAAAAGAAAAAAAGAAAAAAAAAGAAAAAAAGAAAAAAAAAGAAAAAAAGAAAAAAAAAGAAAAAAAGAAAAAAAAAGAAAAAAAGAAAAAAAAAGAAAAAGAAAAAAGAGAAAAAGAAAAGAAAAGAAAAGAGAAAAGAAAAGAGAAAAGAAAAGAGAAAAGAAAAGAGAAAAAGAGAAAAGAAAAGAGAAAAGAAAAGAGAAAAGAAAAGAGAAAAGAAAAGAGAAAAGAAAAGAGAAAAGAAAAGAGAAAGAAGAAAGAGAAAAGAAAAGAAAAAAGAAAAGAAAAAAAGAAAAAAAAGAAAAGAAAAAAAAAAAAAGAAAAGAAAAAAAGGAAAAGAAAAAAAGGAAAAGAAAAAAAGGAAAAGAAAAAAAGGAAAAGAAAAAAAGGAAAGAAAAAAAGGAAAAGAAAAAGGAAAGAAAAAAGGAAAAGAAAAAAAGGAAAAGAAAAAAGGAAAAGAAAAAAAGGAAAAGAAAAAAAAGGAAAAGAAAAAGGAAAAGAAAAAAGGAAAAGAAAAAAGGAAAAGAAAAAAAAGGAAAGAAAAAAAGGGAAAAGAAAAAAAGGAAAAGAAAAAAGGAAAAAGAAAAAAGGAAAAGAAAAAAAGGAAAAGAAAAAAAGAAAAGAAAAAAAGAAAAGAAAAAGAAAAAGAAAAAGAAAAAAAGAAAAGAAAAAAAAAAAGAAAAGAAAAGAAAAAAGAAAAGAAAAAAGAAAAGAAAAAAAAAGAAAAGAAAAAAAGAAAAGAAAAAAAAAGAAAAGAAAAAGAAAGAAAAGAAAAAAAAGAAAAGAAAAAAAAAAAAAAAAAAAAGAAAGAAAAAAAAAAAAGAAAAAAAGAAAAGAAAAGAAAAGAAAGAAAAAAGAAAGAAAAAAGAAAAAAAAAAAAAAAAAAAAAAAAAATCAGTTTTCTCTTGGTAGTTTTAAATGAAACTATTTTGAAATCTACTGCTAAATGTAAAAAATTATTCCTTAAATTTTCAGCTAGTTCTACAGAAATACACTTGTTTACCTTTCCTTTTAAATCAAAAGGAGGGTATATATATTTTAAAACTATTTGTACACTGCACCATTAGATCATCTGTTGAGTTAAAAAAAAAAAAAAAAAAAAAAACAGCACGAAAGAAGTACACACTATATCTTTCTGGTTACCCATGTGCTAAAAACTTTTCAAATACATCTGGGACAAGTTATGACAAGCCATTTGACAGTACAACCATGAAGTTAAAAGAAAAAGTCAATGCTAGCAGACAGGTACAAGAATAAGATGCTCAAAGAATGAGAAGAGCAGGAAGGCAGAGAAGAATAAGTAAGATAGAATGAAAAAGAAAGCTCTTGTATAGCTATCATAACCACTGCTGTAACTACCACAGTAATCTTACATAGAGACACCTTCCCACATTTTTTCACATATACACAACAGACCCAAATGCTCTAAGCAGTTTCTTTGAAGTAAGACCGTTAGGTACAGTAAATTCTTATAATATACAAGGAAGCAATTTCTTAGATTCACCAGTACCAATACCAACTCCCCTACACCGTTACTTTAAATTTTCCTTTACACTTTTTACCCTAGCACAGGTCACGTTTCCTTGTATTGTTGGAGGGGGTTATGCACTCTCACTCACACACGCAAATAATGTGTTCATTATCAATTATTTTTTATGTTGTATTCTTTATATTTTGTAAGAGGCTTGGGCACTCCAACAATTAAAGTGTTCTTATATTTATTTACTTTTTTTTTTTTTTTTTTAAGAGCAGTAGAAAAGTCATTATTCTTTGCAAAAAGAAAAGAGGTGGGGGGGAGTTAATGTAGTAACTATAATAAGTGCACAGAAGTCAAGCACCTATCTTTTTGTATGTGGAACATACCTACATGAAAAGTTAATTCGGATATTTAAGCAAGGCTAAAAAAAAAACGTGGAAACTTCTGAATGGGCATGTATGTAATAATCCCTAGTTGTAAATTGTTACCATATCAAACCAAGATTTTATCAAATTATGAATCATATATATATATATATATATATATATATATATAAAAACTTTAAATAAATTTTAATTCAATACTCGTAACAAAAAAAAAGAAAAAAAAAAAAAAAAAAAAAAGAAAAAGGATTTATAAAAGAAAAAACCATGGCAAAAACTGGTGAATAAGTTAAACATAAAAATTGAAAATATCTAGGTACCTCCAAAGATTCAGTATAAAAAAAATTGGCATACATAATGAAAAATGACTCAAAAGTTTCAGAACCTTAGAAATTTTTTTGATTAAAAATGAATTTTTACAAGTGTTATTTTAAAAAAATTTTAATTAACATAATTTATAAAGTTTTAAATGTTTTTAAATTCTGTATCAATTTGTAGTGGTTACATGGTATTGTTATTAAGTAAAAACTATATTTACCAAAACATAAATGGAAAAATTTCAGCAACCACCAGTATTTAAAAAATTTTGATATTTTTGTTTGTATAAACATTTCAATTTTTGTAAATATGCACATCCATATACATTATACAACATTATCGGAAAATGAGAGGGATAATTATAGTAAATTTAAAATTTATTGGTATTTTTCTAATATTTCATTAGCAAGTGTTTTCGTAAGCAAGATGATAGAGCGAAAGTACCTAAAATATTAGATTACTTAGAATATTTTCCTAAATTTTTAAGATTACTGGGTAGTTTAAAAATTATATAAAAACAGCCTTCATGTTGCATCTGTCAAACAATTTTTATAGTTATGTAGCTTTTACTTAAAAATGCCAAACATTAAGCTATCAATAAATCTGTCAACACCTCATAAAAATCACTCACCTCAGTGTTAAAAAAATGCTTTTCTGTTATATTTTAAACTAAAAAAAATATTTGCTTTAATTCAGAATTAAACTTTAAATGTTAATCTTCCTCAAATAAAGTTTCTGTGAAATATTTTACTTTTGAATTTTTTTTAATATAGAGAATTATGCTTGTGTTGACAGATTTGTCAATATGGCCAATTTTAGCATATTTCAATAAAAATAAATCAATTTACATTTGGTTTGAAAAATACAGCAAAGTATTTTGTTTATTGGAAATATTAAATTTAATCTATTAGCTTGGAATTAAAACTAAAATAAAAGCTTCAAGAAAGATTTTCCATTTTTAAAATGCATTTTAAACCTTAGGTATAGTTTGTTTTTGTTTTTTTGGAGGTATCTAATATACACATTAAAACATACACATAATTATACTTAAATTGTTTGAATTTCTTAGATTACTAAGCCAACTTTAACAAAATATCTTTGGGAAGCCAAAGAAACAATTTTTGACTGGATATTCTGCTTTTAAATTTGTGTATATATATAAATTGTAAAGAAAAATAATGACATAACATAAGCAATATGAAGACATTGATTTCAATATCTCAGCAGCTTTAGAGTAAAAGGTAATCCCTTTTTCCCCCACTGTAATATGACAAATAAGCTGTCCTGAAGTACAAATCTAACCATCTATGTTCTGCTCAGAAACCAACAAATGTTTTTGCAGCTAGCATTAGAAGTTTGGTAATACATTTGAAACCCAAAAAGAGAAAGGGAAGAGATTGAAGCCAGAAAAAAAATTATTTCTTAGTTGGCTAAATTTATAAAAAAAATAAAATAAAAATAATTCATAACTTTTTATTAAATATCAGGTCATCCCATAAGTTCTCTCCAAATTTTGAATAAAGAAAACAAGTGACCAAATGTTACATTTAATTACAGATTCAATCAACAATGTATTTTCCCTGATTATCTATGACTTCCTTCCATCTATTAACAAGCTTACTAATTCCATTACTTTAAAATTCTTTTGGCTTTGATTCGAAGAACTCACAAATGTCAGTTTTAACCTTCCTGTGTTACAAAAGCTGTTTCTTCCAAATGATTCTGTAAGCTACGAAACAAATGGTAGTCTGAAGGAGCAAAATCGGGAGAATAAGGTGGATGAGGAATTTTTCCCCAACCAAGTTCTTTGATCTTTTGTGACATGATTCTTGCTGTGTCGGGTCGCACATTGTCCTGATGAAACATCACCCCTTTTCGATTCACTAAAGCAGGTCTTTTTTTTCCTCAAAGCTTGGTTCAAACGCTCTAATTGCTGACAGTATATTTGAGCATTAGGTGGTAAGAATTCAAAGTGGATTATTCCTTGGCGATCCCACCAGATTGAAAGAAGAACCTTTTGCCCATGAAGTTCCCTTCTCGGCTGTGGCTGGGGCTCTTCTCCTTTACCAAGCCACTGTCTACAACACTTAACATTTTGATAAAAGATCCATTTTTCGTTGCCAGTCACAAGTCTATCCAAAAAAGGTGAAACAAGTTGGCAAGAATGGAGAGAAGAGCAGATGTCAACTCGGAATTTGAGGTTGTTTTCAGACAATTCATAACGCACACATTTTCCAAGTTTAGTTGAAGATGATGATCAGTTGCATGGTTTGAACTGAGAACCACTGCCAATTCCTGAACTGATAAAGCAGGATTTTCTTCAAGGGCTGCTTCAACAAGCTTTTCATCAAACTCAACTGGACGCCCGGTTCAATCTTCATCTTCAAGGGTGAAATCTCCACCTCTGAATTTTGCAAACCATCTTCTGCAAGTTCTGTCATTCACACATTCCTCTCCATAAACTGAGTGAATGTTTCTAGCTGCTTCGGCTGCTGGGTTTCCTTTCTTGAACTCATAAAGCATTATGTGCCTCAAATGATTCTTGGGTACTTCTATGTTAGCAGGGTTTTAATCAAACAAAATTTAATTTTATTGTTCTCTGAAATAAAATTTGATCAGTTTAAATGCATCTAAACATAAAAATAATGTTCAGCTCCATTAGACATTATAAAGTACTCTTTAAATTTTGTTCATTTTAACAAAAAGTTAAAATTCGGACAGAACTTATGGGATGACCTGATATATCCTCTTTAAAAGAAATTCACAAGAAAGTAAATTAAATTTTCCATGAAAAAAACAAAAAACAAAAAAAAAAACAAAAAACAAAAAAAAAAACAAAACAAAAAAAACAAAACAAAAAAAAAAAAACAAAACAAAACAAAAAAAAAAAACAAAAAACAAAACAAAACAAAACAAAAAACAAAACAAAACAAAAAAAAACAAAACAAAACAAAAAAAAACAAAACCCTATGAAAATTTTAAAGTTTACTAAACCAGATTAGATCTAAAAATACATTCTTACATAAAATCTGTCTAAAAAACATTTTCTTTTTATATCTTCTTACTGAGGTTCCTTTAATATCCTCTTATTTCAGTTTAAAAAAAGTTTGTATGAGGGTGCTGAAAAATTACTGACCTGACCCACTTTAGTACTTTAATGACATCAGAATACTTAATTTGTAAAGTTGATCAGTCAGTTTTCGGCACCCTTTCATATCTGTTTAAATGCATCTGGTACACTCTTGATTAATTCTCTTGTTAAAGCATTTATTTCTAATTAGGTATCTTCTTAAATGAAATTGAACTATACTAATATACATGGGTGGATCAATAAGCTCCAGATAGTTAAATTTCTGTACTTGCTTGATTTGCTGCTTGCAACTTTGGCTATCCCACTTGCTACGAACCACATATTTCGTCTTTTTACAATTGATAGCCCTTTCTTCCCACTTTCCTTTTTAATTTACTATTCAACACTGAATTAAGTACATAAGGAGATTATCATACAAATAAATATTTGTTGAGTAAAACAAATACCATTTTTATCAAAGATTTCAACTTTTTATGTACCTAAATGTAATAAAATGATGCATAATTAATATTGAAGACCAGATAATGCTGACAGAATGTAAATGGTAAATTATAACATGACTGCTTGACACCACCTATCTACCTGCTCTACTTATTTAGCCTATTACTTATATAAGAGCATATCAAAGATAAATATTACTGTAGTATGATATCTACTGAAATATGGTGAAATTTCAAGATTAAAATCAAGACTTGCATACATTTTAAACTAAAGATTCTTTAAAAAGAAATGTGTGCATGAACACACACAACCAGTTTATCTAAAAATATTCTTTTTTAGAAGAAAAACAGTCAAGTTTGAGAGGTTTTCTACCATAAAGACCATATCCAGTTTGGCAGTTTATGAGTTTCAGAAAAGATAGAATAGATAGATAGAAACTCCAAAAATGCATGTCACCATAGAAAATGTAGAACAAAACTGAAACACCAGGCTGTACAAAAGTTAGAGAAAAATAACTTCATTGAAAGTTAAATAAAGACAATAAAAACTGAGCTGCATTGGAGAATGAAAATCTATGATACATACTGAATAAGAGAAATGCTGAGGGTAATGTGGATGTAATGGCACTTCCCCACCTCTATAAAGCCTTTACAAATTTAGCCCTGTGATCCGGAAAAAAAGGTATGTTAGGTTTTTCATGGCATCTTTAAATGAAGAGCAGTTACTTGTTGGTATCCATTTCCACTCTAGTTAATAAGAGTACAGGTAATATTGCATTATATGCTACCAGGAGCAGATAGCAGTTCACAAAAAGCACAAAGAAAAGTGGATTCCCGTCTTTCAAAAGTATTATGTAATATTAGGTTGGTGCAAAAATAATGACGTAATGTCGTTTTTTGACGTTAAAAAATACGTCAAAAAACGACATTATTACGTCATTATTTTTGTACCAACCTAATACAATCAGCCTCAATTGGAATTCTTCATCTTTCCACACAGACTGGACAATCAAGAGTGGTTTACCTAGGTGCTCACTCACTGTTCTCCATCAACCATTGGGGCATACTATTGACAAGATCTAATGATAGAGCAGAGAAATAAGTATATTCATGCCATTCTGAGAAGCATAAATATGAAATAAATGAAAACTAAGTAAGATAGATATGGATGGATAGATAGATATTAGGTTGGTGCAAAAATAATGTCGTTTTCTCACATATGTTACTATGTGAGAAAACGACATTATTTTTGCACCAACCTAATAGTTTTATTGATTCCATTTTCTATGTTAATAACCACACCACTTCACATTATACACACAACAGTATTTTTATAAATTATAACTCAAATGTAAAAAAATGTGATTCCTCCACCCCCACAAAAAAAAAAAAAAACAAAATAAAAAATAAAATAAAAAAAATAATTCTACAGATAAGTATTTTTTTTGGTTTAGAGAAAAATATCTCTTACCCAAAACATGTCATTGGATACCAAACATAGTAGCAGGTTTTAGTAAAAATTAATGAGATTATGAATTTCTGCTTTAGATATAATTTAATCATAAAAAATTTGTCTCTTTAAAACAATTTTACAATGGAGAATCGGTTGTGCAGAGATTTTCAAATATAAATTCTTTGAAAATACAAAGCAGTTGATAGTAAAATATATTTAGATTTATAATGAATTTGATTAGAGCATTCTCAATACTGAAGGATTTAAAGTGAAGAGAAAAACATGCAAATAATTATACAGTGTATTTACGACATAAATGAGAAAGAAACAATTAATAGCCCGTTATCATGGCTTATATAACCCCCCCCCCCAAAAAAAAAATTCAAGTGCATTTATTGAATGCTAATTTTCTAGGCAGATTTTCCCTAGTTAAAAAGATTTGTATAACATTATATGGATGTTGGTGTTAGAAGTCATTGGTCAAATGCCGGTAAAGTTCATAATTCTGAATACTGATTAACTTCTCACTTGGAATATGGGTACAATAATTTTCCTACCTAAATTTCTTTCTGTATGACCTTCTACTAAGCAAAGTTTAATATAAATAATCTCGTTACCAACATCAATTTTTTTTTTTCAAAATGGTTTTTAAATTTATGGAAAAGAGAGTTTGCCACTATGATAAGCAAACTTTAGAGTGGTGTTATGCAAATGAGGTTGTATTTAAGTGGGAAGTGTTCTACACTTAGGAGGTAGTTGTCTTTGCTTGACTACACTGCGTACTTGTGAGAACAAATACAGGACAACAACATGGCATCACCAATTGGATATCTAACCTCGTTAGAAAATCCTGAGCTGGTTGAAACCAGGATAAGATATTTTGTGGTGTTGCTGAGAGTCAAAAGTCAAAGATAGGAGGAATAAATGAAGTAACAGATTTATAAAAGATCTCTGTAATGGTCTATCCGAAGAAGTTAGATTTAATGTGTGAAGAAATTACCAACATTGTACAATCAAATGCAAGTCCAAAAAAGAATCTGGGCAAAGTTTCTTGAAATCAGGCAAAACCTGGATGAAGCCATTAGACAGTACATTCACAGGCTAAAAGAAGCATCAAAGTACTGTGAATTCAAAAAGTTGGGGTACAGGACTGATGTCTATAGAAGAATTAGAGGAATCTAGGCAATCACCATGAGACAAGTGGTACACCTGGAGTGGTTTGTAGAAGTAGCATAAAGCCTCTAAGTCTCCAGATGTGAGGAGATGCAAATGAGGTTGTATATAAGTGGGAAGAGTTCTACACTCAGGAGGTAATTATCTTTCCTTGACTGTGTACTTGTGAGAACAAATACACGACACATTTAGTTTATTGGGTGAGTAGCAAGACAATCCTAAGAGAACTAGAAAACTTAACAGGATTGGTGGATATAATCTTAACATAAGATATGGCAGATGACTGTGTTGGTTGTTAACTCAAAAGGAAAACTGCAAAAACTCCAAAACAAGAGTGAAGGAAAGTGAAGCAAAATGACTTGATGAGTCAATGTATGGTTCTCAGCAAGAGAGACAGCCAAAAGCATGAGACATCAGAATTAAGCAGGTAAAGAAAATTAACTCTCTGGGTAGTGTAGTAACAGAAGAAAATGTGACACAGAAATCTAAAGGTGCATCAGAATAGTAAAAGATGCTTTCTATAAATTAAAGAAAGTATTAAGAAAGAGGAAAATTTTATTAAAAGTAAAGAGTACTGAACTGCTGCCATATCTACCCTTCCATATGTCAGTGAAGGCTCAACAATTTTATTTACAGATGTAGACGAGATTCCAAGCAACAGATGTAGTTCTACAGATGGATGATGAGAATATGAATCAAACATGTGAACAATGATGGGAATTAGGAAGACATGCTTAAAATCAAAAAGAAACAGCTGAAATTTCTGGGACACATGACAAGACGGCTTGGAAAACTTAATTCTCACAGGATGAGGGAAATAAGGGTAGAGAGAAACAGTGAATAACTTGAGTTTGTGTGAATGGATGGAAGAGTAAGGATAAAAAGTGACGATAAAGAAGAGTCAAATATTGCTTAGAGCTACAAGGGGCAGAAAGTTGAGCAATGTTCACCTACATCCTGAAGGGACAGAGCACATAAATAATAAGTTAATACATTTTTTGTAACTAGGAAACTAATTGTCATTTAATTCTAACTAAATTCAAAAACATTCACATGACTGGAAAATTACCTGAACAGGCATTTCAATTCAGAAATTTTCCCAAAACCCACATGTCTCTTAGATGTCAAGGATTAATCCCAGCATATTTCATATTAGAAAGACAATTTTTTTTATAAATTATTTTTAGTGATGAAAGTGAGTCTCAGTTGGTCAGTGATGTTCCTGAAAAGTTCCTTATAAGATTCAGTAAAAAAAAATATTATTCATGGAATAAGGGGTGTTTTTACAAGAGGCATTTTAAGAAAGAAAGAGAGAGAGAGATAGAGAGAAAAATAGTTGTGGCCAATTCCCAGATATTTTTCTAATTGGAAACATTTCGAGTTTGATACAATAAAGATTAACAGGTAAAAGTTCTCTAACAAAGTGTTTACAGAATGTCATCTGAGAACAGTAGGATTTTATGACTTGATTTTTTGGGGGGGAAAAAATGTAAAATTACACACTATCCATATACATGTTGCTGAAAAGATCTTGGCTCATTCCACACTGCAAAATCTTAAATGACCAAGTGTTGGAATTTGTTTCTGAAGAGAACTTTTCAGCACCACCTTGTATAAGGGAAAAACAATTGACAAAAATAAAAAATCACAAATCATAAAAAAAGACATTGACAACTAAGAGAAGAAATTTGAGAGAAAAAATGAGTGCCCATGACATTGCCTGCAATCATTACTGCAATATCAACAGAAAATGGTCTAAATAACCCAAGTGTTTCTGATAGGCAGTCCACAATCACGAGGATAAAAAAAAGAAACATTTCTCACCATTTTCTGGATTTTATTAAAGGAATGCACTCACCTGAAAAATGTTAAAAAAAAAAAAATTATAAAAATAATCAATAAAGAAATCTGGTGTTAAAATATCAGTAAAATCATTAAGGAAAACAAAAAACCATCAAAAATTAGTACCTTCAAAAGAAAAATTGGCATGTATATAGTAATCATCTTGTTAGATACATTACTCTAAAACAAGAAAAGTAAAATGCAATAGAAAAGATGGGAAATTTTAAATGTATTCAAAATTAAGTCACCGTCATTATTCAGTAAATTTGTTTTGAGAGAGAAAAAGAGAAATAAAAATAAATGCTCAAGTCATTTGAGGGAAGGTTTAAAAAAAAAAAATCATTCAATAGAATTTTTATTGATTTTCTATTAAAATTTCACCATTAAATTTTTGCATGAGAATCTCTGCCATTGAGCAGTTATTAAAAGATGCTAGTTTTGTTGAGCAAGTTTAATTTGCATAGAGTGCTCTGAAAATGAAGGCCTTAACTTACTATATCAGATATATAAGAATAGCACTAAATAGAGATGTACCTGTGCCAGCAGGCAGAAGCTATGATCATGTTTTGGACAGTTTACACCTGTCTGATTTGTATAGTTCCAATCCATGTACTGTCAAATGAAGTTATTACACTGTCGAAGATAAATTAATGAATATGAAATACGATTGCCAATTGATTATTGGGCAATAGTTGCCATCAGGTAGATGTTAGCTATTGGGTTAAAAATAAAAAAGAGTAAAAGTATAATGGATAAAGATTAATCAGTATCCATTATAATAATTTCATGTGACTACTTCTCTGAAGATATAACAACATTCACATGAATTGAAAAATGTTAGTATCCAATGGACTTTAATAATAGGCATTAATTAAAATTGTAAACAAAAGATCAATTGAATGCACTCTACCACCTAGTAACTTGAAATTGAGTCTTTTGCTTGCATACAACTGTCAAAACTTGAAAGTGTGAATGAAGTTACAATTTATTTTCTTTTACATATCAAATCAAGAAAAAAAAAAAAGATCATGCATGTATGGATGTGCTATTAAATGAGCAAACAGCTGTATAAGTCTGATGTTACTGTTTGCAAGTTGCATGGGAGTTAAGTTTGTTTTTACCATAATTTGAAGACAAAACGAGAAATGGTTTAAAATATAAGGTATACATAATTCAATAAGTTTAATTTATAGTAGATTATGTTTGTGGTAAAAGTGAATTTGACTTCAATAAAATGTTTAATACGTTAAATCATTTTTTTGCTAAAAATATACTTTGCAACTGATATATAAAGAATTTGGCACACTAAAGTATGTATAATTCAATAATCAGTAGATTATATATAAAAGAAGTAGGTTAAATTTAAAACTTTAGTTAACATGGATTTTATTAAAAACTAGCAGTAGAGCCCGGCGTTGTCCGGGAATGTAACAGCAAGAGATAGATCAAGTATCGACCATCATAAAGACTGAAAAATAAAATTGACAAATATTATTGTTTAAGGTTGACGGACACGCATGTCTTAATTAGTTTTTTTTTTTTTGTTTTTACGAATTGGTCAAACCCAAACAAAAACATTGTTTTCAATCATTATGAGTCTACCGATTGAATAGAATTTTATTATAAACAATTGTCTTGTAAATGGAATTTTTAAAGCATTCTGAATGTAAAAATAAAGAAAAAAGTGTGCAAGACAATAAGAAACACTACCTGCCAAAAAAAAAAAAAAAAAAAAAAAAAAAAGTGAAGTTTTGTTGAAATCGGTTGAAAAATGTAGGAAATCCGATCCCATATATAAACGAACACACACACAAACAACTTGGGTTTTACAATAAGTAAAACTCGATATGAGTTGTCTCCCTTTCATTCTCGCTATGCCTCTTAATTGTGTTTTCAAATTGATTTCATGCAAAAACAATTGTTTTTCCAATTTTTGGCGCTGTTAGAACCATCGCAAGATAATTTTGTGTAGTCCTGTGAAGTTTTGTTGAAATCGGTTGAAAAATGTAGGAAATCCGATCCAATATATAAACATAGACACACACAATCTGCGTTTTATAATAAGTAAGATTATGTTTTGTACAGAGGATTTTAAAAAAAGTTTAAATCTTAATGTGAAACCAAAACACATGAACATAGGCAATTTTAAATATTCTTTGCATAAACACAACTGATACAAATATACTCCTCCAAGTTAAAAGGTGAACACACTAGTTTAATGGTTGAATTCAAATATTAAACATTTTTCTGAAAGCCAAGAGAGTTGCTGATAAAGAGAAAAGAAAAATAATTTTTGCTTTAGTTCACTGTAACACAGAAAATACCTTATAGTGATTTACTAAGTGCAGCTTAGATGTGGCACAAGGCCGAAAGTATGGTACATCCAGTGAGGATCAAACTCACTCAGTCAAAATTTATCTAGTTTGCTATCCATTACACCACATTGAAGTGGCCAACTATATAATGAAAAATAGAAAAATAAATATTTACACCATTATTATAGGACTACTGTGATGGTTGGGTGAAATCACTGGTTGGGGTTTTAAATATTAAGATTGAGAATATTAGCCTCTCTACAAGGAAAATTGGTGCAGTCTAATCTTCCTTATTTCATTTAACTCCATTTGACCTAAAATATTAATTAAGTTTACTCTTTGACAAATTTTCTGCATTATATTAATTGCAAAGTACTTTTGATTTGGTTTGTTTTATGGCATATCAACCACAATGAATGGGTTAATGCCAACAAGATTTTTATTGCTGGTATTATATCATTTTTTACACTTTAATAGTGTTTTGATCTCAGTTTGGGGGTTAACTACTTTCTCATAACTGGGACCCTAACAGGAGCTACCACTCTGGGTCAGAGTGGGCCTGGGAACACCAGCAATTAAGAGGTGGTTCCACACTCCTCAAAACCTCCTTGCTGCTTGATGTAGTTTATCATCATACTCAGGACACCTTATTTTTCAGGGCTTACTCCTCTGCAGAAGTGCAGCCAGCGTATTCTGAAGCCCCAGCCGACAGGGCATTAAAGTACTTTTGAAGTAGTAGTTATTTCAAGATGGGGATTGAGAGACACTTAAAAAAAAAAAAAAAAAAAAAAAAAAAAAATGTTAAAAACACTAGGAACCCCACTGTGAAGCAATGATTACCAAATTTATGTCACACCATTTCTACAGTAGAAGGTTTACATTCATGGCTTTGTGTTGTACTAAGCTTAACAGGATTATGTTTTCTATGGCATATCAACTCTTTACATGTTATTTAAAGTCAGAAAATATTTTTATGTTTTAAGACTATTTTTTTTTTAGGATAATAATGGTTTAGTGATACAAGTCTTACTACTTAACCCATAGCTGGAGAAGAAGAGGTGGATTCATACCTTTCCCAAGGATATTTGTGCATAAATGGATATAATGAGCCCAACTGGAATTGAAACTGCTTAACAACTTCAAGCTATCATCTATTATACCACTTGCACATCCAAACTTACAACACCTGGTATTCTCAAGTAGTCACCCATCTAGGTACTGACCAGGCTTGATGTTATTTAATTTTGGTGATCATATGGGAACAGGTGTTTCAACACGATGTGGCTGTAAGCCATGCTTAACTTATCAAATAATTATTCAGAGAACTTTATCCAAGATCAGCCACAAATATGTATTATAACTCTTAATGGGGCCTCCCTGTACATGCAGCCTTGTTTTAGAATAAACTAAACACATAAAAAGAAGCTGACACTATTGTATATTTCCTCATTCTCATTATGGCTAATGTTGAATGTAGATTTTCAAGGCAAACCAGTCTATACCATTTGAAAGTCTGGTGAACACAATTCCCCTATCACTACCTTCTCATTTAGTTTTGTGCTAAAAAAAAAAAAAAAAAAAAAAAAAATTTACAAACCTACATATTAAGGTATACTCTTGAAACTTCAAACAATTGTCTCATAAGCCATGAAATGTTTTCATTGGTTGAAAAATAAATCTTTTAATGTATAACATTGCTTATTGGCCAATTCATTCATTTTATTTGTTACAGCAGATCTGCATAACTGCATGCAATAGAATTTCAAGACAATAGCTTATAAAAGAGGCAAAAGGCAGTAATATGAGAAGTCAAGGAGGGGCTCTCAAGGGAGAGGCAAAAATAGAAACAAATCTCTTCAATCTGGTCACCATATTTTTGCTATATTTGTCTTGTACTAAAACTGGAATGGTTTCTGCTAAAGAAACACTAGAATGGAAAACATCTTTAGAACATTAAGCTTATCAGAGGATTACAAGTCCTTGAGGATTTGACTGGATATTATCTAAGCATTTTACTTCCAAATGGTATCAATCAAAAAATAAAATAAAATCTTAATCTGCATTACATTTTGTATATTCCAGTAACAATCTAAGATAAAAGTATTCTAAAAGACAAATATAAGTTGGAAACCTGGTAAGGCACAAATTTACTAGCAAAGACTTTTACTACATTAAGCAATGCTCATAGAAAACCTGAAAATTTTCATGGAAAACTGATTAACCAAAATGGGGAAAAAGTAATATCGTATTGTATTGTTAAATATATGCTAATTCATAATTCATTGGGGCTATCAAAATGGAATTAGTTTTACATTATAGTATTATGCTGTTTTTAAATCTGGATATTATGGTGAATATCTATTTTTAAATGTTCCATCTATTATAAACTGTTTTTCCACTTTCCAAAAGATATGTGGAGCAAGTAAGACAAATCTAAGAGTTTTAATTGAAACAGTATATAAAAAAAAGACAAGGAGGAGGAACTATGAAGGAGTTAATATAAACATGATTTTAAAGATTTCTTTATATAGATGAGAATATTCATAATGAATCTTACAGTAGATTCTCAACACAGAGAAAAAGTGTAAGAGAGAGGTAAATAACAATTCAAGGTCTTTCAGCAAATCTTATTTAGCTGTGACAAAAGATGAACAACACTGAACAAGTAGATCTCACACTGACAGAAATATCAGAAAATGTATCATTTTGATATTTGCAACAATCCATTTCAAATGTCATTTGATATGAAAAAGTGATTCTTTATAATTCTAAATGCATATTCAAAAATAGAATATTTATGTTTAAAATATAGTCTTTTAATGCTGCCTGTCAAAATAGGACAGGGGTTATGGTAGAGCTGTTATGTGGCTAACATCACAAATTGAAAAAAAAAAAACTTCATTTTGAATATAGAGTTTTATTTTTTCCCCAGTCAAAATCCAACATTTCATGTAACAAAACCTTATGGCAAAATGCCCAAATTTAAAAAATTTCCTTCACACCATCACTTAAACATTGATTTACATACACACACATTATATATATATATATATATATATATATATATATATATATATATGTGTGTGTGTGTAGACAAATGATTGAAGACTCATGTGAAAAAAAATGTCAATGTACAATAATCAGAAAATTTGTTGGAATAAAAAGCTTTCATAACGGATGAAAATTTTAACCTCAGAAGATAAAAAAATATTTAATCCCTTATTTATTACTTATGCTTTTACAGAGAATAAATTGTTTAATAATACAAAAATAATAACTATGAAAACAATTATGCCTAAAAATTCCATGTAACTGAAATGAGAAGTCATGAGAAGTTAAAAAAAAAAACAAAAAACAAACTTATTAGGAAATTGAAAAGTTGCCAAAGTGTACATCTGCCAATAATAAATAATATCTCCAATAGTATCCCTCAATTTTCTGCTACTAGTGTACCCTAAATCAAAATCTATTTATAAATCATTTATTAAAGAGATGGTGGCACTAGAGGGGAAAAAAAAAGAAAAGCCACCAGCCCCACCTCTGGGATAAGGTGGTACCAATAAAAGATGATCACCTCCAGTAGGTAATCACTATTATAAGTCAATCATCATGCCTGGGAATTGGAGTCTCAACCAATGAAGCCAACAACTTTTGTCTATTCTAGAACCATTTATAAATAGGATAGAAGCCAGTGTAGGTCATATGAGCACCAGCAAGCAGCCTGGCAAATAGTGTTCCACTTTTTCTCTTTCCACGCTCAGACATTGCATTACATACCTAGAAGCTGATTACTTCAGCCATCTATGCCAACTCCTTTCTCCACATTACCATCATGCTCTCACTCAACTTCATAATGCACAAGTAATCTCTCTCCTGCTGATAGATGCAGTCAGCTTTATTGTAAATGCCTCAAGAAAGCAAAGTTAGACAAGATTAGAAATTTAATTGGGATATATATTTTTAGAGGCTGCATTTCAACATCCTACCACCTGCCACACTTTCTGAATTAATCAGTGAAAAAGTGAAGTCCAGAGAGGCATGAAAACTAAACATTATCTACCTTCAATGAGAATTTTTTTTTAATAAAAAGGTATCATTGATTTTACAAATAAAAACTTTGATCCCAAATTGAATCATTAATAAAAGAAACGCATTAGATTAAAGTGTATATTTCTTAAATCATTCTGATAAAAATAGTGTACAAATGGAAAAAAAGTTTTACAAAATCACGGTATCTATACTAACCTCCAACCAACTTACTCAGAAAGAATTTTGATTAGGATTTGCTGCTTTGTAGACACAAGAGAAATAGCAAACAAACTATTAAAATATTTACTATAATGAAAATAAATTTTTAAGTAGCTGGTAAGAATTCAAATTCACTATTAACTGCTTGCAAGCAAACATCCTTTTTGATGTGCCATAGTATATAGCTTATTTTAGTTTTCATTATCTTACTTGTATCAAAATAGTTTGTGTGTGTGCACATTTTATATATATATATATATATATATATATATATATATATATATATATATATATATATATATATATATACACACACACAGAGACAGAGAGAGAGACACACACACACACACACACAACCACACAAAGCCGTTAGGCTTATGGCTGCCTCACATTGAAATACCAGTTCACGTGCAATCATCAAAATTAAGCAACATTGGTCCTGGCCAGTACTTACATGGGTGACCACTTGAGAATATCAAATGTTATAAACTTGGATGTGCAGGTGCTATAATAGATAATGGCTCAGAATTTATTAACTGGAGAGCTGTGTTCCTGTAAAAATACCCTCAGCAAAGATATGAATCCATCACTTCTTTCCCTTCATCTATGGATTAATTCACAAGACTTCTATCACTAAGCTATTATTATCTCAAAAAAAAAAAAAAAAAAAAAAAAAAAAAAAGTCTTTAAATCTAAAAGTATTTTCTGGCTTTAAATAACCTGCAAAGGATCGATAAACTGTAGAAAATCAAACCCATTGGGTTCCTTTTAAAAGCAGTTCATGATACAAGATGAAGTAACAATTTATTATCAATTTTATTATTAATTACACATACTTTGTATTTCTAAGTTATTGTAATAATTATTTTTACTCACATTATACAATATTACTTAGATCAAATTTAGATAAATTAATAAATATTGCCCAGTAGGAATACATTTACTATTTTTAGAATAGGATTGCTAACTGATATTCCACTAAAGGTCTTTTCATTCAAGTAATAGTAGCTCCTGGCTGACAATTTAAACCAATTTTAGTATTTACCATATTAAAATTTTCAAAAGGTAAAACAATGAACAATCATCTGCTTTATTGAAATAAAGTATGGATGCCTCCTTTTTGCGCACTTAGTTTAATTTTTTTCTAGCTAATTTTTAAAAACTTATAAATATATTTGTTATTATACTTGTTACTTCCTCATTTATTATAAAATAAATAACGATAACAAACCAGCATGCATCTATTTATTTACCATCAAGTCATGTGATAATTTTCCCACCATACAGATTACATTTACAATAACACACTCACAGTGTCTTCACATATCAAGTATACTTGTCAAACATCTGAGATAACTGTTTATAAAAAAATGTTCTAATGGAGTTTAGTGAATTGTATAAATATATATTTTGCTATATAGATTTAAATTTATTTAATAATGTGGTTATAATATATTATACGTGTTTATTTTTCATATACATAATAGTTGGAATATAATATGCAAGTCTTTGTTTATATACACAGATTGATATATGAATGTATATTGAAAGTAAATACTGAATTTCCTCTTAGAAATGCTGTGGAAAAAAAAAAGTCCTAGTCCAAAAA
>OZ010601.1:64878599-64983599 GCA_963932145.1 Acanthosepion lycidas
AGTCTTAAGTTGCAATCCAGAGACATGAACAAGAAATGGTCAGTATAAACAGTACCCTACAATATAACAACTACTCTGGGTATATGACAGCAGCTCAAACTGAGATAGAAGGGTGCAAAAGCATAACAACACTCAGAAAACAGCCTTGGTCCACCTGCCCTATGAGAAGGGATTATTGGAAAAGATACCAAAGGTCTGTGATCCATATAACATCAAGACGACCTTCAGAAGTGGTTCAACACTTCACAGACACCTATTCCGAGTAAGACCTCCCATAGAGAACATGATTAAGAACTGTGAATGCCATCCCATACAGCTGCAGTCAGAAATATAAAGGAGAAACAGGCCATCCCCTAAAGATAAAACTGCAGGAACACTGTAAAGCTGTAACACAAGGGGCAATAGAAAAATCAAGTGTAGCTAACCACATATAGAGGGAAAAGGGAGATCACTGCCCCCATGGGATGAGGTTGAAATAATAGACAGAGATTACTGGAAAATACAAAACCTTAAGGAATCTGCACATATGCTTGGCCACAAAAATTCCCTAAGCCAACCGAGCATAAAAATATGAGATCCAGTAATATGGAGTGCTAGAAGAAGAAAAAAAAAAATAATTGTAATAGGAGATCTGGTAAAAAATGGATACTGAGACATTATGTTTATAGGAAAATCTGAAAGAGCCAAGTTAGAATATGGGGGTTGCTGGATGGCTTCCCCATTTCAACTCTTTAAGCTTCTATAAGGTTTGTTTTACAACATGTGATCTTGTGTTCTGATGTAAAAAGGCACCTTTTTGATTTGACAAAATGGGCTGTTTTTCTTGAACCAAAGTCTATTCAAATAGTTTAAGGCTGTTGAGATATCAATTTTTAAACACTTAGCAATCTCATCTGTTAAAATTTTCAGTTTATCCAGCACAATGGCAAGCAGAGGGTCATTATCAATGTCAGGTCACCTGAAAAGTAGTTGATCATTTAAGTTAAAGTCACCTTGACGAAATCTGTCAAACCACTTTTTGGCATTCAAAAAGTGGGAGCACAATCCAAATAAACCTTCTGAATATTTTTTGTTGCATTTCTGACACTCCTTTCTGAAATTCATATGGTAAAATCGCTATTTTTCATCCTCCATCTTTAAGGCGTTCATTTGTGGACAAAATCTGACTTGCAACTGAACGATGCAAGTTTTCAATCTAGAACAAGCCAGAAATCCACACTAAATTGAACACCAGTGTCAAGCTGCAGTCATTTTATATTATTAAAAATCAGGCACAAACTTTTGCAATGATCTGGTATTTCAGGAAGTTTATTTCAGAACCAAGTAACTAAGAGTTTCTCTTGTACCAGTGAGAATCATTCAAATCAGCCAAGTAAAAATTTTCAAGAAGTTTGAGTAGATATTTATTAAGTTTTTTTGCTTACATGTTTCATCTTATTTCTGTTGCATCTGTCTGCAACATGAGTAAGACTACAATTCCTGCAATATTGACTGGGAAAAAATTGTTGCATACACAATGTTGATCCACATACACTAATTTTCGCTGTATATTTCAGTACAGTCACAGGACATTATGTATGAGATATCAGTGTAGTGATTTTTTGAGCACCTTACATTGAATTCTATATTGGATTTAACAGCCATTTGTCAGGACTTTCTCAGTTTAGCATATCAATTAACTAGCTGCTGGAATCTTTAATGCCAAGATTTAGAACCAATCAAAACAGGAAATCCTCATATGTAAATGAATGATGTATCTGAAAAAATTTGAGAAGCATCAGCTAAAATGTATTTAATAAATCTGACAAGGATAGAAAAATGAGCATAATCTAACTAGTCAAATAGTGTTATTTAGCCAAAAGGCTTAACTTTTATGCCAACATAATAAAAACTAATTCAGGGTGAAATTTTTGTATAGCTATTTTAAATCCTATGTGTCTGTTATATATATATATATATATATATATCTATGAAAGAGAAATAACACTGACAGAATTATATGAACATGAGTATTTTTTAAATGCATTATTAGTTTAAATTTTAAAAACTAATTTCACTTTGTGCTTTATCTTGAACTAAAACTATATAAGTATACCCTGAAAATTCTAACAACAGTAGGAAGGCCCAGTAAATGCTAAAAATTTTAGGTTTTGCTTAAGTGATAAGTAGAATATTGTGCTTTTACTGACAATCAAGACCACATGGTTTTGATCAAAGCACAAAAGGCAAGACTGGTTACGGAGGATTCATCTTCCAAGCAGTACTTTCCCATTTCACAAATGGGATAGGATCAGGTGTAATCCCCAATACCTGCAGTGATACACCAATGAAACCAACACACAAATGGTCATGAATTCCTACACAAAAAAGGCCTTGTACCACATTCAGTCTTTGTGAGAAGGTGGCTAAAAACCATTTCAAATATGCCTTCAGAATAAAAAGGAATTATTTCTTTTAATTAGCTTGATGCAATTGAATAATTTAACTCCATCTATTCACTATTAAAGCAAAGGTTATTTAGTAACACAACTTCTATTAGGTTGGTGCAAAAATAATGACGTAATAATGTCGTTTCTGACGTTAAAAAATACGTCAAAAAACAACATTATTACGTTATTATTTTTGCACCAACCTAATAATTTGTGATGTATTGGAAGTAGGATAATATTGATTTGATTGTAAACCTGTATATATACAAGTTCTGCACTGTTTTTAAATAAATATATTCCTATAATTCCTGACTTTGCTTATTTTCTTTTATATGTATATTTTTATTAAGATTTTATGACTTTGCATTTAAATAAAATTGAAAATAAATGGAAATTTTACAATCAAATATTACAAAAATAGCTTGCTTACTGCTACCCATTTATTTTAGATGACAATTACTTCTGATTAGCAGTTTGGAGATTAACAGGATTATTTTTTTTATCCAGAAATTAAAAATTATAAAAAGAGCGTAAGAGTTGAAGATCAATCTGTTACTGAAAGTATATATACATCAATAATGATTACTAGATAAAAACACACATTTGCTTCTCCCTTTAGAATTTATTTGATCATTGTTATTTTTGTGTCCTTTTCACCAAGATAGAACATATTGAGTGTCATGAATTCAAAATGTCAATCTTCAAATGGATTTACACTGATACAAGTATCAATTGTTTTACTGACCACCATTTTCCTGTATAGAGACAAATTTGAAAAACAGAAAATATATTTAAGAAAACCAGAAATCACTAAAATACCTGAAGAGACTTAACTAAAAAACTGTGTTATAGATAGTATTCAGATAATTATAAGAATCAGTTTTCATAAAAGTTCACAACTAAAATGTAAGGGAAAAAATTGGAGCAGTTGACAAGAGTTATCACTTGAAATCGTTCTGGGTCTTTTACTGATAGGAAATTTGATAGTGATTCAAGAGAATTCATATATGATTATGAAAGCAAAATTATTTTGAAGTGCTTGACAAGATATTTTACCAATATATAATACTTAGTTAAATTTTTATTTAAAAAAAAAAAAAGAAAAAAGATTAATATATTTTATAAAATGTGATAAAAAATTCTTTGTGAGGAAATCTGTGATTTTACATATATGACCTAATAGGGGTGATTAAGGTATTAGAAATGATCAAACTCTTAAACCAGATGAAAAAAAAAAAAAAAAAAATGAAACAAATACTTGTCAGATATTTGATCATAATATTCGGACAACTACTCAGCAAAAAAAAAAAAAAACTCAGGAGTGGATTTTGTTTTGAGTATCTGCAACATTTTTAATAAAAACTGCAAAGAAAAAATTGAGATAGTGGTGAGGTCATAAGTCTTTATAAACGATATCACAAAAATAGGCTTTATTTTGATGCAATAAATTTTCAAGACAATGAAAAAAAATGGAGGACTAATTTTAGAACTGAAAAAAAGATAAAAAATATTTATCAAAGGATTTGATTAATAACTTATTAATTCCAGTGTCACAAATAGTAGCAGAAAACCCAAATCATAGTGCTGCCAATGAAAAGCAGCTTATCAATAGCTTTTATTGATTGATATTGGGAGTGGGGGGGGGGGTAGAAAAAAGTAGTTGAAGCAAGCTGGATATGGATCAGGTACTGTTCAGTCAACATGTTCACAATGCACTAAAATTTGATCTTGATATTACTAAAACCAGATGGCAATGAATAAGACAAAGTGCAAATCAGAAGTTGACTATTTTAAGCTGATAGCATAGAAAACAGGCTTATGTTAAAACTTAAGATTTTTCCAACCTGTTACTGATTTAAAGAACTCCAAATAAATTTGCTTAACAGTTTTCAGTTCAAAAGGTAATGAGGATAATTTCATATTAAGACTAATAAATCATTTCCATTTTTTTTCTGATGAGTACAATAATTTTTTGTTGATGTTGAGGGAGAGGATTGTTTCAACAGAATTCCTCCTCAGCCTTATTCTGATTTATGTTATATATGTTAGTCTTTCGAAGTAACTTAGTACATTCTTTTCTCATGCCAACAAGAATAAAAGATTCAAGCGCCCAAATTTTGTATTAACAAGAGGGGTCCAAACAAGTTCTCTTTGACTGTGACCTTAGTCTATGGTTGTGTTGTGATGAGAAAGAAAAAATACAGACCACTGAAGACAAAAGATGAAGATCTTAGAAAAAAAAAAAAAAAAAAAAAAAAAAAAGTGTGGAAAAATAAAAAATACTTAATCTAAGACCAAATGAAACTTTACAATGCCTGGTTGGATTTTGAAAATAAAGTTATATATAAAGTAGCAATTGCTATTTTTATAGGTAAATTATAAAGCAATATGGCTAACCTGAAAATCAAACTTAGGTTTCTTTCCCAATAGTCCTTTTTTTATGAATATAAAAAGATCCTGTTTTACTGTGCCAAATTCCAAGAGACCACAAAATCAGGACTTGTGTGGACAAGCTTTTTGTCACGAGTTCCAATTAATGGAATGTAAACAAAAATAAAATCCATACCAACACCAAACTGTTAATCAAGAGTAAAACGATTTCAAACTCTCCTGCTGGAGGTGAAAAGGAAAGTGAAGCTGTGCATTGAAGGCTTTGTTTGTTTGTTAGACATTAATATTAGCATTAAGCTTATGACAGCAGAGTTAAAAAAGACCAGAGAGACCAGTCTGTCTCATCATCTATTCAAAGTATACTTTGCTGTCATGACCATCAATGAAACTTGTCAGACAAGTTCTATACAATTTGGAGGGGTTGGTGTGCGAAGAAAAAAAGGAAATGCAGTAACAGAGTAACTGTCCTCCGAACCTGTAGTCCCCAAGATTGCATTTTTTTTTTTGCTAGTATATATGACCTTGTGTGAAAATTTTTTATATGCACTTTTTCCAACACCAAGTTTCTTTTTTAATCTCTGTTCAATAGGTTACTACTACTACTACTAACATGAAGCACTTACGAGCTTTTCCTTCATGAATTAGACATTCAGACACAAATTTTAGTCTAGCACAAGGCCGTAGTAGTAGGGTCATCTACTGAAAACCTAATTGTTATTCTTAACTTCTTAAGGGAATTCTTCAAGACAAGCTTTCTAATCAGGACACCTCTAAGTCATCCTTTTTCTAATTCTAGGCCATTTTTTCATAAATATCATTATTGTAAGAAATTTTTGTGACATATAAACGGGACAATTAGCAAAAGGATAGAAATTAAATTTTTTTTTGTAGTATATGTTAGTGTAATCGCGCTGTACTTCTTTGATGTTTGTGGCTAGTTAATAGAGATGAAATACATTTACTTTTTCTAGTTAGAAATTGAAAAAAAAAAAAAAAAAAGCTTACAAAAGAGTGGGCAAAAATCATAATTTACGCATGCAGTAATAATGACTCAAGATACTTTTTTTTTTGCAACATCTAATTTTTTATCAAACATTTCAGTACATCATGGCAACAGATGTAAGTTTTGATTTTATTTAATAGAAGTACCTGAAAAAGTTAAAAGAAAAAAGTGATACCTAAAGTTTTAAATGCATTTTAAAAATGAAAAATCTTTCTTGAAAATGTTATTTTAGTTCTAATTCCAAGCTATTTAACTATTTCCAATAAGCAAAATACTTTGCTGTATTACAAACCAAATTTAGATTGATTGTAATTATAATTTTTTTTTTAAATCATTAAAATTGGTCATAGTGACAAATCTGCTGACACAACAAAATTCTATTAATTTATTTAAAAAATAAAACATTTTTCTGAAACTTTGATAAAGACTAACAGATTTCTGAATTAAAACATTCAGTTCAAAAAATTGCAGAAAAGCATTAAAAAAAAAAAAAAAAAAAAAAAAATGGAGATGGGTGTTTTTATGAGGTATTGACACATTTATCGATAACCTAAATATTGCAAGATTTAGATAAGGGGAGAAATGATTTTTTTTTTAACTATCCAGTAATTTTAAAAGTATAAAATATTTTAAACATTCTGTCTCCATATTTAAGAACCAAAGCTTTAGTCCACTAAATTCATTAAAACATTGGTTCGTGAATTTAGTGACACAGTAACCAAGACTCAGTGGAAAAGGGGTGAGCAATAATTGAGCAGTACTAAAAATAAGAATGAGATAACATCCCTAGACACGAGAACAGTCTAGACTAGAGATTAAATAAAGGGTTCAGTTCAGAATTCCCATAGATTACACAGATCAATATACATCTAAACTGAGGAAGGCCAGAGGGCATAACGGCCAAAATGTCATGAGAACAACAAAAATGAGGACTTTAGTCTGAATATAAATAACAATAAATCCTCATCCCAGAAATTCAAACAGAAAAATATGGTAGTAAATCACTTTTTTTTTTAAACCTACAAAATGACTGTTTTCATTTTTTAAACAAGATCTAAATTCCCAGCTCACCAACATGAATTGTTTCTTTCTTATGCTGAAGTTATTGTATTTAACTTTGGTAGCAAGGCACATTGATAGTGCACTCAATGGCAGACAAATTCGTTAGTAATGCCTTGTGAAATTAGCAATTCTTTCTAGGTTCATATGAAATTAATATATTGAGAACTAGTGTATGCTCACTTGGCAATTCTACAAGTGAGATGACTAAGAATGTAATGTCTACAAAAAGATGATTTAAGTTCGTCAAGTCTCACAGTAGAAATATGAGTGAAGTTATACTTTCTGGTACTATGAAAAAATTAACATAAAAAAATCTGATCAAACCTGTGCTTTTTCTTTAAAGCTCTTAAAACTGATTAAAAAAGTATCCTTCCAATATGCTGACATTTCCAGCCATTTTTATTCATAGATCAAAACAAGAAAAAAAAATTAGCACAATATTCATAAATCAGTGAAAATATTTTGTAATAATTTAGTAAAGATCTAGTTAATTTAAGATACTTAGATCAGTTTAATTTGTCGTATTGTTTATGACAATGATTAGTTAGGTTTGATTTAAAGATTTGAAGTCTTTAAAAAAAAAAAAAAAAGTATGATGGTTGAAGTTATCGGTGAGCAAATGTTGCATTCATTCATGCCCTTGAATCTATCCATTCTCTCACCTGCTTTGGTTTGAAAAAATAGAGATTGCACTCTCTCAACTTGGATGGCAGCCAGTCTAAGAGAATAAAAACCAATTGGGTGTACTGATGTTGATTGTAGAGTGACTAGCTCTTGACTATAGCTTCTCATGAATATATCTCCATTGTGAGAAGCAGTTAAAGAAAGGATTGGCAAACTTTTGGAGGAAGGACATAATATCAAATGTATTATAATAAATTGTCTTGACCTCAGACTGCTCTATCCATAAGGCTGGAAGTTTAAAGAAAAACAACAAAGTTAATGTTATATTATTTAAACAAAGTTCCTTATTATAATACAGGAATAATAGGAGACTGACTAACACAATCAACAAGAAATGAAAATTCCTTACTACAAACAAAATGGCAAATTGATGAGACATTTATTTTTGCTCTGCCACATAAGGTGAAATATTTGTCAAATACATCATCCAGGTGTTCATTACCCAACCTTGTTTTTAAACAATTTTTAGTATATCTCATTTTTGAAAAAAGTTGTTCAAAAGATAAATATATAAATATATCATCATTTTCGTATTATTCAATAAGGCCTTTATATTTTCTGCTGAGCAAAACATTTCTTGTAGAAGTCAGCAGTGGATTTTGAATGAAATTTTGATTTTAAAAAAATTGTCACATTGCAAGTCAGTTAACTCCCACTGATATTTTTTCTGCCACTTGCTCCACAAATGAATTAGATAATTAGTATCCATGTGTAAAGTTGGCAGACCAGACAAAAATCCTTTGTGGGCCAGATGTGGCCTAGGGGCTGGGGGTTGCTGACCCCTGAGCTATGGTATTTAAAATAATGGACAAAAAAAGATCTATTTTCATAAGAATAGATGCAAAATAAATACCCAAGCTTGTATTAAACTTGAATTGTAAATCGATCCTTCCCTAAAAACATTTTAAAATGTTAATTTCCAAAAGAAATCAAAAATACATGTGAACAATGTGGGTCCATATTAGAATGGAAATGATGTCACAAACTCATTAGATAACTTTTATTTCTTAAATGAAAGTTTGTTTTTTTTATTTTGAGTATAGCACAAAAAATTATTGCAAAAGAAAAATTTGACAGTTCAAACAATGCAATTTAAGGTTGAAAAAACAATTTAAAAATAAATATACAAATATATACTATTGCAAAGTAAAAAAAAAAAAAAAAAAAAAAAAAAGAAAGGTGAAGCAGTAAAAAATCTAATTTCATTTTTTAAAACTACATGTGAAACGACTTCGTGCATGATGACAGCGCAACTCCGACCAGCTAACTACCATAGAAGAAAATCAAATTACCTGATAGAAATGCAAGGACAGGCTGAGGCACTTAATCTTCCAACTCAGAAAGTCAACACTTTTTTCTCATTCTCATAAAACTCAGCAATACAGCAGTAATAGTGGAAAGCGCATGTCTGACAGGAAAGCCATTCCTGTAATCAATTCAAATTTGAACTGAATGGAGTGCCAAGGAGTTGAAAAAGTTAAATATCTTCAAAACAGCTCATTTACGACGATTTGTGTATAGGAGAAAAATGTAAATTACTAGTTTTCTGTGATTCTCACTATACTGACGGTTGGAGTAGTTTTAATTAAAAAAAACAAGTAATTTCCGATGATTTTGAAGGTCAGTTTCATTCAAAACGAAAACTAACGAAGGAGTTACCGAGAAAGGGCATTGTTCACCTGCCACAAAAAGAATTCGCATATCATCATGCATTGTTTGTAGCTGGAGTTGATTTTGGTACAATTTTAACTAGTTGAGGTTGATTTATCAGAATAAAAGAATGATTGAGATTGACACCAGCATTTTGGAGAAAGGCATTAACAGCATTTTTGAAAGGATAGTTGGTAAGAACCTGAGATAAGAGACTGTGTTTCCTTCTGTTTTGTATTTTAGTTCACTTTCTTTTTACTTCCAGTCATTTTGGCATTGCTACTTATTTATTACTTTCCCCAAAATGGCAAAGGTGAAACTTAGCAGTGACATAATAAAGCCCTTCCATGGTGACGGAGATGTTGTGGCATGCACCAAGGTGCAGTTGATGGCAAGATTACAGAAAATAGAAGACGTAGCAAGCCTTTTACCTTTATATTTAGAGGGAGATGTACCCCAACTATTTGGAAATGGACGAGGATCAGCAGACGAACATCGACCTGACTGAAACCCGGTTGAAGGAGGTTTTTCAGATGGGACGTTCTCTGTTTACGTAAACATACTAGTTAGGTGGGCAGAAGAGTGCATGGATGTTTATGCCAGCAATATACGAGAATTTACAGGAATGGCAGTGTTCAATGGGTGAAGTTTTGATACTGTGATAAAGCTGGCATTCATGATGGGGTTCCTCAATGGAGTTGCAACAAGTGCTGGCCATTGAAACATTGACTACGGGAGATTTGCTGACACATGTGAGGGTGCTCAGAAGAGATATAGCTGAAGATATGGTCGCAGCCATGCAGCTACCTCAAAGTGAAGTCAGAATTCCACTTGAGGTGAATCCCTGAATGGGCATCACCTGTTACAGGTGCAGAGGCCAGGGACACATGGCCAGAGACTGTACAACAAGATGGCCCAGTGGGATGAGTACCTGGATACTGTGCTAAGAGATGCGATGTTTCAAGTGCAATAAGATTGGCCACTTTACCTCAGAATACCAGTGAAACGGCTCAGAAGAAAAGAAACCAGCAACAGTCTCCGCCCCAAGTAGGTAAAAAACAAGGTGCATCCTGTCATCTGTGTACTTGTCGATGGATGACAATACACGGACCTTATCAAAACTGGCTGTTCCAAGACAATTGGTATTCTATTGGTGGAGACGCCAAAACACTGAAGTGTTAACCATAGATAGAAAGATTATGTGGTGACATGGAACCAATCAAGTTGAGCTTATGGTGGGCCACATGTGCCCTTTGCACCTGGAAATCCTAGTTGTTGAAGGAAAGCTGCTTGGTTTCGACCTCCTACAGGGATTTGACACTATCAAAAACCTGACTGAATTGGGTGAGGCAAATTTCCTCGCAGAGAACTTACACAGGTGTGCCACTATCAAGATCGATGAACCTGACTCTAGTGCCCCATTCAACCAGTGGAAGAACAAGTGGACTACCTCATGGAAATGGGCAGGTGGTCAGATGCCAGATCAACTAAAAAATCGAATCTTGGGAGTACCCTGTGTCCAGGCATACTCAGATCAAATACGAAAAGGAGCTGGAGTTATGGCAGGAAAATGCTTGGTTGGTGCCATACCCAGAAAGAAACTAGGTTCAGCTAACACCTTAAATTTCATTAATTGTTATAATCCAAACAAACAAGAGCAAAGTGCAACCAGTCATAGATTTCAAGGAGTTTAATGGCTTAGTCAACACGTTTACAGCAAATGCTGATGTATGTGTACAGAAGTTGCAGGAATGGCGACATGAGGGATCTGATGTTGCCATATTGGACCTGAGGAAGGCATACCTTCAAGTACACGTACACAAATCACTGTGGCCCTATGAAAAAAGTAATGTTACAGGGTCAGAGGTATTGCACCGATGATAATGCGATCCATTATTAGCTCATTGATGTCCCGAGGATAGAGCAATACAACAAGCCATGTCATCATACATCAACAATATCTTTGTCAATGAATGTCTAGCATCCACTGATCAGATGAAGGAACACCTGGCAAAATTTGGACTGGCTTGCAAAACTCCCAACCAACTTAAAGACAGGGCATGAGTGCTTGGGCTGCATGTTCAAAACAATGACAGCATACTATGCTGGACATGAGGAGACACTCCAGAGACCCCATCTATTATGACGTGGCAGACAATCTTCTCAGTGTCTGGAAAACTGGTTGGTCATTTTCACCATTTGTAGTTGGCTCCACATGGTGACACATATATGAAATGTTGTGCCAACATGTTTACAACTGGCTGTGATGATGAAATGGACGACCCCCTCTGGAAGTCGACAGATCAGTCACTGAAGTTGTGTGCTGGTTGTGCCTAGTCAATAAGACACAACACTTTAACCTAGTGGAGCTCGATGCAAAATCCTGCTACGAAGACAGCTCGACATGCTTGTGGATCTAATTAATGAGTATGGGTTATAAGTGGATGTAACACTACTCAAGTCAGATGACAACAAAGCCGACCAACTAACAAGAGTACCTCATTGATAGTTGAGCAGAGTAAAATCAAAAGTTAAGCCCATCCAGCATACATGCACCACTTCTGCAAATTAGTTGAGCATTCAGGAAATAGTATATATTCATCAATGGAGAGGCCACCCTGGGATAAAATGCACTTATATTTTGTCAGAGACCCAACTATTTCAAAAGTCAACGTACAAGTCGGAGTGAAGATGTGTGAGGCATGCCAGTCAATTGATCCTGCACCTGTAAACTGGTGAAATGAGAAGCTTGATGTGAAGACAAGTGGAGCAGGTTAGCAGTGGACATCACTCATCATGACAGTGGCTACTGTCTGACACTAATTGACTGCAGTCATTTGTGATTTGGCATCTCGTGTCTCCTGAGCTGGCAGGACTTGGTAAGTGTTGTATGCCAACTGGAGTCCATATTTTATGAGCATGGCCCACCAGTTGAGATCCTGACTGACAACAGCACTGCATTTGCCGACCAATAATTTTGACAATTCTTCTGTGAATGGGATATACATGTTCAATTTCAGTATGCCTATGAACCGGCGGGAAACAATATAGTCGGGAGAAGCCACAGAAGTGTAAAAACCATTGTGTGCAGGAAACAATGTTCCATACCAGAGGTGGTCTACTGGTATAATGTCACGCCAAAGGACACCGTCTCAACCTCTACAGTGCTGGCCAATGTTATATACACCTACAATGTTCAGATACAGGGTATTGATCCATTAGCCACACCTAAACTGCAAGATGACCAGGAACAGTTCCGAGTAGGTGAAGCTGTATTGGTCAGAATCCTAGACAGTAAGTGTACAAGTATGTCTATGATAGGCCAAGTGAACAGAATCAACAGAACCTACTTGGTGCTTGTTGATCTCATGTAAAAAACTTGCAGCCTTGTTTGGGAATGTGTATGTGCCATTCGAAAAAACACCAGAACTGCCTGATGACTGTCTTGGATGTAGCTCGTCTCAAGAAGAAGGCAGAGCTCCCAGAGTCTGAAGGAGCTACCAGATAAAGAGGTGCACACCTAGTTGCACTTTTCGTGATGAGGATATCAGGGAGGAATGTAACAAAGGAGTTATCGAGAGAGGGCATCATTTGCCCACAGCAAAAAGAATTTGCATGGCATCGTGCATTGTTTGTAGCTGTAGGCGGAGTTGATTTTGGTGCGATTCGAACCAAAGTCTCGCATTAACCAGTTGAGGTTGATTTGTAGAGGACTGTGTGGGTTTAAGTGTTGAATTAGGAACACACGTGTTTATTCCTGCTAGAAGGTCTAACTACAAGAACATGGCAGACTCAAATTGAGTCCAACTGAAGAGGTAAAGAAAACAAACAAGACCGATATATATATATATATATATATATATATATATATATGGCAACAAATTTACAAGTGACAAAGACACAAACATTTGTGTTTGTGTGTGAACATAAAGAGTTTGTATTTTGGTAAGTGTTCGTACGTACGTGTATATGTGTTTCATGGCGTTTTCCCACAAGTGGGCAAAACACAGATTTCTGCGAGAGATTACATTTTTAAATGTGTCCGCTGAAATGCAAAGTAAAAAAGAGAACGAAGCAAGAAGTCACCCAGTATTTATAGTGTAGAGAAAGCGACCCCTAGTGAACAATTAGGGAATTAAGGAGGAGTTAACTCCGACAGATTTATCAGAATAAAAGAATGATCGAGATCGATAACCAGCGTTATTTTTGGGGTAGGGTGGAGGAGAAAGGGGTTCTTAACAGAATTTTTGAAAGGACAGTTGACAAAAGAACCCGAGATGAGAAAGTGTTTCTTTCTGTTTTGTATTTTAGTTCACTTTCTTTTTACTTGTGCCAAACAGTTGAAAAATTATATTATCTTCAGTTCACTCACAACAGCTCAATTACGCCGATTCGTGTAGGAAAAAAATGTAGTAAATTACAAGTTTTCTGTGATTCTCACTTAATACTGATGGCTGGAGTAATTTTTCTTTTTTTTAACTAGAAAACAAGTAATTTCTGAAATTTTTGAAGGTCAGATTCGTTTAAAAAAACAAGTAAAACAATTTTCGCCTCTAAAAGGAGATTGGTGCAAAATTATTGCATTTCGTACGCTATTTTTAATGTTATTGTTGATGTCAGATTCTTTAAAACAATTAAGATGAACAAATGTTACGCAGAAACTATGTTTTAGCGTTTCAAACGAATTTTGCATACTAAATGCTGATTTACCTCCCTTACGTAAGGCGTAATTTTTAATATATTACTTTTTTTAAGACTCGTAAATGATCTATTTTTGACTATTTCGCAAAAAAATTGCATTCGAAATATATATATATATATATCGTTCGAGATATAATCAAATTTCTTCTCTAATCCAACTATATTTTTTCCTTAAGAAAGACATTTATTTAAGAAACAAAAAAATAAAAAAATAGAAGCGCCCTACCCTCATATGCCGTTTTTTGTTGTTCAGTCAAATCAAAATTATAACCATGAAAGTGAAAATTTTACTGAAATATTTTTGAAAAATTTCAAGTTTTCATCATGAAGATACAAACTTGAAGCAAAATGACCACAGATTATAAAAAAAAAAAAAAAAAAGTGTCAATTTTAAAGACGCCAAGTAGTTTCCTGTTCCAAGCAAATGTCGGACACTGAAAAATTTAATTCAACTTTTGTAACAAAGTCTCGGGATCTATAAAACAAAAATAGACAAGTTTCCAAATTTTAAAGTTTTTGCATTATTAGATCCAAATTTGTTTTTCCATAATCTGCCTATGCTGTGTCCAAGAAAACCAACTTGGGTGAGAGCGCATCTTCAAGAAATATTGTCATTTAGAGAAGGAACAAAGATCAGTTGTTGAAATAAATTACAATTTCAGATGTTATTTTTAGTTTAATTTCTCACCATACAGAAAGAACTTTTTCGGGTAATTTGCAGTTTAAGCACCGCACACTAATTGTAATTAAAATTTTCCTAGGATAAAAAAAAATAAAATATTGCATTTCGAACAGCATTTTTCGTAGTTATTTCTGAAGCGCGACATTTAAAAAAAAAAAACGCAAAAGGACTAAGACGCACATCCGACCGGGCTTACAATTACACTTATTTTTGACACGGTGTGTTCCATATAAATTAATAAAAGAAAGGTAAATACCTGCAATAATAAATCAATCGTTGGTACGCAGAATTCGTTTGTAACATTCAGCAGTATCCAAAATTGTTTGGAACGAGAAATCTAAAACTGACGCCCTCTATAATTTGTGGTCATTTTGCTTAAAGTTTGTATTTTCTTGATTTTAGACGAAAACTTGGAGATTTCTCAACATATTTCATTGAAATTTTCACTTTCATATTTATTTTTTGCCGAGTTGAGTGAAAAATTAAAAACAAAAAGGTGTCAGTTTGAAATACTAAAACCGGAAAGAAAACGCCATTTTCAAAAGGTATTTTTTAAACTATGGTAGTTATATAATTAACGTGTTTTTTAAAGCTAGACTCATAACGTATTTATATCTTTTCACTTTCAGAAAAAAAAAGTAGGAGGAAAAACAAATTAGTAAGGAATTCTAACTAAAAATGAAGCGACAGAGAAAAAATACTAACAAGAAAAAAAAAAGACATTCGTCTTCTTTTCTTTAACAAAAATGACTGACAACAGCGTTATCATAAATTCTAAATATAGATGGTTCCTTTTGCTAAAATGTTTCTTTTGTAAGAAATACTTTTTAATGTAACTTGAAAGTTTTTTAATTTATATTTTCTTTTAATGCATTTTTTTACCTACACTTTTTTCAAAATGTTTGACGTGTTTTTTTTCTTTTTTACTCCCAATAAGACGTTCTTAAAATGAAGCGCTACAAACATTGTCATGATGTTATCAATGACAGCAATTCGCCTTGATAACAAAAGAGAATAGAAAAACTGGAAATAAATGCAACTTACATTTTTTGAAGAATTCGGTCAAACAGATAAATAGATATAAAAATATGTCTATGCGAATCTTAGGAGATAATAATAATAATAATAATAAAAAAAACTTATTTCAAACTCGTATTTGCGTGAAATAAGAATTGTACACATGAATGATCATATTTAAAATTTCTATGTTTATTTTTTTCAGGTCAAAGGAAAATAAAAATAAACGTAAAATCGTCTAATTCTTAGCCTAATTGCCTGGCATTTTCCTCTCTACTTAACGCAGGCTGCGAACTTCCTGATTATTAATTGAAATAAAAAAAAAAGTCCAAAGACTTACCTCTCGACTCTGAGTTTCGCAGAAAAATTAATCCAATTTTCAGGAGATATATTGAACAGATCAAAGTAACTTTTAGTTTTGACTTTGAAAGCAGAGACACTTCTGTTCATCAAGGTAGAATAAAAAATAAAGTGTAAAGCTGTAAGTCTATTGAATTCACTCAGCCAGTGAATTCAATAATGACATAACACACACTATCTATCTATATATATATATATATATATATATATATATATATATATATAGTGTGTGTGTGTATATATTGATCCAGACAAAGCTTGATAAATTGGAAAAGCGTTTTCATTGATTTGATTCCGCGTTTCGCCATCGATAGGCTTCCTCAGATCAGAACGAAAGAAATGAGCTTCTTGTGTGCGCGCTTTAATATCCCAGCTTTTCTTGTACTGAATTTAAAAGGTATCCTTACCTTGTTCATTTTTTTTTTTTTTTTCATAGTGGATTGAAAGTAAGATTCATATCTGTTTATGTCTTTCTTTGTGTTTTCCATGTCAACAATGTGCGTAATTAATCCAGACAAAATAAAATTTCGCAAAGCAAAAAACTGTTTAACTTTTTATTGACTTTATTTCCACTTTGTCATATATAATTATTATATATAAACAAACCACACATGTATAGATTATTAACGGAATAATTCAAATTACCTGTTAATTTTCTTGGCAACGAGACGCTTCCAGTAAAGCTGAAGTAACCATGACAACAGTCTGCGTTTCTTGGAATTCCAATCTGTTACCATGGTTACTCCCGCCTTTACGTCAAAAAACGACATTATTACGTCATTATTTTTGCACCAAATTAATATTACAAATGAATGCAGTGTTGTGGCGGGGAGCTTAACTGATGTATTGGACATGTCAGTGATGGTCATGCTCGCTTTGAGTCGACATCCTTATACACACACACACACACACACACACACGGATTTGTAGCCCAATGATAATACATTTTCACAAAACAATTTTTAACAATCATTTTCTTTGTTAATGCACTTAATTCGGTAGGGAATATTGATCACCTAGAACAAGCATTACACAGTGGAAAATTAAATTCAAAATTCAGCTAATATATTTCATCACCCAGGATGTCTACTTATCTGTCTTCCTTTATCCTCAAATGAGGAAGGTTGATGGAGAGATGTGATGGTTAACAAGTTTGTCTCCCAGGAAAAAAATAGATTGAAAATAATTTTTTTTTTTAACTGTTTGATAAATAACTTTGGTGCTTGATGAAATATTCAGAAGTTCCACTTGGAATCTATTTCTAGCTGTCACAGAGACTATGAAATATATAGATATTTAAAAAAATTAAATCAGCCAATCATACTACCTTGGTTTCAACCTTTCATTATCCTCAGGTGATATACAACTGTTTCCTGGTGTAATTCAACTGTGACCACTGTTTTATGATATATATTACAGAAATTCGGACTTTCCTAACCTGACACTTCTTCATGGCTTAATGGTTAACAGCATATCAGATCATATATATATATATATATATATATATATATATATATATATATATATTAGTACAGGTAATTGATTCATTAGTATATAATCTGGGTGGATCCTAGTAATATTAATTATTAAAACTGATCCAGAGAGGCCTCGATGTTTTTATTTTAACAGAGTATATGTATTTTTTACAGCAAAAAACAAATTACCTCATACTATATATATATATATATATATATATATATATATATATATATATATAGAGAGAGAGAGAGAGAGAGAATGGGGAGAGGGGGAAAGATAGAAAGGGGGAAAGATAGAAGGGGGGAAAGAGAGAAGGGGGGAAAGAGAGAAGGGGGGAAAGAGAGAAGGGGGGAAAGAGAGAGAGAACGAGAGTGCTCAGTGTCGAAGAATGTTGAAAATCGCTTGAGGTGTAAAACTGACAGTCATTATAGTCTTTATTCCTATGCCCACTGCCTGTGTGTGTGTTTGTTATTCCACATACACATGAGAGAGATAAAGAGAAAGATTGAATCTCACTGTTTAAAAAAAAAAAGTGATGTCTACTCAAACACTATATATACCCACTAATGTTTATAGTAATAAAAATATTTCTATGTTCCAACCAGCTGATTAAAACTAAGGTCATAAAATCTGAAGACAACTACACTAATCAACCCCAACACACCCCAAGCTGGATACAAAATTAATAGGAAAGTGTCATAAATGTAATTATTATACATTAAATAATGCAAATATAACCCAACTATTCTAGGCATCACTTACATAGACCCCATCACAATCAGACAAGAATCAGGCCCATTGGAAGACCTTATAATCACCATCAAGAAAAGAAAGTTGAATCTGTATGATCACATCATAACAACCTTTCCGATGATATTCTACAAGGTGCCACCTTGGGTAAAAGAGGGAGAGGGGAATAAATGGGGTGACAACGTCACTTAGCGCACTGGGAGATCAGTTACAGAGAAGTAGATATTGGCATGCAACCAAGATATATGGAGGGAGCTGGTCAGGTATTTAACTGCATAGCAACCCTAAGATCACACTAGGTCAGGAGAGTGATGATAATTTTTTCTTTATATTCAATCACCATCTCTTATAATATATGCTGCATTCAGAGCCAAAATAGGGTGGGGGGGAGAGGAAAAAGAGGAGTGAGAGAGAGTATAAGGAGACAAGAACATGATGAAAAAAATGAAATAACCATAGCATTTGATACATAAAAAAAAAAAAAAAAAAAAACTCACTAGCACATAATAAATATCGAAAATGAGAAAATCTGCAGTCATTTGCTGAAGCCTCCTGACAAGTGGACACAACAATTACTAAATGCCTGACAATATTTCTGAGATGAGGTATTGTAACTATTTACATTATTCGGACTGTTGTCCTCATATTTATTGTTTGAAGGCAGCTAGAGTATACAATGGCCAAAACATCGTGAATATGACAATAAAGATGAGGGCAACAATCTGAACAATGTAAATAGTGTAAATAATTACTAAACACTATGAAATTACATAGTCGAGATGCAGAATATAACATCAGCTAAGTGACAAATTTTATTTGTATTAATTCTGACGTCTAGCCACACTGAAGAGCTGTGATACAGCTAAACAGTGTCTGTGGATGACACAGACGCACACATATTATATATATATATATATATATATATATATAAGCAAGCATGTATAAATTATAAAGTTGATGAGTCCATTGCAAAATATTTTCAACTTCATGTATATTATGTTGATAAATTAAAATAAAAAATTGCTCAGTTGATGGACATTTCTTTTTAAAATTTTTAAAATGGTTTCCCGTAGTTCGCGGATCTATAGTTTTGCTAAGCAAATTACAAAATGTTTCAAACTTTAGGATAACGATAATGTATGAAATGAATGTGTGTATCCCATAATCCATTATGGTCGGTGGAGTACCATATATACTGCAGCTATATAGTAGGTGTGTCTAGGGTAAGATAGTCAAACTGAGCCCACCCCCTCTTACAGCTGGCTTTTGAATTCAGAATGGTTACTCTCCTAATCTAGTTGCCATCCATGAATAGAGACTCCAGTCTGATCTCCTATTTAACCCATAGTGAAGGGAGTGAGAAGGACTCATACCTTTGCCAAGAGTATTTGCGCAGAAGTGGACATATTGAACTCTATTGCAATTTCAAACCGGGATCGACAATTTTTTTTCTTCTGCTTCTTTGGAAAATGGTGGAAGGAAGCCAGGTTATTTCATGTTCTCAGGTGATTCTAATCTATGCACAATAAAGTTCTTCTACACCTTTGTCAATGAAAGAAAAGCACACTGTGTTTGAAATTTATAGTTGTCAGACGTACGCAACTGGCCAACAACTGAATTTCATCTCTTTCAACTTTCTCATTCTCCAGTGGTGCCCACTATCTGAATCATATCTGAAAGAGACTAATATGTGCTCTTCTCTATCCAGATATGATAATTGTTACTAGATTTCTCCCCCACCATTTTGCCCCAAGGCTTCTTATAAACACAAAGGTTATCATTTGTCTGAATAAAACTTAGAATGTTTGAAAGCTATAGATAAAGAGTAACTGTAATAGAAATTAAATTGATGACCTGCCTTAAAATAATAATACATAAATAAAATAATAAATAATTCAAAATCTTGGCGTTGAACTGGACTCAAACACCAACTCCTGGTATCATTGGTAAATATATTAGCAGCTATCAGTGGGCTGTAAAATGTTAATTGATGAATGGAACAATGCTGTGCATCTGGGTTATGAAAAGAGATAAAAAAAAAAGAAAAAAAAGAACAAAAAACAAGACTGTACCAACTAGCAACTCTAAATTAACCCTGGAGGTACATTAAGAAATTTAAACTTATTTGTATATTCAATTGAATACATACCAATTAAATACATGTGGATCGAAAGTAACTTTGGTGAGAGTATTTAAAATGAAAGAAAAAGAAAAATGCAGATGAAAAGAAAAGGAAAAATGCAGATGAAAAGAAAAGGAAAAATGCAGATGAAAAGAAAAGGAAAAATGCAGATGAAAAGAAAAGGAAAAATGCAGATGAAAAGAAAAGGAAAAATGCAGATGAAAAGAAAAGGAAAAATGCAGATGAAAAGAAAAGGAAAAATGCAGATGAAAAGAAAAGGAAAAATGCAGATGAAAAGAAAAGGAAAAATGCAGATGAAAAGAAAAGAGAAAGTTAAAAAAAAGAAAAACTGAAGTCAAATAAATAACCTGTCGTGTCTCATAATATTAGGGTGGACAGTGGCTAGTAATTGCAGAGGTCACATGACACCAACACTAGAATTATTCTGGGCGGTTGTGTTAATGCCTAGTTTCAATTTCCAGAAGCAATCACCTACTCCAAAACAATGGCAATGCAATAACGAGTTCGAACACAAACCCATATTTAAACAGTTAAATGGCGAGGGCGTCACAAAGTTAAATTCAAAAACCTGATATTTTCAGGTTAATTGGGTCAAAAGATTAAGAAATGGACAGGTAATGACGTTTTTCAACATGAATGCGTTGAGACCTGAAACTTCAAATATGTTGCCAAGTACCTTAGAAAAGATATTTTATTAGCTCTTCTTGGTACCAGCGAAGGTTAGCAATGGGAGTAGTAGCTACTAGTTATAGGAAAGCCATTTTCCTCAAATCTCCACCCAATCACTTTTCCATTCATCATTGAGACAAAACATTTTCATCAAACCTCATAATGGCTGAGTCTGTATAGAGAATAAATGAATGGTTTGGTTGTTCAGTTTTACGACATGTCAACATTTTCAGTTATTTAATGTTGAATTTTGTATCGGGCACCTAGAGAGGGGATTGATCTCACTATTCAGTTGTAATGATTGACTACACTTGCCTCACTAACCATTCCCCCATGTTTATTGATAACAATTATAAAATCATTAATAGCCTATACTAGGTTGTTAAGTGTTAATCTGCAAAAAGGTCTGTAAGGGCGCCTGAATTGCTTATATACTGTCCAACAAGAAACTCTTTCAAATCAATCTATTATAACAATGGTCAGAAAGACAAAACACTCTAAATGTCTTTGTGCAGTAAGTAAAAAATATCAGAATTTAGAAAAATGGGTTCCTCTTGAACTCAGCACAGTCTCAACGATAAAGTATTTTCAGTGCTAGGTGGGATGACTTAAGGGGGAGCAAGTAAGAATATGCATACTAAAATTGTTTCATATCATTTTCACAGTGGTGTGTGTGTATGAATGTGTGAGGATGCAAGCTCCCCACGCTGACAACCCCGACTCAGAAAGACGTACAGATCGGCATTTATAACTTTTTTCTGAGTTGATATAAAAAAATAACTCATTTTGGAACAAGGTATTAATTGATGAAAATGAATGGGATTATTACAAGCTGAAATGGAGAGAAAAAAAAAAAAAAAAAAAAAAAAAAAAAGATAGTTTTTGCCATTTAGTCTAAATTAATTCAACAAAAAATGCTTGTCCTTGATAGGATTCAAAAGGAATTATGTATTACGAATGTATGAAACAGACACCCTATTAGTGAGTAACAGTAAAAAAAAAAATGAAATAAAATCTCGACCAGCAATCCTGTTGCAAGACAATGCTGTCTTCATGTTGCAAATACAATGTAGCATGCGATCATTGAGCTAGGATAGGAAGTTCTTATAAGTGCAGCATATTTTCCTGACCTGTCACTCTTTTACTGTCATTTTGCTTGGATCCATGCCACACAATGTCTGGTCAGCAGTTTCAGCAAATTCCTAGAAGCACCGTTATATAATTCCAGTATTAATTGTGGGATGTATGTCGAGTGTTAAGCAGTCATTCAAAAATTTTCATACTCACTTTATTTGAAGTGCCATAAAGAAAGGCTAACCAGTTAAGATTTTAGTCACGGATGTAATTTTAATTACCTTGTCACCACCTAGAAGTTATAAATGTGGTATTTTTGGGATGATTGTTTTATCAATGTCTGAACTATGAATGAAGGTTGACAATAGGTGTAACAGCTTTATTAGTGTTACTCCTATCTGGATGTAAGCTAGTTATGAGAGAGTGGTTTTCCCAAGTGCTAACTTATCCACTTTTCTATACCAGCTAAATGTGGCATGCCGGTGATTAAACATTTTCGGCCAAGATATCTGGTGAGGTGACATGGCAAAAAGAATTGGGTTCTTGCATTATTCGGAGGTATTAGTTTTAAATGCATGTAAGCAGCTTTGGTATAGCCAATTATCTATGCTGATAGTATATGCTACATTGTGGCTTCAATGTGTGCATGCACACAATTACAACAATGTTACCAAAAAATTCATAAAAACCAAAAAACCAAAAAAAAAAAAAAAAAAAAAAAAAAAAACATTTCTGGAGTTGAAGAGAAGAACAGTAAAAAAAAAAAAATTCAAGTCACTTTTTCACATTATCCATTTAGAGTGAACATTAAAGATTTTATGCAACTACCTAGAATAATATATTGTATAAGCAAAAAAAAACAAAAAAAAAAAAGTGTAGAGACAATGAAAAATATATGCCCAAAACAGTTTCATCATGAAAATCTTCATGCTATAATTAAGACTAAGAAGAAAATTCAGAGGATTTTTTATTCATATATTTCAATCCTGTTTAGAATCTTCAAAATTTCAGTTAAGATTTTTTTCTTGCATCAGTGGGAGACCATAAATTAGCATAAGAAATTAATTTATTGAAAAAAGTCTGAAGAACAAAGTAACTATAAACAAAATTTTTTTTTTTTTGCTATCCTTTGCCAGCCGCAATGATGGAGAAAGCATTAGCTTGAACCATCACCAGTGAGACACACTGCAAGAGCCACTTCATTTCGCAAGGCTTGTCCCTTAATCGAGACGCCATCGCGCCAATTCTCTGAAGGAATGCCATCAAAAGAGGGCCAATAACCCCAGGAGTCTCCACTACCACAGGACTAAAAAAAAAAAAAAAAAAAAAAAAAAAAAATCTATCAGCAAGAGAAGAATATTTAACTATTTTTTTTTTTTTATCTCTGCATCCTGAACAATGAACTCTGGCTCAACTGTGGACCTGATCAAATAAGAAATTTTAGTGTGTTTTTGCAGTGAAAAACACATTGATTTTGATAATTGTCAGATTTTAATAAAACTTTCAGGGCTTATTCTCAAATGAATGAAATTATGTTAGAAACGTTTTGCTTAGAAAATCTTTGTAATTTTTTTTTTCTTTTTTTTAACGTCTGTTAACCTCCCCGCCACTTAATTTTATGAAATGTCAATAAATTCTTTTTTGCAGCACTTAAATGTTTATATTAGTTATAATATTAGAGAATTTATAGCACTCATTTTATCAAACAGAATCCTTAGTAACTGAAAATCACCTCTGAATTGTAAAATAAAAATAAAAAAAGCAATAAAACTAAGACATTAATTATTGACACTACTGGAGTAATGGATAGTGGCTCAGATTGAGAAATCAGAGAGCTGAGTTTGAATTCCAGTCAAATCCAATACATTCACTTATGTGCTAATAACCTTGGGAAAGTTATGAATCCTCTTCTCTCACCAGCTATGGGTAAACAGCAGGACAGACTGGGTTCTATAGCCTTGGATGGCAGCTGATCTACTGCAGGAAGCAACGGCAACCTACTGCGAGAGAAAAAATCTGCCTCATCACTCATGTATCGAAAGATACATGATCACCTAAGCGTGTATCACGCACAGCACTGAAATGACTGTCTTAAGGAAAAATATTTTCACTGAATAATGAATTTTTTCAAGAATTGTTTACATTGCTTTAAAATTTCAATTAGAACAATTTATAAAGATTTAAAATTCTATATTAATTTGTACCAGTTAGGTGATATTGTTATTAAGTAAAAACTATATTTGCTAATGATAAATAGAAAAGCTTACTACAATTCAGTGACCCTGTGTATTTTAAGAATTTATCCATACACAACACTAGAAAATAAGAGTGGTAAATATAGTAAATTTAAAACCAAAGTACCTAAAATTCAATAAACATTAGATTACTTAGAATATTTTCCTAATTTTAAAAATTAGGCTGAGTAGTTAAATTATAAAAAAAGTGTTCATGTTATATTTAACAGATATGTTCCCCTATAGGAAAAAAAGGAGTTAATTTCTGGCTGTCAAAACCTTGTAAAAAAAAAAAAAAAAAAAAAAAATCTCAATGTTAAAAATGCTTTCCTGCAATATTTTAAACTAAAAGTGGTTTCAAAAGACGTTAAACTTTAAATCAAAAAATTTTCCTTAAATAAAGTTTCAGAAAAGATTTTTTTTGATAGATTCTTTATTAAAAGTAATAATTAAGAATTATGCTGTGCTTAGAGAATTGTAAATATGGTTAAAATAAGCCATTTTTAGCAATTCTGAAAAAGCTCATTCTAAACAATTTAAATTCATATTATTAGCTTGAAATTAAAACCAAAATAAAAGCTTCAAGAAAGAATTTCATTTTTAAAAATCCATTTTCCATCTTAGGTATAGCTTTTCTTTGGAGATGTGGTGTATGGATATGTGTGCATGTGTGTGTATATATATATATATATATATAAAAATGCAAGGAGATGCTTTTTCTAAACGAGTTTGGGAACTAGATATCCATCAATCCGGCATCAATAGGTGTGTGTAGAATGGGGGGAATCTTTTGCAACCTTGAAAGAGACTTAGTGCAGAAGAAAAAAATGTGTTTCTTTCGTATTGGGAAAAAAAAAAAAACTTTTGATGTGGCTGAGTCAGGAAATAGTAAAAATATAACACTCGGTTGGATTTCATAATATTCCAAAATGGACTTTATGCTAATAAGACAAGAAAAAAGAAAAACTGTTCATCCATAGAAAGTCCTAACTTTTTAATACAAAATCTCAGTCAATTGATAACATCTTTTCCGGTGTATAACATGCACCCAGAGGTTTTAAAGATAACTTTTTTGTACAGAGATTCCACTTTAAATACAACACAGGGACCACTAAGTGTTCATTCCTTTTAAACAGATACTAAGCAGCAAGTTCTTATCAATGTTACATTGAACTGGGGTCTACTTTGTGTGTGTTTATTAATATATTTCCAAACATGGATAGTAGATTGAGAACAGTCTACCCCCATATATCAAATAAAGGGTTTAGAATTCCCTGTAGGTTACCCAGATCAAATACACCTGAAGGAAGTCAGAGGGTATAATGGTCAAAATGTTGTAATGACTATAGCAAAGATGAGGATAATAGTCTGCATGTAAATAACAATAACTCTTCATCCCAGAAATTCAAACAAAGAAAAAAGTGTTGAACTGCTATGTAATATTGGTCTTGTTACATGGCACTGAATGTTGGATAATGTCACAGATGAAGAGACTTGAGGCAACAGAAATTTGGTTCTACAGAAGAATGCTGGGAATACAATGGGATTAACATGTGATTAATGAGGAAGTTTTAAGAAAAACAGGAATGAGGAAAAAGAGATTTTAAATTTCTGAGACACAAAGATAGGCTTGGAGAATTTGCCACTCATATTGTGTATGGAAGGTAACAGAAACTAAGCTGAACACCAAATAACGTTCTTAACAAGTGAATGAGTGAACAAAATAAGAACAAAGAGGCTGATAAAAAGTAAAGTTACTCTGAGAAACAAAAGACAGGAAGTTGTGGAGGTCCAAGATCCTGAAAGGCATAGCACATAAAAAAAAAGAAGACAGATATACACATGCATGGTATTTTATTAGTGATAATAAATAAACCAAGTTCTCCACCTAGACAAAAGATGGACAGTCAAACAGTCCAGTCCTGAGCAGTGATTTAGAAAGCCATTTTTTCCAAGAGGTGGAGGAAAACTGGAAACTGGCTTGTTATAAATAAGATTACAAAGTGCACTCTTTTTTTTTTGTTTTTCTCAGTTACTCTACCTCTGCTACTGAACCCCCAAGCACTCCATAGACATATTGGCTGAAGCTGATGGAGTGGAGAGGAGAGAAAGAGAGGAGGAGGTTACTTTAGCCTTTTGGTCAGGACAAGAGTTATTTACCACCACTACCTTTCTACCTAAAGCTCAGAGATTGTAAGGGTGGGGAGGAATGGCAGAAAGACAGAAGCAGCAGCAGTCAGTGTTAATTTCTTAAACAAGCAAGCCAGCCAGCCACATTCTTCCAAGAGAACAAGAAAAGGAGGCAGAACAGGTGCATTGTGGGAAGGGAGCCATGGAAAGCAAGATAGAAGTTAGGAAACAGGAAGTCTTCAACAATCCTCCTCTCCTGCCAACTCCAATTCTATTCAGTTTGTCATTCTACAAATCCTACTTTGCCATTTCACTATGGCCACCCAGAAAAATTAAACAACCTCCAACCAGAACAAAGAGAAAAGCAAATGTACAAGATGGAGTAGAGGCAGGGGGATGAGAAAGAGATGCTTTCTTCAGACCAGATAACTGATTCATTTATTCCTGAAGATTATTTCTTAAGGCTTCTATAACTTGGAAGAAATATATTCCCACCACCTACCTCATCTTAACTTTTGAAACTTAATATTCAAATAATAGATTTTAAGTGCCAATTCTTGCATAGCAAGCATGTCAGGTAAAGCTTATTTCATGAAAAGGTATGAGCAGTTTTGAAAACATCCCACTGCAGATACCGAGAGACAAATGTAGATATCTTTTGAGGAATTTTTTTTAACTAATGTTCACCCAATACAATGCTCAAGAGCCGCTCAAGGTAGAGTGTTACTGTTTAGAGTTGTATTAGTGTAAGAAGAGGCAAGATAGTAGGTAAGTTAGCTAATTCCAGAAGACGTCAAGATTTAATTACTGAATAAAATTTCAGTGTTAAGGCAGAGACATTATAAGTATTGAGTTGAAGTAGAATTTAGAAGGAGCCAGAAACCCAATCATGAACAAGAAACAAGAGATGGACTTCTATTCCTGTTCAAAAGACCAGAGAGGAGTATGAACTGGATGACAGGCAAACCTATCTACTCCTATTCTTTGAAAAGGAAAGACAATGGAGTGGTTTTCTATTGGATTAATTCTCCACAGTTTGGAATTCAGAGTTTTACTTCTTAGTTGGGAGGGGGTAGATTTATGCTTTTCCCCCAAAAATTAGTGCAAGAGTGAATGCAACAGATCCGGCCAGTCTTTGAACTTGGCTCACCAATTCCACTATCTGCACTAAGAATCATTATGCAAATTGACCATCTAAGATTATATTACTGCTTTTAATGCTACTCATGTACTAGAAAATTATTAAAATTTTAGAATTAAAATGAAATAATATTAGTGAAAAATTGTTAATGATACCCTATATGGAAGTCGTCGTGCCACTGATGGCAACGCCAGCAGTCTTAGGGTGGTAGCCACTGGTGGGCCTCTAACGGTTTGCCAGTGGTAACATTGCCGAGACAAACATGACAGCAGTCTGACAGCGGGCCACCAGCAGTAAACACTATTGGCATGCCACCCAGTGGCAGCTTGGTGACTTGCGTGTAGACATTTAAATAATGTTTAATCTAATAATTTTGGTTGGTTGATTTTGTTTAGCAGCATATCATCTCTATTGGTTATTTAATGCTGAAATCTAGATATTTTGGAACAATTTTATGGCTTCAAATAAATATATTTAAAATGCAATTGTATGCATCAACTACAGATAAAATGTTTTGCTGACCTTATACACACACACACACACACACACACGTGCATGTGTGTGTGGCTAGTATTTTACGATAAGTATCAATGTATTTTCATAATTTCATAGTGTTTTTTTGGGTTTTGCTATTTGCCCATAGCTGGGACCCCAACAGGTTCTACCATCCTGGATCAGGGTTGACCTGGGAACAACAGCTAGTGATGCGTTTCCAGGCTCCTTAAAACCTTCAATCTCCCAAACAGAGGCCTTGTTGCTGAATGTAGTTTATTGCCATACCCAGGACTATTCATCTAATAAGAGTTATTAGATATTTTTACTAATAATATCATGAGTGTATGCAAAAAAATTAAAAAAAATGACAGATTAACCTATACAGAAAGAGAAATTGTTTACATTAATTTTACCAGTCTGGTTACTTTCTGCTACACTCCACTCCAATTTTTTTTTCTCTTCAATTTTTCATCACCAGTACCCCCCCCATCACCACCACTTCAAAGCCCATCCGCCCACACAGTCTGATGAAAAGCTTTTCTAATTGTACACGACATTGGCATTTCCAGATTTGGCAATCTTACTCAACCAATTTAAGATTTAATTATTTCTCCCAATCAGAAAATAAATTATAAAGTAAAAAAAATAAAAATATATTAAAATAAAATTTAAAACCAGCAGACCCTTTCAAAACATCCACAACCAGACTAATTTTAATGAACAACTATCATCTTAATGGTTGTCTACGTCTTAGTTTTAGGTTTATCAAAACAAAAAAGGTACTGCTGGGTAAGGAGAAATCGGTCATCTAAAAAAAAAAAAAAAAAAAAAAAAAAAAAAAAATAATAAAATAAAAACAACAACAACAAACTTTAACACATTTCTACACAACTACTATGGAGCTACACCTAATTCAGAACAGTCTAAACCATCACCTATATAAAACAATTTTCAAAGACAATGATCCGTCACCACAGACTGGTGCTAAAAAAAAAAAAAAAATCACAGAGTTTTAAATAAAAACCCCATCAGTCGAACACATCAACGATAGCAGCTAAAATGGATAGCAAATGTAACTAAAGAGAAAATTATATATATATATATATATATATATATATATTGGCAGCATGTTTTCTTTAAGACAAGTTTCATTAAATGATTTAAGACAAGTTTTGTCTTATTTTTATTGCTAATGTCACATATATAATTTTTCTTTGCGAATTCAAAATCAATCGGGAATATTCAGAATCATGGCTCTCCATATAATCTATTATCTGTGAATTCTTATGAATTTTTGAAAAGTGGTTTCCCGTTGGCTTTTCCACAGTTTTGAAGACAGACTTATCTTTTCCTGAGAGATTGCCAACCAGTGTTGGGAATGGAGCCACGGAAAGCAAGATAGATTGAATGATCTGCTATTTACACCACAGAGGAAGGAAAGAAAACGTCTTTTACATTTTTTTTTCCAAGTGTGAAAGTGAGGACAACAAACCAACTCAGAATTTAAATTCAGCCCAACCACACAGATTTCCGTGCCTATACTCATTACATTTCTTGCACGTCTCATATCATTATATAGGTAATCATTAGATTTTGACTTTTTAAACAAATTCTATTTTAACATTTTTTTTTTTTGTTTTTACTATTTTTAACTTTTTTTTTTTTTTTTTTTTTTACAAAAAACAATTAAAATAGGCAAAAAAAGATTGAGAATTTTTAATTTTGAAATTCAAAGTTTGTGGATAAAAAAAAATAATGAGAACGTAGAATGGAGGAGAATAGAAACGAGGTGGTAGTGAAGAAGAAGAAAAAGAAATTAAAAGAAGACAAAGACATCCTGAACTAAAAAAAAAGTTATTGGTATAAGCATACTCCTCCAAACATAGTAGCTTCTATCTAAAAGTTCACAGAATTTTGACTGTGTACAATCCGAGTGTAATTTCTATCTGAATTTCTGGAATAAAAAGTTATCATTTACATATCTCAAAGTTTCAGCAGCAGTTAATTGAATCCACATTCATCAGGTGTTTGCTGATAAGGGTAATATCAAGGGAATTTCAAATTGAACCCCTTCATTTATCTACAGAGGTAGATAATTTACGAGCTATATATCATGTCTAGTTCTTATTTAGCACTGCTCAGTTTACCCTGTTTTCAAATACATACCCTGGGCTTGAACCACATGTCACCAAATTCATGAACTACAGCTTTAATCCACTATGCCATTGTCCTCGAGGACAATTCTGAATAGAGAACTTGAAGTTTTAAACCTGAGTGCTGCTGTTATTTGTCAAACTCAATGTTTGAGAGTCATTTTCTTTTGTGAAAAGAGTAGATGAAGAAAATACAGTGTCTGAGGTCATGTAACCACCCACCCCACTTTCGCTCTCAGATCTCATATGTGAAATAGAGTCATTCTGAACCTGGCCAGCAAATTTAAAAAAAAAAAAAACCAGTAATATTTAATGTAAGTTGGAGTTAGGACTTTATATATCATCACATAGTTGCTGTTAGGTTTTGTTTGTTTTTTTTACATGTTTAAATTCCCAAACTTTTAGATAACACCTTATAAATGAGAGGGTGCTGAAAAGTTCTCAGGGCAATCAAAAAGTGTTTTCCTCCAAAATTATATATACAGTGTAACCCGGATATAAGAGAGATTTTCTCTGGTTCCAAATTAGAGCCTGTGTTAATGTATATAAAATAGACCAAACCCGGATATAAGAGACTTCTTCTCCGGTCCCGACAACTCTCTTATATCCGGGTTACACTGTATGATGAAAACAGTTTTTGAGTAGGCTATAAGTAAAAGGGCTCAGTATAAGGAATAGAGCATATGCAAATATAAAACTAGACCTTGATGTCAACACCATCTGTTTCATGATTGAGCACAATCTTCAGGCCAAAGAAATGGCCTGAAAATTGTGTTCAATCATGAAAGACTGTCACCACTCAGTATTGACATCAGTGTCCACTATATATATATATATATATATATATATATATAAATATAAAAAGCTCAAACACTAATATTCCATGGTTATAATTTATTACATTGGAGTTGTAATCACAATCCAATTCATCAGACCTACAAATTCAAAAAGTGAATGAGTCTTTTATATTATATTTGTACTCTGCCCTGGATATTGAGCTCTACCTGGATTCTATCCTCTTGGAAATAATATATATATATATATATATATATATATATATATATATATATATATATATATATATATATATATATATATTTTGACTAATAATATTATATATATATATATATATATTTTGACTACTAATATTATATATATATATATATGTAAATGCTTGTCATTAAATGTTGCACATGATCTGTAGACTGACATAAGAGTAAAAAGAAGAAATAAAATGATTAGCAAAAGTTAATAAATGAAATTAACAAAATACTTAGAAAAACTAAACTACATTTTTGCCATCAGACAAAAGCAACGAATCAAGATCAGAGAGACAAATATGTTTGTCTTACAGTAAAAATAAAATAGAGACAAGCCAAGTTTTATTAATGAATTCTGCAATCCTGAAGGCAAGTCGGAAAACACCTTCAAGATAATAGGAACTGGGGTTGGAGTGTTGCTGCTGAGGTGGAGTAGGAGGAAGACCATTAAACAATGGAAGAAGAATTCCCCATAAGCAGTGACCTAGAACATTGCACAATCAATGTTGTTTTAATGTAACTGTACAACAAAGTCATTCTGCCATAGTCTATTGTTGGTGCTCACTCAGTGCTTTTCAATGTCAATTTCATGCCCAACTTATTCTCCCTCCCATTTTCTGTTGAAAAAAAAAAAGAGAAAAATGAATTAATGGTGTATACACATACCTAGATCTAAAGAAAGTGCGTTCACCAGCCATATCCTTGCAGGCTCAGGCATATGCAGTTGAGAAGGGACAGTCGGATAGACAAAGTAAAATAAATTACAAGTGTATGATTGGTATGTGCAAACAATGAACACGCCCAATTTATATAAAACAGTATGTCTACAAATACAGGCAACATACACATACAAAAGATTTTATTCTAAAGTTTGGTGAGTTTGATGAAGAATAAATATATTAGGTTGGTGCAAAAGTAATGACGTAATAATGTCGTTTTTTGACGTTAAAAAATACGTCAAAAAACGACATTATTACGTCATTATTTTTGCACCAACCTAATAATATTGCTCGTTTCTATTCCAGAGGTGATGAAGAGGGCAGGACCTATGCGGATAACTTGGGTATTCATAGTTTGTACAAGAATGATTTAATAACAATCAACATACTTTACCAATTCTTACCTTAAGTTCTACTTCTTGGTTGAAGTAGGACTTAAGATAAACCTTTCCAAAACAAAAATTATAATCTGGAATTGGAATGAAAGTAGTGACTTTGCATACTCTGAATCCAAAAGAAAAATTTAAAATGTGAAATTAATAAATTGTAAACACTTTGAATCTCAGTGTAGGGATCATTGATAACAAATTTAGTATAGAAGAAAATTAAATTGAACATAGGATAAATTGTGATAGAGATAGTTTTTCCCAACACTGCAAGGTGCTACAAAACTAAAATATAATCCTGAAAATTAAAGTCATATTCTTAAATAGCAATGTCAGCTAAAGACTTCACATGGATGTCATGCATAGAGACCAACTCGTTCATAAATGTCTAGTCTCTTAGCTATATACAACAGTTAAAGGATTCCTTCATATCACTGATTAAAAACAACTTCAAGTGAAGGAATCCTTTAAGTTTTAAGACAATCCTTCTTAAGATCCTATAGACTGGCCCAACAGAATCACAAAGAACTTTACTGAATAGCAAAAACCATATCCCTTGAACACTTAAAGCAAGAGTAACAATTAAAATGGAAAGCAGATGGGAAATGATTAAAAAAAAAAAAAAAAACAACAAAAAAAAAAATAAAATAAAAAACATCTTTCCAACGATATCAAAACCTTAAAGAAATAAAAAGTAAAAATAAATGTCCATCAATATCTTTAACTCATATGATTTAAGAAATTCAAAAATATTTCTATTATGTCTTCCAACATTACAATATAAATGTCCATCAAACGTTAATAAGTGGGTGGGTGTCCTGATATGTTCTAGTGCCGGTATAACAAGCAGGGGATGTTTATTTAGCACCTGAAAGTAGATATTGGTAGAGTATGCATGTGTTCAATTATGATATATCTATATAGAAAACCAGCAGTATGAATTAAGGTACCTAGCATTTCCAGTGTCTTGCCAAATATTTTGTGCATCTCTTGAAAGCACTCTTTCAAAACAGATTTCCTAGTTTTGTTGTTTTTAAGAGATTTGTTTTTTTACAGTTTACCAACCCTTTGCAGGTTATTTAAATCCAAGACAGATTAGATTTTTTTTTAATTTTTTAATTTTTTTTTTTTTTTTTTTTTTTTTTTTTTTTTTTTTAGATAATTTTTTAGTTATACAAGTCTTACAAATTAACCCATAGCTGGGGGAAGAAAGGGTGGATTTATACCTTTCCCAATGGTATTAGTATGTAAGTGAATATAACAAACCCAACAGGAATTGGAATTCAGCTCTCTGATTAACAATTTTGAGCAATTATCCATTAAAACACCAGCATATCCAAACTTACAGCATCTGGTATTTGCAAGCATTCACCCATCTAGGTATTAACCAGGACCAATTTTACTTAACTTTAGTGATTAGTGTTTCAGCATGATGTGGCAATAAGCCAATTGGTTTTGAATTAAAGGAATTCTTCTTGTAGTAAATGAAATAAGAGGCTCTGGTGGTTCCATCTATCAGTAGAAAACTATATTGTTTCAATTTGAAAGATAATGCAGATTTGCTTTGCTGCTTGGAAGTTAAAGACAAAATTGCTTTCCATAACACATAAAAGAAAGAAAGGTGTTTCAACACAATACGGCCATGAGCTGTTCATTTTAAGAGGCAGCCATTTTTGTAACTCAAGTTTCCCAAACTTTGAGTGAGCATCTCTTGAGTTGGCCAAAAAGATTGACAATGAATGCCTTGTGATACTTTCAAAATGGCCAGTCCATCTTCTACATGAGAAACTAGACTACTTTCTTGTCTGCCATATATTCATTTCTCCAAAATACATCAAGGCAGGTAAGGATAGGGGGTTTGTTGGGTAGTGTTCTGAGAGCGAAGAAATATGTCTAGAATAGCTATTTTAGACAGCCAGTTAGCAGTGTAGCTGGGTGTTGATCCATTTTCCAAAACAAACTCCCATTTGTCAGGAGTAATTTTATTCACTGCAGATCTATCAGAAGTCAGCCTCCAGGTTTTCAGAAACGGATGTGCAACTCAGAAAATAACATAAATAGAGGTGGGGGTGAGAGAGAGAGAGAGAGAGAGAGATGTATAAGGGAAGAGAGAATAACAAGGTGCTTAAGAAGGGGAAGATGACAAAAAGAGATAGTAAAAAATAAAAAAAGATGTACTACTCTGTTGCAGCATTTTGTCTTCTATAATTTTGATAGGGATCCATCAAGCAGGCCATTATTTTTAAAAATTAAATAAAAAAGAAAAGAAAGTGGGAAGTTCCTTTCCTAGAAAAAAAAATAGTGAAAAATAAAGTAGGGAAAAATCTAAGAAAAAAAAACAAAAAAACATCTTGTATATGAGGGAAACACTATTTTTCTGTTTAAATAAAAATCTTTATAACCTGAAAATATTTATTCTTTCACAGATGATTAGTTATTTTTAAAGTAAATGAAGCTGACTGTAGTCATTGTAGGGTACAATATGCTTATTTGCTCATTATACAGCAAAAAGATTGTTACCAAATGCTTAAGATATGAAACCTATTTTTGCTTTTGCTTTTAAAGAACCTAATAAATTTTGGACATCAACAATAAAACAATAGCTAGCAAATTTGCTACTATAATGAATTTGATCCTAACTAGGGGCTCTATTAATATGGCTTCCTATGAGATTAAAGTTAGATACATTATAGCAATGATGTTCAAGTTAATCTTATTATAGTGAGCTTGATCCATTGTAACCTCGAGTTTGAAATGAAAATGTGTTCACTTACAGTGGTGATGCATATACACCACTTGATGTATATACGATATGTGTGCATGGAGGGGGATCTATAATACTATCTGAAACAAAAGATAAAATAAGAAAGTGGAAAAGCTATAAAAAAAAAAATATATATATATTTGGTGTATTCAGCCTCTCCAGGTTAGAATGTAAGACAAAAATGTATGTAAGAAAAATAAGATGTCATAAATCAAATTAACTTATCACATCCAATAACCAGAAAGTGTCTGCCTTCCAGTTTGTTTGGCATATGTATGTGTGTATATATATATATATATATATATATATATATATATATATATATATATATATATAGAGAGAGAGAGAGAGAGCTGTTGAATTTTAAATCAGACCACCAAAACCGGTTTATATGTGTGTGTGTGTGTGTATATATATATATATATATATATATATATATATATATATATATATATATAGATAGATATATAGATAGATAGATATATAGATAGATAGATATATAGATAGATAGATATATAGATAGATAGATATATAGATAGATATATAGATAGATATATAGATAGATATATAGATAGATATATAGATAGATAGATATATAGATAGATAGATATAGAGAGAGAGATTTCTAAAAGGTGCTTTAATCATATATTAGAAAGTAAAAAAGAAAAACCATCAAATGCCTTATTTCAAAATGGATTTTATACATGGAGGCACACATTTTTTTTTTTTTTTTTACTTGTTTCCATTTACAAATTTTGATGAAGGCATTACATTGTAAGACAATATATATTACAAAAATAAATGATATTTCATCAATAGCCAGCTTTGTCTGACAATGTGCCAAGGGCAAACAGGAAACCAATTTGCAGAGTAATTATTAAAAAAAACTAAGCATATATATATATATATATATATATATATATATAATAAAATCCTTATAAACAGAGATTGTCATATCTATCTAGCATCTATAGCTATTTGTGCACTCTGAAGTGGCTCCAGAAATGTACACAAAAGCAGACTCCATACGAAGTTTTTACAAAGTGATTTTTAAGAATAAATTGTTTTGAATCCCTTCAAACAGACAATAATAACTCCTCAAAAATTGTATCAAAGCATGCTTACTATATGAAGCAAGGTAAAAATATAATGGATTAAGAAGAATGCCTGACAGACAGCAGATGAATACAGTAAAGAATAGCAGAAAAGCCCAGTTCTTGCAAAGAGTCAAATTGCCTTTAGAGGAGAGCAAGTGGGGGCTGGTTAGCTATGGCCATCTGTCATTTCCAGTCTGCCAATGGGTGACAAGAAGGTTGACCCCTCAGCAAAGGTAAAGGGTGCTTGGCCCTGAGAGACTGGAGGTGGGAGAATAGGTGTTGAGAAGTGTTTGGAAAACAGAGAGAAAGCTCATACAGGAAATAGGAATGAAGTTGATGGTTTTAAATCTTTCAACCAACACTCACTAACCTTGGCACCTCCAAGGTCAGTAAGAGGGTAGATTGGGGTAGATAAACAGTACAGTTTAAAAGAGAAGTGTTGTGTATCACTAAAAGTGAGTGACTTATGTACATACACTTGGGCTCTTCATATTTACACACATATACACATTATAATAGATATTTTCTAAGCTTAGTCTGGTATAAGGCTATAAAGAAAAGATACCTCAAAAGAAAAAAAAAAAAAAAAATTGATGATTCATCAATGTATGTTTAACAGCATGTCAACTCCTTTAATGGAGAAATTTAATTTTCTTGGGAGCTTGACTAATTTTTCCTTTTTTACAAAATCTATTGCTGGTAATTTTTTTCTTTTACAATAATCTGTTGCTGATTATTTTTAGAAGATCTATACTTTCAGTTTTTTTTTTTTTATCCCAGTTTGTGAATCACTATTTACCCATAGCTGGGACCCTAACAGGAATTAAGAGGTAGTTCCAGGTATTGTTGCTAGATATAGTCTATTGTTATACGCAGGATGAATTCATTAAACTATAAAAAAGACATAATACATTGTCAGCAAAAGAGGCAGCCCAAAGTGGGTGATACATATTGGGGATGGTGAAATCAAGCAGGTACAGAAATTTAACTATGAAGTGTAGTAATAGATGATGGAAAAAGTGACAGATCTGAAAGCATACAAGAAAAATGAAAAGTGTTTTACAGAAATTATGACAAGTACAAATACATAGGAAAATATTATTAGAAATAAAGGAAAGAGTGTTGAATTGCTATGTAATATCTACTTTCTTATATGGCAGTGAATGATGGACAATCTCTTCGTGGATGAAGACACCTGAAGTGAATACAGTTCTACCAACAAATGCTGAGAGTACAATGGACAGAACATGTGAGCAATAAGGAAGTTTTAAGAAAAAATACCAACTACAAGGAAATTGACACTTGCAATATAAAAAATAAATAAATAAAAATAAAGAGAGTTGAACTTTCTGGGACACAATGAGGAAAGAAAGCCTAGAGAATTTAACACCCATAAGATCTAATGAAAGCAAGGGGACACCAAATGAAGCTACGAATTGGTGGCAGGACAGAAACAAAAGTAGGGTGGTAAAAGATCAAATTACTTAGAGCAACAAAAGACAGGAAGCTATAAAGTTCTTTAAAAATATTAACCCTATCTAGTTCAAGGACACAAATAATGAAATCTCCCACTAGCATACAAATCAAAAGTAACTTGATGATCATGTCTCTGAGGTAGGTAGATGTTTACTAAACTTACTGGCACAAGGTTACTTCAGAGGAAGTGGGATGAGTTCATCCATGTGTTCCAGAGACACCCCTCCTTTGACCTTTGCACTAACCTCATATCTATTGAGCCCTAGGAACATCAAAGTTGTTTTTCCTGAACACTGCCACATCCCCCACAATTTAAATGATTTCTTCTCTGAATGTCAAAATTCATTTATTACTACTTTAAGTGATCTACAACACATGTAATCAGTACATTCAAGTACTTGTAAATCATCTTGATAGGTTTTAACAGATTTGGATTTAATGAGACTATTATAATGAAGTCCCCCCACCCCAACTCCTGATTGAGTGCATTTTAAAAAATTTTCAGGAAGAAACAAAAAAAGAAAAAACAGAAAATGATTATTAGATCAACGAGGAAAGGGTAGCTGAGAAAGTATTCTCCATTTTGATTGCCCTTAAAAGCTGGGAGAAGTTGCTGCAGACTATCTTGTGTAAAATCTGCTTGTGGGTGGATTTTGTTTGTTTCTAATTATGAAATCAAGTTCTCATTTGGATGTAAAGAAAAAAAAAAAAAAAATTAAGTTTCTTTTGATATATATTTTTTTCTTAAACTCATAAAAGCAAGAAGAGAGAGAGAGTGAGAGAAAGTGATCAACATTTAATTAAATATTTCTATCGAAGTTGGCATCTTTTTCAACCTGGCAACATGAAGGAGAAAAAAAAAAGGATTTCTACAAAGTGACAGCAAGAGAGTAAGGAGAGAAGGGAAAGAAAGGAGAAAAGGAAAACAGTAGAAAAAATTTCTTGAAAATTAATACCAACTCATTGGATGGAAATTCTAATCATGTTGACAACTCAGATTATCCCTTATCAGGATCTGCTTTTACTCTTTGTATCTTCTCATTCTTTCCCTTATCCATTCCAATCTTCATATCCTGTAGAGGTTTTATTTTTGTCCTTTATCTAAATGTTAAGCCAACAAAGATTACTTTCATTTGCAGAAAGAAGAAATGTACACATTCTCTACTGTATGCTACCATCATTCTTTTGTCTCTCCATAAGGGATTTTATGGTATCATAGTTTTTATTCCTTCTCCTGCCTCTCAATATTTGCCCATTGTCAATTTCTATCCAGACAAACTCCTATTTCTTTCATCCTTGTTTTTTTTTTTCACTCTAGCTTTATATTATTCTGAGCCCAGCCCTAAAATGTCCTGGAGACTAGACACAGGTATTTCACTGATCTTCAGCAGAAATATCTCTACATATTGGCTGAAAGAAAAAAAAAAAAAAAAAAAAAATTTATATATATATATATATATATATATATATATATATATATAGAGAGAGAGAGAGAGGTGTGATATGTATGTACATACACAGAGAGATTATCCTATCTACCTTGGTGTGTAATTATAGGAAGTTGAACTAAAGATTACTCCATTATAAACTGATATTTAATATTTACAGATGCTCTGCATGTTATGATGGCTCAAGGATTCTAGCAACAAGCATGCAGTCATCAAAGTTGTATTTTTTCCACAGTTGGCTAATACTGGACACTATTTCTACCAATGTCAAAATTGCAGTGTCTATGTGGTTTACAGTTTCACCAACATTACACCTTCAGTTTGTGATTTTCTATTAAGTTATTTTTTTAAATTGCTTTTTCAAAGCCTGTTACATTAGATCTAATGTGTATCTTTTATAATAATCTTTATAATAGCCAAATACCTTTTATAACATTGGTGGAACACTAGATTAACAATGACAGGGTCTAGACAAGCATCTATACTTTATTTACATTTGATATAACATATAACCAGCCTTTAGGATGAAAGATCAGTTTTTAAGCTATAAACAAAATATAAAATATTGTTGGAAAGAATAGGCATACAGAACCCCCCCACCCCCCATAAAAACCTAAAAGCTGGGAAGGGGGAAACTAGTGTAGTTCTTATTTTATTTAGCATTGTTCAGTTATTGCATACCAGTTTCCACAGAGTGCAAGTACACACAACTCGACCCAGAAATTGAACTCTTAATCACTATGTCACCAAATTCACAAACCAATGCTTTTACCCATTAAGCCATTGTATTACTATTTGGGGTGGGGGGGGATTTCATACTCAACTTAAAATTAAATGACCAAAGAATCTATTAATTTCTCCAACAATAATATTATTTATATTAATTGGTCCAATTAGCAAGACTACTTGGTATTGTTCAGTTGAGAGCTTCTTACTTTGTAAGTCTTTACTCATTCATTGTCAATACTCACATAGCAGACTGCTTGCCAACCAGAATAGAATTTATTCTTTATTGTGTTGGCTATCGGATTTCTAGGTCATTCTTTTTGCTTTAATCTTATATCCCAAAATTGGGATGATTACAGACTCCCTAAATTGTATGCAACACATTCCTTTATTGTCTGAAGCTCACAATAAAGGAAGTGACTGTATTACGATAAGCAAGATTATTTGCTTCCCATTCCTCCCCAGCTTAATAGCTTTCTAGATTATCTCTAACCTTTATGAGCAATCTCCTAATCTGCATTAATAGTATGACAGGATTATAATACAAGAATATGACTAGAGCACATGTAACTCAAAGAGAAAATAATAATCAAAATGTTGATATTTTACATTACTTCAAATAAAAGGTTAAAAAGAAAGCAATATTTAAAAGAGCAGATGCAGTGAACTTAGTTAAGTATCATATATGATACACGGTTGGGCAATGATGTCTTAATTCATAACTAGGAAGATTTTCCCGTGGTAGGTTGCCATTTCTTACTGCTGTAGACAAGTTATCAACCAAGGTCATAGGACCTAGTCTGTCCTGTTATTTAACCCATAGCTGGAGTGGGTAGAGAGGAATTCATACCTTTCCCAAAGATATTTGCGTACAAGTAAATGCAACAAAATCGACTGGAATACAAACCCTGCTCTACTACTCTATTACTGCTCAGATATTACTGGCCCTGTTTCCACAGAGTCTATTTATTTACTATCCAGCCCAGTGTGAACTCTCAAAGACTATGTCACCAAATTCACAAACCAACAAGAGATAATCCTTAGTCATGGATAGCGAAATGAGAACAAGCTATCCTCATGAATTAAATAAAGGGTTCAGTTCAAAATTCTTTGAAAGTTACCCAGTTTGGTAGACACCTGAAGAATGGTGAATGTCACATTGGACAAAATGATACGATAATTGCAAAAATGAGGATATTAGTCCAAATATAAATAATGACAGTCATATTTTATAATTCTAAACTGAAGAACTACAATCCAAACATTTCAGAAATTTGGTCTTGTCTTGAACCATGGCTGGTAATAACTTTTAAAAATTTACTTCAACTGATACTAAAAACAAAGTATCAGATCAAGTTTTAATTGTACCACTCTAATGGGGTAAAATTAACTGAAACTTATTAGAATTGAAAAGGATAATGTACATGACTTTGTGATATCAGAACTCCTGTATAGAAAATATGACACAAGTAAACTGACATTTTAATTAGATTAAACATTTTTTTGTTTTCTTTTGTTTAATAAGTTCACCCCAAGCAAGGCAATAATGCCACTAAAACACAGATATTTACTGGGAGTGAAAGAGAATGGAAAGACTTTAGAAGGAAGTGGAAACCTGATCTTAAACAAGGAAAAAAGGATAAATTTCTATTCTTGAAAAGACCAAGGATGAGTGGGTGATAGGTGATTTAATAACTATATTCTCAATAACAATTACAGTTTAAAAATCACCATACTATTCTTTTATCAGTGCCACAGCTACACCACCACTTTACCTATTATATCACACATGTCATCTAGCTGAGTAATTTCGTACAAGTAGGAAAACAAAGCCCTCCAGGTTATTGTAGTTTTATGTTTTCTACTTTATCTTAAATATTGTTCTACAAACTCCCTTCTTGATGCACTTAATTTAGTGGTTAATATTCCCTAATCAACTATTATACAATGAAAATTTCAGATCAAAATTCAGTTCACTATGTATCAAGCTACAAACTTCTTGATGCACCTTTATATATACAATAGTTCCCATCATCTTACCCATAATTTCAGTTAATGCAGTGGATCCCAAAAATGGACAATTCCTAAATTTTACTGAACCCATATCCCCCAGATGTTAGTTTAAACTGACAATTTTTGTTATTCAAAGTTCATATTTTCATGATTTCAGGTGAAAACTTTCAAATTTTCCAACATATTTCAGCAAAATTTTTATTTTCCAAAATTATAGTTTAGATATATGTGGAGGGAAAAAAAACCCCCTGAAAAGTCAGTTTAAACAGACTCCAGGAGAATATGGGTTGATAATGGCCCAGAGTACTAAAGTAATGCTATTTGCAATTTGGATATACCAAAGAAAAACCACAAAGTTTTTCCTTGAAATGAAAAGGCGAATAATTATTACAAGTGGTCTACTTTATTACCTATTGCTGTTTAATTCTTATTGTGGTAATCTATAAATTTCAAATTTCTCACAGCTCATATATATATATATCAGTAGGAAAGAAACAAATTAAAAAAAGTGAGATTAACTGCCAGTTTCAAGATAGGTGATCTTCAGGTGCACAGTAGTAAACAACATAGAAAGATGACACTGAAACACTACTTTCTTTAAATTCAATGCTATATGATAGCAAGTTTTTTGTTCTCATTATGAACACTGCTCTCTCTCTCTCTCTCATATATACATGTTTCATTAAAGACAACTGACAAGGTACTGCAATTAAGCTTTTTAATAAATTTTTCTTTTGTTCGTATTTTCTTTTCTGGACAAAGCATGTAAAAACTGTCCAAATGTTCTATATATCCAAGTGCTTTCAATGAGTTTTTTTTTTTTTTTTTTTTTTTTAATAATGGCTAATAGAATAGCTGAAAGTGCTTGCATAAATTTGCACAGTTTTTACACAATTTATGTCCAGAAAAGAAAACACTTATATGAACACAAGAAAAATTGAATAAAAAGTTTAATCACAGTACCTTCTAAGTTGCCTTTAACGAAACTTGCATGAAAGGAATTGCTGCCCTAATACACAATGTGTGTGTGTATATATATATATATATATATATATATATATATATATATATATATATATATATATATATAAAACACACACACACATATATATATATATATATATGTGTATGTATGTATGAGAGAGAGAAAGATCTGTTTTACTATCTGCAGTTTCATACACCCACTAAATGTTTGTGATATATATCATGCACTTTCATAGATAGTTGTTCTTTGCTAACAATTTTTCCTCACACTTCTTGCCTATGGAACACTTCCAGTTGCTTGTTTTCCAGACAAAAATTTAAATGCAATGTCAATCATTATCTTCTATCTTCTTGATCCCTCTTTTATTGTTCTCACTCTTAATAAAGAGTTTTTCTTATTCTTTCACACTCATTAACCCCTTGTGCCTTAGAGGTTTTATGGCCTTACTTAGGGTGAAATGTTTAACTATTACACGCACACACCTTTAGTATCAATAAATTCCAGAGAACCACTTAAAGTAATGGTTAACAAGCTCATTGAGAATAAGTGATAAGTTTGACCATTATTAAGTGTACTTCATTATTGCAGTCTTGTGCCAGATTAAGAATAGTACAATGGTTAGTATCTGACTGCCCATCACAACTATAGCAAGTTTGGTACAAACTTGTGACCTTGGAAGATAATAATCTCTGCTTAGTATGAAATTATATAAACAACCTGGTATGTGACTAATCTCAATTCATTATCAAAATAAACAAGGTAATTTAAAATTTCAGCTTTTAAGCAATTTCATTTAAAATTGCAATGGATAAAAAAAAAAAAAAAAAAAAAAGTTAATTTTGACTTCAAAATTATAAGATTTTTTTCTTTGTTACTTCAAATCTGCAAAATCAGATTTCTCCATAGAGAATATATATAAAACCCTTTAGATTTCATGCTTATTTACACACAAATATATTCTCTTTTTCAACAAGAATCCTGTGGGAAAATTTCAATCAGCTTCCTTTTCGTTATTCTCCTAATCTTTGTCAGTCTTTATTACCTGTTGTTATAGTGGGAATGAGTCTAAGAAGAATTTTGTTGATATTCACTAAACAAATAAAAATGAAGACATTATTTTCTCATATTTACTTATTAAATGCGTTTTTTTATATGCTTTTGAATCCTTTCATCTTAAAAAAAAAACAAAAAAAAAACACACACACACACACACACCTTGGAGGTTGAGGTTTGATTTCAAACAAAAAAAAAAAATGACAAATAAATATTGCAGTGTAAATTTTCATATTTAATTCACAACTAAGATTGAATGTAATGGAAATATTTTTGTAAAATGTTTTATTTATTGGGAGCAGGGGCTCTAACAAGGTTTAACTGAGGATTTCCTAACCTGAGTGATATTGCCCATCATTGGGTGATGAGCAACTGAACAGAAAATGGTGGGTAAATGGAAATTTTGGCAGGTGATATAGGATTTTGAGAATTAAAAAAAAAATGGTATTTCAATATATGCTACCTGAAAAAAATATTCAAAGGATATATGTAATGAATATATATATATATATATATATATATATATATATAAATAAAAACAGCAGGCTAAATGAAATAACCGTGTCACATTCTGAGATAAGATATAAATATTCCTGCAAACAAATATTTTGGTATTTTTTATAGTTTTGAAAAGGGTCATTAACATTGAAATAAATCTTCAGATGAAATAACATTTTTTGGGATATAAATCAGATAAGATAAGAACAAAAATAATATTCGCCAAATTTTTATCAGTTGCTAATAGTTTAGATTCTTTTTAATTTTATAATTATGAACAAAAAAACATTTAAGTTTTTTGTCAACATTTGCAACACTAACCTTAACCATAAAACTCATATATATATATATATATATATAGTTTTCAATGTTCAAGTTTGCTTTCATTTGTTCTTTAATATAGTAGCAGCAGTCGCCACATAAATCAGTGTTATTTGTTACCTTCTTCCTTTTGGTATTTTTTGTACTACATCATTAAGCCAGTTTATGAACCAGTAACAAACTTTTACCAAACAATTTTGGTACGTTTTTAAATATTTACTATACAGGTGAGTAGTGAAAAGATTTTCCATGTGAAAGTGGGTGATGATGAAAAAGCGGTTTGGGATCCCTCGTTTATCTGATGGTCCAAGATTATAGATGTATTTCTCAATATTATTTCTACTGCCACTTTCACCATTTACAGAGAGTAAAGAACCATTAGTAAGGACACTTTTGTAAGAAAAATAAAAACCCCAAGTGAAATATTGTGCAAGTGCAAGAGAAAAAAAATTAAAAGAAATGGTTAGTGCAGAACTAATGGTTACATCTAGTCATTTCAACATGAAAATGATTAAACATTTCAACAATCTAGGGAATTCTATGCTTAAATTCATAAAGTATGGGTACCAAAGAGGAAAGCTCATCAGAACAATTACTATTAAAATATTTATAGAAAAGGTACAGGGAAGTTACATTAGGGTGGAGGAAAAGTGACTGAAGAAATGTTCGATCAACTTCTCTTGACCAACTCCAGAGTTTTATATATCACCACTCATCAGGGCCTGATAATAGGTATTATGTAAAACTTTGGTGTCAGTTAAGATAAATTCTTGAATATTTTATTTTGAATAAATGAATTAAATGACTATTTCAAATGAATTGACTATTTTTGCTTTAGTTATCACTTCTGCTGGCCTTAAAATGTTAAATTCTCAAAGTATTTTGATAGGCACCATTGATTTGTGTGTGTGTGTGTGTGTGCGTGCATATATATATATATATATATATATATATATATATATATATATATATAAAACAGTTTGAATTTGGTACATAAACTGGAAATAGTTACACATTGTGTCAATGTCATGAGTAGACAGTTCTGAACTAATCTACCACATGTTATGTTTTAAGATTGATTGATTTTGTTGTGTTTTGTTTACTTCTAAATATCACTGGTAATTTTCTCAATGGTTGATAAAAGTTAAAAAAACAAAATGAAACAAGACATAGCATATGCATGAAATGCTTGTGATATATATATATATATATATATATATTTGTAGTTGGAGAGCTACTGTTAACTTTGTTGAAATGAATTAAAGAAGAAGCTTTAGATTAAACAATTGTACAAATAGTATTTTTCTTTCAGACATGGAGAAATTTTACTTTTTAAGATCAATCACAATTCAGCTCATTATCAACAAACTGAAATGTCTTGAAAATTTCACAAAGTAATAAATGAAAATCATTGTTATCATTTGATATCTAAGGTAACTGGTTTGTTGTGAGTTTTATTTTTACTTTTTTTCAATGATTATTTTAGGACAACTGCTACAGTATATATATTTCATATTAAAAACATAATTTTCTTTCTTTTTTTTTTTTTTTAAAATAAAATCACTGAGTCATAAAATATCACAATTTTGCTTGACACTGAACATGGCTTGGCAAAGGAAGTAAAGATGAATTTTGCCAATCTCCCAAATGAAGGGAAGAGTTAACCTGTTTACAAAAATCACCATTGGAAATTATTCATTCAATCCTGAAAATCTGATTGAAAGTGCCTAGGAAGATGACTGGTATATTTTTTATCATTTTGTCAAGTTTTCTTTTTGAAATAAAATTTAAAAAAAAAAAAAAAAAAAGTTTTCATAAATTTTTAAAATTAAAAATTCTTCAAACCCAATTTTGAGCCATTAAAGCTGATTTCACTTTAAAATCAAAATTATTCATCTGACTTGACTTCCTTAAATAACTACAGCCTCCATCTTGGAAATTGGAAATTAAAAAAAAAAATAAATGGAAAAGATAACATTGTTTTTGGTGATTTATATTATTTATAAGAAAAATTTTCTAGTTATTTTATCCATTTTTTTTTAAGAAAAGGGAAAAGAAGTCAGTTAGCAGAATAAATAGCCTATTAAATTTTAAGGAATTTCTCCTTGTCAACCTAAAAAGTAAAAAAAAATCAACAATTAAAAGAAGAAAAGCAAGAAAACCTTGGCCTTAAAAACCTAACCTATCTCCACTGTGATTCTCTGAACCCAAGAACCGTTTTCTACTTGACTGGCTTAAATGAAAGAAAAACACAAGTTTCATCAACTGAACCAGATAAAGCCTAAAAAATGGCTGTACTTGAAAACCAATATCCATCCCAACCCCTAGAAAAACCCATAAAGGAGGAAGCAGAAGATAGTTTAATATCTGGAAGATAAGATAGAATTCCTAAAATTAAATGAAGAAAAAAAAAATTTACAGAGTAAATTAATATGGACTATTTGAAAAGGTTCTAAATATTTAAAATTTTTAAGGTATAAACACCAAAACAAACTGAAAACTGTCTTATTTAATGAAGGACTATAGTTATATTTTTCAAATGGTCTCCTTTTGAAATACACAGCAGTCAATTTTTATATCTTGTGCTTCCTTTTAAGGTTGCATCATATTCTCCCTATCCTTCCCTACATAAAAAAAAAAAAAAAAAAAAAAAAAAAAAATTAAAGATTAAATTTTTGGTTAAAAACATGCATTTATAAGGTTATCTTATCCTCTTGGGTATAGACAAATTTTCAGCCTATTATTTTTTTTGTTAATACAAAGACCCCATAACTATTTATTTTATTTAATAAGTAAAGAAAATAATCAGTTTTTTGTGCTTTTCCACATGGTTTCTAGAGTTGATATTTTAAATTATGTAAAAGAGAATGTTATTCTTAAGTTACATATTTATTTAACCAGTTATATTATAGGATGTAAAAATATCGAACTTTCCTGTTGGATACTTAGTTATTAAAATATGACCTCTCTCCAGAGTCTTTTCAGTGAATTGCTTGGGAAAGAGAGAGTGGTTTCCCCGATGACTGCTTAAATTCAGAATTGTACTTGCTACACAAAGATAAGAGATCTGCCTAGCCTGTTATTTATTCCATTGCCAAAAGGAAGAAAAAATATTTTTGAGAAAGCAAACGGGATTGCCTTTGCTAAAATTTGAAATTGGCATGCCAATTCCTCATCGATGACTGCTATGCTGCACACACATCCATTACATATACAGGCGTGCTGAAAAGCCCTCAGCTCAATCCACTTATAACGAAACACCAATTTTAGGGTATTATATTATATAATAAGTAAGATGTATATTGACAGCAATAATGCTTTCAAACAGGTTTGGTTAAATAATATTGAAAAGTTCTGTCGATCAATTTCTTTTATTAAAATTTTTCAAATTTCTGAATTAGCTGTTTTATGTTAGCCGTAAATTTTTCTTTTATATTATTTTCTTCAGAGTACTTTCAAATACTACTACATTCATTTTCAAGAATTTTTCTGTGCATATTGTGTTTTTTTTGTTTTGTTTTTTTCACTGATGTTCACCTAATATAAGGCCCAAGAGCCACTCACAGTAGAGGGTTACTGTGTGGTGTTGTATTGGAATAAGAAATGGCAAGAATTCAAGATCTTGGGGCTATACAGGGAAGATAACGGCTAACACTAGACTTGGAGAGGTCAAGATTTAATTAGTAAATAACAGAAGTAGACTTTAGAAGGAACCAGAAACCCAATCCTAAACACAAAACATATATGATAAAAATATAGTTTTAAGGTATACTATATTTATTGGCTAAGTGCTCAATATCTGGGATAGAGCATATATAAAATATCTCCTATTATTGCTAGCCATTGGAGATGGCATAGAATTTGAGTCATTTCTCTAAACAATAGAAAATGATCTGGTCTGCAGAATCTTAACCATCATTGTCAGTTGTAGCTGAGAAAAAAAATTTAACACAAAAACCTTATTTAACAAAAAATGTACAATGTTGGTAATAGGAAAGGTCTCAATCTAACCAAGAAACCCTTAAGAAAAATAAGCGAGGTCATTTGATCAGAGTTTGACAAGTGGATCAGATCAAGAAATTTTCAGCATTCTTTTTCATTTATTTGAAACCATATTAAACATTTTTCTTTCTGAATAAAACAAATACAATCCTACTGATTGTATGAAACTGCAAATATCAATGAAAATTATGAATTTTTTTATTTTTTTTTTTACCGTTAAACTAAATCAAATTGTGGCTAAAAGTTTGTGATTAACTGATCATTTTCAGTCAATTTTGAGGACAAAGGCGATCATGGCCCTACACAACTTCCTGTCCTTTATTGTTCTATGTAATGTTTTTGAGGATTGAAAATGCTGATGAATTAAGACTGGTCTACATGCAGATTTTGCATATTTCAATTTTGAAAATGTCTCCATGTATAAATATGTTGAGGGGACATGCTGAACTTGCCAGGAAAAAATGTTGATCCAAAATAATAATAATAATCCATGATGAGTATGATGCTGGTAAGATGTGTGGGTAATGTAACTTATCCAAGTGGAAAGTTCCATCTGTAAACTGAGTTCTCTTTCCAATCTTGTGTTCATTTTCACCCTTGGCAAAAAGAAGACTCCATCTCTTCTGTTTAGCTGGTAGACTGGGGTAGTAGAAAGATGACTGAATACAAAACCACAACAAAAGCAAAAGGAAACCCCTAACTTTGCTAAGAAGTTTTTGCAATTGACAGATAAAATAAATAACATCTGAAGTGCTGTGATTGCTTATGTCCTGAAGGGACATTGCATTAGAATGTGTAAAAAAAAACAAAAAAAAACTATTTAATGAAAAAAGGTAATTTGCTTTTTAAACCCTGCACTAATTATGTAATAAAAATTTCAAAAATAGTTATATTTCGGTGTAAATGTACATGCTAATTTGGAGTTATTGACAATAAATGTTGTGGCAGCCATTACTGGCGCTGTTTGCATATGTTTGCTGTCGAATTAAAATTCACTTGTCTTGATGATTGTGCATGCAATGACTACTCCATTGCACAGAAATAGAGACAAGTAAGAGCATTAAAAAAAATGGTTAACAAGGTGATCTTCCGCACAAATCTAATTAGCAGCAAATGTATACAAACAAACCAAGTAATGGCTATCATGCTGTAACACAAACGAGTCCAATATTTTATTGTCGATAACTCTAAAACAGTAGATTTTATCAAAATTTCTTTGTTATTTTCGAATTAAGCATGTAAATTTACACCTAAATATAACTATTTGGCAAATTTTTATTAGATACTTAGCATGGGGCTTAAAAAGCAAATTACTCAATGAAAAATAAAAGTAGAAAGAAAAAAGATTTACCTTTCCAATTTGACTGAAATAGTTCCTCACATCTTCCACAGTCGTAGAAGCTGAAAGCCCACCCACAAATATCTTCTTCGTGCGAGTAACCATCTGGAAAAAAGAAAGAGAAAGAAAAAAATCCATTAGTCTACTTACATAAGCTACTGCTCATTTACTGAAGAAGACTAATTACAAATTTTGAATACAAATTTTATTTCATCTGCCAGGTTGGTTATAGCCAAGGAGCTTACTTTATAACAGAATTTTGACATGTTAAGCTCAGCAAAATTCTTTATTGTCTGATATTGAGTTATTAGGTTGGTGCAAAAATAATAACGTAATAATGTTGTTTTTTGACGTATTTTTTAACGTCAAAAAACGACATTATTACGTCATTATTTTTGCACCAACCTGATATTAACATAATATAGCATTCATTCACAGGCCAAGCTTCTTTTAAAACCTTCCATATATCATTTCCAAAAAAATCCATTTTCTTTTTTTTAAATTTCAACCAGAATGACCTCTTTAGAAAATTCTAGATCTGTTATAGACCTAAGAGAAAAATATAAATAAATAATTCCTAAAATAAACCTAACTTATGACCCACTGCAAAATGGAGACATGCAAAAATATTGGCTGAGAGATTAGACATTAAAATATTGGATTTTCTATACTATGCACCAGGTGTCTTGGAGATTTGGAGGACTGCGAGGGATGTAAAAATTCACAAACAGAAAAAAAATACCCCCCCCCCCTTTTTTTTTTTTTTAGTTGGCTTGTGATGGGAAGAGAAAAGAAAAAAAATGGTTAGAAATGAGTATCATTGTTTTATGAGTGGGTGTATTTAGGTTCTGATAAGTGGTTATTAGGTACAAAAGTAAAAAAGGGCATGAAGGAAACGAGGGAGAGAGAGAGAGGAGAGACGAAAGAGAGAGAGAGACGAAAGAGAGAGAGAGACGAAAGAGAGAGAGAGACGAAAGAGAGAGAGAGACGAAAGAGAGAGAGAGACGAAAGAGAGAGAGAGACGAAAGAGAGAGAGAGACGAAAGAGAGAGAGAGACGAAAGAGAGAGAGAGACGAAAGAGAGAGAGACGAAAGAGAGAGAGAGACGAAAGAGAGAGAGACGAAAGAGAGAGAGAGAGAGAGAGAGAGAGAGAGAGAGAGAGAGAGAGAGACGAAAGAGAGAGAGAGACGAAAGAGAGAAAGAGACGAAAGAGAGAAAGAGACGAAAGAGAGAAAGAGACGAAAGAGAGAAAGAGACGAAAGAGAGAAAGAGAGAAAGAGACGAAAGAGAGAAAGAGACGAAAGAGAGAAAGAGACGAAAGAGAGAAAGAGACGAAAGAGAGAAAGAGAGAGAGAAAAATGGGGGGGAAAAAAAGCTGACATATTGGGTTACAAGTAGTGAATTGGGCTTCTTTTGAAAACCCAGCGCTACTAAATTTTGAATTAGTCACGATTTTTCTGTTATAACTTGGTCTACTAATGAAAGGAAAATCAATATTGATTATTTATGGTTCTGATAATTTACCTTTTTAAAAGCCCCAAATGATAAATATTGCAAAGTTATTCTATTGGTGTATTTTTTTTTAATTAAATACATGCAGTGATATTAAAAAACATTCCTGAGGTCATTTTCATTACACATGCGTCATCTCCAATTCAAAGCAACTAAGAAAAAAAAAAAAAGTAACCGATATGAAGCAGTCATATTCTTGTTTTTGCAATTGCATACTGCCAATCTTGATACATGTTCATTTATTAATTTCTCCAAGATGGAAACAAGATATTTCTGGTGTATCGTTCCCTTCAGAGCGTGAACCATTATGACTCTCCACAACTTCCCGTCCTTTGTAACTAAGTCAGGTTTGCCTCTTTACTCTCCCTCTTTGACCTTGTTCTGTCATCCATTTACCTATACTCAATTAGGTAGATTTCTCGCCGTTTTCCTCTGCTCCTCCTACCTTCAGTAGGTCCTGTGAGTATTAGATTCTCCAAGCCTTCTACCTTATCTCTTTCTGATTCTAAGTGTATCATTGTTTTGTAAATGATTTTCAGAAATGGACACCCAGAAGTTTCTCTTTCCCTAACTGAATCCCGATTTCCGAATTGTTCATTTGATGGTCTCTCGCTGCGAACCACCCGTTTCTGCTTTCTAGCGAGGCATGTACCAATTCGGGGTTAAGCTGTACTGCTCTGCTAATTACCCTCTCATTTCGATAGGACATTTGTTTGGGGGGGGGTCTGCTATATCTATCCTTGCTTCCATAATTTTCTGAATCAATTACCCCCCCCCAAAAAAAAAACGTTGTGATTGCACCGATCCGGAGGCTCAAAAATTCTCCCATGTTCAAAAATCGGATAGAATTTGCCACTTATCCATACTGATAGCATTCTGATGTCAACAGAAAACGGATAACTTGAACTTTAAGCCTTTTATATTTCACGCGAATTGAAAACGAAAATTCGTTTCGGAACAGGTCGTTCGGTATTGATATAATTTGGCAAACCAAATAGAAGGGACATTACTGCGCATGAATGAATGCGCACAACTCTGGTTAATCAGTAAGTATAAATGAGCTAATGTATATTTTTGGCAGCTGATGGCAATCCTTAACGTGGACTTTGCAAACGGTTTTGAAAAGTGGAAGAGAAGCTGGGATAAAAGTGTAAAGTTCCGAGGAAAGTACTTTGAAGAGGACTCTTAATTGCATGATTAAGCGAAATGAAGATTTTAAAAAGTCATCAGAATGTTTATTTTATTTTGAAGGGCTTTTTTGGTCATGACAACAAAAATTTTCCAGGATTCAAATTCCGTTAAAAACAACACATAATTATGACCACTCAGCAAATTTTTCATTACTGAACAGTGTTTATAAAATTATCAACGTACAAAACTAATAAGCAGAAATTAATTTATAACAAAATTAATGAAAATATTTAAAATATTTGACTCAAGTTTTATGGTGTACACTGTATTGTGATTATTTGGCATTCTGAAAATAATGAAATAAAAAAAAAATTAAAATCATTAAATCATTTATTTATAAAATTTTCTGGATTCCACCATTTACAAATGTTGAACCAAACAAGATGAGACTTGTGTTAAGGAGGACATTGACTGAGAAATGATATTTCAATCATGCACCTCGTGGTGGTGGTGGTGGTGGGGGGAATTGATGAATTGGCCAGTGGAGATGCAAGCCAAGTCGAGCAAGGTTCTGAGGATTAAATTTATGGCGGTTTTCCTGCATTCCAATTAGGAACGCCTGGCATGAGAACATTTATCATCGGAGGCTGAAATCAGTGGATAGTTGTTCAAAAGTGAACACTTCGTACTGACTTAAGGGCTTTTTAAATTTAACTCTCCGCTCCTTTCTCTTTTGGAAAACAAAGGACGACTAAACATGTTGGCAAACTAGAAGATCATGTTGAGTCAAATGTTTTACCTTGGCTCAAATAGCAGCCATAAGTTTTTTTTTTTTTTTTTGTTTATTCAAACTTGTGGTTGCTATGTGAGGCAAGGTAAAAAAAAAAAAAGAAAAAAAAAAAAAGACAACTTCTATAATCACCAAGCTCTGTACGTGTTTATAGTAACACATGTATATGTGGGATGAAATTTAGACACCATATTTGATTGCAAATAAAATACCTATATGTGGGTTAACGTAACATTTATCAGAACAGAAATTAAAAATCAGCGATTTCGGTTAAGTTTTCTGCTTTTACTTTTGTACAAATATCCTTAGGAAAGGCATGAACTCATCCTTTCTCCATCCCTACAAGTATAGGTTGTATAGCAAGGTAGATTTAACTCTAGCACTGGGTGATAGCCAAACTCTGATAAGAACTACTTTGAATTCAAATTTAGTGTTGTAGCATACCTACGAACGATAATGAGTATGTCCCCAGTCACATGAATACAGTAGTAAATACTGTATGTTAGTCTGCAATTCGAGATCGTCTTCAGCTGTGCTTGTCAAACTGCCTCCGGACAGAGAGGATCCCCACGTTATATTCGGTCTTGTGTCACATCTGACCGCGTGGGGTGCTTGGTAGATATCCTGCAGTCGGAGATTCATTGTGGAATTCACTTGACTCACTTCTAACAATTGACGACTTCTATGTGCCACTGGCGAATCTTATGTGTTGTTCTTGTCCTAAGTATTATCGTTCATTACCAACTTTCGTTTGATTATTCTATTCAGTAACCTTCCCAAGGTTACAACACTTAGAGTCGGAAAAAGACAATTAAAATTTCTAGAGTGCATAATGAGGAAAGAGGACTTGGAAAATTTAACACTCACGAGTCAGAGGAATGCGGAGAATAACCTACTTAATAAACTTGTGTAAATGGCTGGCATAAAAAGGGTTAGGAGTGATAGCAAAAACACAAACACTGCTAAGAACTGCATTTTTTTTCTTTTTTTTTTTACAATGAGGTTCATCTTGTACAAAGCACGGGATCCACTCAAGGTAGAGGGTTACAGAGGAAGAGGCACAGTTTATGCGGTGGGAAAGATAACTTAAATCTGAACTTGAACGGGTTAAGATTGATTAGGAAAACATCCTGTTGGGAGACGGTTCCACAGAACAGTGGTTCGCGGAAAGAAGCTGCACAATTGGAACTTACTTCTCATCGATGGAATACGGGCAGAATGAGGGTAATGATTTTCTTTGCACAGTGGTAGTATAAACCATAGACTAGTTCTGCAAGTTGAAGAAACAAATGAGCTTGAACGGGAGACTCAAACACGGAATAAATAGCTAGATTCTGTTTATATTCGAGATGAGCTACTGTAACTATTTACCCTACTGTTCGGATTGTTATCATTTTTATTACCATAATCACGACTATTTCGGCTGCTGTACATTCCGGCATTCTTCAAGTGGTATTTGTCGGAATTTCGAACCAAACCTTTATTTAGTCCACGGGGGTAGATTGTTTTAATTCCAGTTGTCATACCTTTTGGATATCTTTGTACAAGTTATTTTCCCATTGGTAAGTTAACTCTCCAAGTTTTTTGTTACTTCTGTTGTGGCCAGATATTGAACTCCAACTTTTTGCGTCAAGTCATTTTTGGATCTCTCAACCAACACTTTTATCCACTGGGCCAATAAAGGGTTCGATTTGAAATTTAAACCAATACCACATGAAGAAGGTTGAAGCGTACAACGGCTGAAACGTCGTGAATATGGTAATAAAAGTGAGGACAACAACCCGAACAGTGTAAATAGCTAGCTGGCAGATAAGCATACTAGGAAAGAAATAACTAGTCATTTCATAGGAGAGGGGAATTCGATAGAATGGTAAATACGTAAGACAATTTGGAAAAAAAAATTTTCTTTGACATTTTTAGCCTATGGACCCGCGTCATAAAAATAAATATTTTCTGATAGCGACAGTTTATCAACGATTTCATACTGATTATAAATACAATTTATTACACACACACACACACACACACACACATTATATATAGTGGCCCATAAAACAAATTCATAGAAAATGGCATATAACTTTCAAAATATTTGGCATATAAAATTGCATATTACATACAAAAACCTAGAATATTGCAAAAACATTTTAAAGTGGAATTAATTAATTTTATGATTATAATTAATTTCTTTTAATTACAAAGCAATGAACTTGACTCAATTATCTCTCTTGGATTTCAGCCAATAGTCTATTTTGGATAAAGGCCAAGTCAGTCTTAATCATGTAGCAGACTTAATTAAAAAAAACAACAACAACAAAAAAGTTTACAATATCCTTCTGGTTGGATGCTGTAATTATAAGCATAGATGGAGGGGATAGAAATAAAAAGAATCTACCCCATAGCAACATAAGATGAGCCTCATAAGTGGTATTTATGCTACATCCTTAGAAAGAAGATACAGAATAGACAAATGACGAGAGATCTTTTCATTCATATACAGAGGAGGCATGGATTTGGCCTTATCACACTGAGACGGAACGTCAATAAAGCTTGGTGATATTGGAAAGTATAACTGGGGTACCCTGGATTAGTGGTGGTGAACAAACCATTTAAGTTAATTTTTCTATCATTCAAAGAAATAAAAAATAAAAGAAATCAAGCAGAAAAAAATCTCTACAGTCAAATGATGTTTAGCTGACTAAACAGAATAAAGAGAAATTTGTGATAAATATATGCAGGGGTCGTTGAATCTAAGCCTGACTCTCCAAATATTACCTCCGTATATTTAAATGTTATATTCTTTCAAGAATGTAGGTGATCACTGTTTTGTCTAGGTTTTTTTATATGTTGTCTTCATGATAAACGAGCACCTGAAGCTACGAGAATCCAGTCTATTCAACTGAGTTAAGTTAAATAGAGACGGGTTCATACGTTTTCAAAGTGCATTTGTGCAAAAGTGAATTCAACAGATGGGCCTTCAATTATATATCTCAAACGTAATTTGTGGCTTACGGTCACATTACGTTGAAACACCGGTTCCTGTACGATCATCGGAGTTAAGCAATGCCGAGCTTAATCAAAAACTAAAAGGGGGACCGCTTGGGAATAACAGGTGTGACTGGTATAAGGGATAATAATTCAGAATTGTTAATTGGATAGCAGAGTTCCAATTCCTGTTGGGTTCTTTATATTCACTTATGCAAAAAAAGCCCTTGGGAAAGGGTATAAAGTCAACTCTTCTACCCCAGCTATGGGTTAATTAGTAAGACTTGTATCACTAAAAGAATTATTATCTTAAAAATAAAATAAAATTTTACAATCTAAAAATATTTTCTGGCTTTAAATAACCTGCAAAGTGTTAGTAATCCATAGAAGACGAACCAATCAATCAAATGTTATGTTTAGTGCATATCATGCCTTTTATCAACTAAAAATAATGTTTGAAGTTACAAAAAAATCTTAGAGTCAACTGTGTTTATTTAAAGGCACTATTCAAACTTTGCATGGTCATCGACGCACTCAAAGCACATCAGATCTAATGACCGTTTCACCTAGGGGAATGCAGATTTGAATCCTGCCAGAGGGCGCATATTTTTCTCTAATAAGATTTCTCGAATATTCAGGCAGATAGACAAAAATAGATATACTGCTTAATAAATAGACGGAGCGTCTACGGAAATATAAGTATCCCACTAAAGATAACTTTTAAGTATTAAAAATTTGTGGGGTTAATAAATAAAAAAAATCCACCCGTTTCTTTACAAACTGCTTTGTTTACTTTAGGATATGAAACCGAGTAGATATGTCTGTTTCAAGAGTCACAGAAACATCTGTGTTTAAAGCGCCATTTAACTTAGCTTATATATATATATATATATATATATATATATATATATATATATAAATAAAATCTCCTTTGGTTATGTGGATAGTCACTAAAAAATATCCAGGTAAAACTCCTAGTAGAGAACTAAATGTACGAGAATAATAAATTACACAGGGCAATATAATTAAGAAAAATTTCAAAGAAAAACCTTACATTTGTATTTTTCCCCACACATGGCACAGTGGATAAAGGCGTTAGTTAGATCCAGTTTCAGGACCTAAAGAGTGTGAGTTCAATACCTGGTTAAGGCAGAGGTGAATTAACAGGAGATAACTGACATCCATTAGACATGGAACTAGAACAGTATACCCCAGTGAGCGAAATAGAGGGCTCAGTTCGACATTCCAACCACCTGAAGAAGGCCGGAGCGTACAACGGCCGAAACGTTGTGATAAACATGGCGACAAAGATGAGAACAATAGTCTGAATAATGTAAATAGTATACATAATACCTCATCTCAGAAATATAGACAGATACTAAAGTTTTTTTCTTTGAAATTACCCCCTCTCTCTCACACACATATATATATATATATATATATATATATATATAACACCACAGTAAATGGTAGAAATGAAGAGACATGACATGCTATTTGCCTGTAACCAACTTTAAACATTTGTATTATTTTTATTTGAATTTATTAAATGAAGTATTTTCTATTAATGATTTTTTTAAAATCTTAATTTCAATTTGCCTTTGTATCATAATACCCAAATGTCACTATTCATGAAGCCGTACTGAAGAGAAGAATGTTTCCCACCAAAATTGAACAGGTCACATTTATCCTGGCAAGCAAGTCTTTCTGAAGAAGGATAAAATAAAGTAAATAATTATAAACTGGTGCCAGGATTTTCTGCAGCTGAAAAGAGTAATTGTTACTTTTTGGTGTACGCACTAAGAAAATTAACATGTGTCTAGATATACCCACATTATATATACATAAGTTTTCATTTTTCTTTTCTTTTAACTATTAAATAACCTGTCTGCAGGTGGGCAGCCATAAAACAAGTGGCCTGGTGACCAAGAATTCATACTCCAGACAAAACCGTCTCTTATTGCACTAAAAAGGAGCGGGCAGGGGTACAATTTTATGTCTGCAAAGCCAGAGGGAATGCAGTGCAGTCATATATTTCGCAGTATATGACTGGTTGCTCGTATCCTAGTATACCTGTTCACAAGGTTGGCTAGCTAATCCCTGTTGTGGACTCCCGCTCAGGCACATTTGTGTTTCTTGAACATCCACAAAGCTAGCTTATGTTTTATACTGCAATTATGCTGAGTGGACCTTAGTTACGGTTTCTATGCCTCTTCCGGATGTCTCAGTTATCTCCCTTTAACTAAACTCTCAACTTCGTTCACCACTACAGTAGTCAGCTATTGAACTCACAACTCTTTGGGTCAAGTCAATGCTTTTATCCACTGGGCTATATATCCTTGAGAACAAAACTTGGAGAGATGAGCTAAAGGAAGATAAGTGCGACATTCGGAAGAGGCATAGCATGTGGAAATAGAACAATCTACCCTGGTGGACGAAATAAAGCGCTCAATTCGAAATTCCAATCACCTGAAGGAGGCTGAAGAGTACAACGACTGAAACATTGTGACTATGTCAAAAAAGATGAGGACAACAGACTGAAGAATGTAAATAGTGTAAATAATTACAATAACCTCATCTCAAAAATATAGACAGATATTGTATATTCACCTACAACAAAAGTTAAATGTTACTGATGGAAAGACTTGAAGATCTACAAATAAATCCTATGAATATCATAATCAGAATATGTCAGCGATGAGGAAGTCTTTGGGACATAATGAGGAAAGACAGCTTGGAGAATATAACACTCACAGAACATGTTAAAAGTAAGTGAAACAGTGAGTAACCTGTCCAAGGATTTAGGGAAGTGATAGTGGAACAATAATGGTCATGAGCGAAAAGTCATTTAGATAAAAAAAAAAAAAAAAAAAAAAAAAAAAAAAACGAAGTAGATCATCAAGATCCTAAAAGGACAGTGCATAAAATGCTATAGAAAGTGATAGAATTATACACATTTTACTTGCATGGGCAGGTTGTTTTTTTTTTTTTACAGCTGATCAAGTCTGTCAGGTATTTATTAGGTTGGTGCAAAAATAATGACGTAATAATGTCGTTTTTTGACATTAAAAAATACGTCAAGAAACAACATTATTACGTCATTATTTTTGCACAAACCTAATATTTATAAAGCATTTAGGATTGTAAGAATATTGCATTAAGAACTTTTTGAGAATAACAATTATTTTTTCCAGATACAAATCTTTCTATTTATTCCATGGCTGGGAGAGGAGATGAATTTAACGAACCTCTGGAATTCGAACTGCTCTCAGATTTCTCATTCCGAGCCACTAACACATCCAGTGCCAGGTGGTAATGTATTTGTTACAGTAATATTAGGTTGGTGCAAAAATAATGTCGTTTTCTCACATAGTAACATATGTGAGAAAACGGCATTATTTTTGCACCAACCTAATAATAAACTGTTCAAAGATATTTGCAAATCAGTGGGTGAAAAGTTTAAATGTATGAAAGAAGAGTGTAGCCAAAACATATTTAAGGCACAGGTGTGAAAATCTAACCACAATATAAAAAAAAAAAAAAAAAAAAAAAAAAAAAAGTTTTTTTTTTTTTTTTTTCATTACATGGAGGTGTGTGTGTGTAAGTTCCCAGAGCTCTCTCTTTTGTAAACTATAGACATGGTAGGTAACAGTTTAAAAAAAATGCTGTAAACTTTTGTGCACAAGTACAGCCAAATTTTGCAAACATTCTGATTACTTGTGAACCACTTCTCTGTGGAATCAACTCCTGAGAGGTTGTTTCCCATGATCACTACAATCTTAACCTGTTCAAGGCTAGGGTTAATCGTTATCTTTCACTCCTATCCACACAAATTGCCTCCTAATGTGACCCTCTACCTCAAGTGGCTCCCAGCCCTTGTAAAGGATGAACCTTGAACTTTAAAAAGAAAAAAAAAAGAAAAATTGTAAACACAATGATTGTCTTGCTTATATTCTCCAACTGAAAAGATCTGCCTCCCTTAAAAATCTGAATTCAAAATTCTGGCTATCTCTGTATCACCCGCCCGGAAAAAATCCTAATGATGCAGCTGAAGTATTGGCATCAGTATCACTCACTGAAGTAGGCCCTACGACTAAAAAGGCTGGATTACTTACCCAAAGTATTGCACAAAATACCTTACTCTTATCAAGCAATAAAAACACTAAAAAAATTTTCTAGGCTTGTGTATTTGGACAATGTTTCCATTTGAGAGATTTGCCTGACTGCAAATTTTCTGCTTGTTTTGTGCCATCTGTTTGCTTCCTAAAATTAGTTAACCTTCATTTCCTTGTCTTTCTCAAGAGTCAAGAATTCTTGGCAGACACAAGGATGCTTTGCATCAACTTGGAAAATAGGTTTTCTCAATTATCTTCCTTTTCGTGAGAAAAACTAATAGACACTATTTAAATTATCATCTTTTTTTTTTTTTAAATATCACGTCTTCACATGCCATTTTTATTTTTTTCTAGGTATCACATCTTCATGCATCAGTTCATGTGTTATTTTTATTAAATACTTGGTATGTTCGTGGATAAATTTGAAATTAAATTTTAATTTATATATTGGATTGTTTGCTTTTTATGAGTAATGCCACTAGCATTTGTAGTTGCTTTTTTTTGACAGTTGATATGATATAGCATTTTTGTGTTATTGATAAGGATTTGTTGGATTTTTGCATTCTGTTATTATGCTTGTTAGTGATACTCAACTAAAGCTCTCATAGTGTGAATAAGTGGCAAGTTGACGGGTGTGAACATATAGTGGTTGTGTAAGAAATGTGTGTTCTAAATTAATTTTTATTAGAGAGCCATTCTCCAAGTAGGCTTGATAAAGTTTTGACTTTTTTGTGTGTGCATGGTGGAGGAGTGTTTGCATCATTAGCTTTTTGATTTCTCTACTTTTGTCAATAGGTGATATGCATTAATGTATTTTTCTTGTACTTTCTGGTTACCATATAGATGGTTTCTGTAAAATAGTTTTTTTTTTTTTTTTTTTTTTTTTTTTTTTTACACATTATATTTGGCAGGGGAGATTGTTAATTAGTATTCATCTTGTGTTTTTGAGTTCATTATAAATATATTAAAAAAAATTCTATATAAAACAAACAAAATTTGCCTTTAACCTTGTATGAATGAAAAACTGCTACCCAAATAAACAAATTTTGTAAACTACATTTTACATGGTGCCAGTTCAGGGAGGGAGACAGAGAGAGGGAGGGAGAGTGAGGAAATAAGGATGAGACTCTGCATCCTTTTTCATATAGGCTGCTTTTGGTAGTGCCTTGTTGGTAGAAGTTATTTGGCAGACAAATAGAGTAATTCCACAAATTCATACACATATCCAAGTGAAGACACAAAATATCACAAACGTCCTGCATGGTGTTCTTTATAAAAAGAAAAATGTTTTTTCTAATAGTATGTGAAATATTGCAATCAATTGTGATTTAGCCAAGAAAATAAGCATTTGTCCCTGTGATTTATTACGTTTTTTTTCTCCCCTTCAGAAAAAAGTGAAAAGTTAAATGCCTTTTATGAATTTAGTTGGACATAAATCCATCTGATGGACTAGATTTCTTGGCATAAACCTTACCAAAAACAATTATCTAAGAATGAAGAATGACTGCTTTAGAAGAAAAAAAAAAAAAAAAAAAAAAAAAATATATAAAACAAAAGACCAAACTCAATATTTTCATGGTAGCTAGAGATAATACTGAAAATCGAAATTGGTTGCTATTACCAAACTTTGATTGTCTGACAAATATCAGTAACAAGCAAGTATTATTATTACTAAACAGTTTAATTTATATTTAGAAAAAGACAGGAAGACTTAAATTAAAATCTCTGTTGTGATTAGTTTGATTCAAGGTGTCATGCTAAACTGCCTCCTACAGTAACAGAAATACAATACGTCCAAGTCTATTTGCTTGTATGTAAATTAGACAATTCCTATTCCAATATTGCTACACTTAGAAATACACCTTTTAGTGGAAAATTAAAGAGCTTCAAATGTCTGATCCCCACAGATTACTTCTATCTTACTAAAAGATATAGAGTCAGGGGACTAAACAATTTGTCTACACATCAATATCGCCTTTGTCAAATTTCACCCTCTTGAGGAGGTGGATAAATACACCTAAGGTTTACAAACTCTTTACCCAAACAAAGAATCATTCTCTTAAAACATTCTTCATTGAAAAATTCACTTCAATAATCTAAGAATCTCTTTTTGGTCCACTTAACACTTATTCAAAAAAAATGTAATGAATTTGTTTTAACAGTTAGAACTAAAGTTTATTTTAGAGGAACTATTTCAAATAAAATTCTAGCTAGAACAAGGTGTATAAAAGGGTTTAAAACGCTATTTCTGTAATGTTTTATTTAAAAGTGATCGAATTAGAAATTAAATGATAGAAAGTTTTTTATCTCCTAGAAATTTGTACCTTACTGAGAGGCCAGAAAAAAATGCTATTTAGTTAATCAGATTGATGAAAGGTTTAGAGAGCTATCTTGCAGCAAAATAACAGTTTATTATAAGGATTAAAATAATGAAATTTAAAAATATACTATACATTAGATGTATAAAAGGTCTGTTTAAAAGGATCCAGAGATGAAGTGTTTTACCTTCGTGAACTTTTTGGCATTGGCCTTCTCCCTATATATATATATATATATATATATATATATATATATATATATATTATAAACTATAATATATTTTTAAGTAAAAATTTCATTGATATATTAGAAAATTTCCTGATTTTCATTTGAAATCAATATCAACTGAAATAGTCACAATATATAGAGAAAAAAAATGAAGGCGTCAGTTTAAATTGACGTAGAAGGATGTGGCTTAAGGAAAGAATTTAATTCATCCCATATTCTAATAAAATTTTCATGGTTTAACAATTTTAGGCATTCACAGATGAATAAAGAGCTTTTTTTTTTCTTTATATAAATTCTTGAAAATGTTGCTTAGTTCATTTTGCCATTCCATTGTCACTCATGCTTTGGTTTTCTCACAAGCATAAATATGAATGGAACCTTCTAAGGCATTATGCCAGCCATTTCTATCGACTAAAAAGTATGCTATTAAGTTGGAGAATCAACATAGTGTTTTGAAATTTAAATGATGAAAACTATGAAAATCATTCTCAACGTGATCTACTTCCTAAAATTATTAGACCAAATGATCAGCCGTCAGATTTTCTTGGTCAGTCAGCATCTGCCCATCCTAACAATAACATCAATATCCTTGTGGTTGATTTTCTAAGCATGGCTTAGATGCGGCACAAGGCCAAAAGTATGGTGAGGATTGAACTTACTACTCAATCATAATTGATATAGCAAAACAAGTTTCCTAACCGTTACACCATGAAGAGGTGCCCAAACATTGATATCATTGTGAAATACAGAGATATATTCAATTATTTCTTTTAAACTTTTGTTTGTCACCAAGTTGATTTGATAATGGCAATCGTCGATGGTAATCTTTTCTGTTCATTATTACTAATCTAGAGGATGCATGTTGAAAGATTTGTATTGGAATAATGTTGAGGATGTGAACTCTTAAAGGAATTGAATTCAACATTTCAGAAGTAATAAATTTCAACATGTGAAGGAATTTATATATATATGAAAAGTAACAATACAAGAGGAGAGAAATTATACTTGGATATAAGCAGATAACAGAAAGAAAAACATTTACGGCTTTGCTATGAAGAAAGGTATGTGTATATGTGTAATGCATATATGCGTGTGTAACTTGAAATCTTGTAGGTAGCCGCCCAGGTGTGAGAGGTGATGAGAAATTTTCCTAAGCGAAGGCAAGGATCATATTGACACTGCTAGATTTCAGAGCCAAAAAGAAAAATTATGTTATTATCTTTTACTTTTATAGTCCATGACAGACTACGTGTGGGTAATCCCCACACTAGACTATTTATCTTGACCGATTTGATTTTTTTATGCTTTATCAACCTTCTGTAGGTTATTTAAAGCCAGGAAACACCTTCAGACTGTAAGAACCTTTCACAGATGATTTACTGATAAGAGTTGTACTTTTTAATCCATAGCAGGATGGAGGAGAGGTGGATTCATACCTTGCCCCAAACACATTTGTGCATAAATGAATATAATGAAGCTGACTGGAATTGGAACTTGGCTCTCTGATTTTCAAATTCCGAGCCATTATCCATCACACTGCCCACACATCAAAGCTTACAGCACCTGATATTCCCAAGCGGTCATCCATCGAGGTTCTGACCAGGCTCGACTTTGTTTAACTTCGGTGATCACACAAGAAATGTGTTTCAATCTCTCATGACCGTAAACCTTATCTGGTTTAGATATCTCAATGTCTTTATTATTCAATTTTTTTTGAATGACGTTTCTTTTTGATGTTTTAGATGAAGAAATACAATTATGCGGCATGTACGAAAGATTAGCAATTACTACACTTTTATGAATTTTATCCTTAAGTCCAGATACTATAGAATTGGTAATTACTAACACGCTAAAAAAAAAAAAAAAAAAAAGTTCATTTTCATTAACTTTGCTGGTGGTATGACTAAATTAATCCACTTTTCAAAATATCTTTTTCTGTATTTGATAGTGATCAGAAGACAAAAAGGTAGCATTTTATTTTTTGCTGGATTTTTCTGTAATTTCTTTGTGTATAAATATTATTTTGATAAAGTTTCCAAATTACATTTAAGACAATGTTTAAAAACAAAAAAAAAAAAAAAAAAAAAAAAAAATACATTGTTTTTTTTTTTTTATGGGGCTTTATTTTTTTCTTTAATTACAAACCAAAATAATTGACACAGATTTGTAATAAAAAAAAAAAAAAAAAAAAAAAAAAAAAAAAAAAAAAAAAGAAAATAAATGACAAAACAGAAACAGAACTAGAACCCCCCCCCCAAAAAAAACAATATTGGGATCTAGTGGATGCAACACTACAAGGATTCATTTAAAAGCAGGCCATTCAATAAAGAGGTTTAGTTTCACCCAAGAATAAATTGTGAATAAAAAATAAACAAGTAAAACCCAATAAGACAGATTTTGTAAAAGAGAAATGAATGAATAAAGTAGGTATTTTATTTTACAAAAAAAATAAAAAAGGAAAGTCACAAAGCTTTATCATTAAGTCGACCAGTACATTCTCTTATTTTTAACTTTTAATTTAAACTATTTTCCAGATGAAATATTCCATTTATTCCTTTTTTTTTTTAGGATTATTTTAGTCGATGTTTGCTACCCCACAAAAAATAATCCCATTCCGTCAACCATCTTAATGTGTTTTTATTGATAGATTCGTTTTCTACAGATTACCAGATCTTTGTTGGTAATTTAAAGCCAGAAAAGATTGTTTTTTTAAAAATTGTAAAATGCTTTTCGGTGATACAAGTCTTAGTAATTACCCCATAGCTGGAGGGAGGAAGAGAAGCGATGCATACCTTTTCCAATGAACCCAACAGGAATTGAAACGCAGCTCTCTGATTAACAATTCCAAGCCGTTAACATAACACCACTTGCACATCCATGCTTACAGCACCTGGCATTCCTTAATGTTGCTTAACCTTGGTGATTGTATGGGAACTGGTGTTTCAACATGTGATCATAAGCCTTAACTTGTTTTAACGAAACTGGACATTTGACGCGTAGGAAGCCTCGGTTATTAGCATAAAAAGTCAAAGTGACCTAGTCTATTGCATTTATTTTCACATTAATGCTGTTGGGAGGGACATGAATGCATATCCCCCCCCCACACACACACACCATATCCAGGTTAAAAGACAGTTATGCATATACAGGTCTACAAAATTATTTCTATGGAAAATCTTACATATTTTTCAGTACATACATAATTATTTTTTGGGTGTGTGCATGTGTTTGTGTGGTGAGGGAGGGTCATTTCCCTTTTTGAAAACCAAGAGAATATATGCCATCATAGAAAATGATGAACAGAACTGAGATAAAAGATCGATTTGGTAGAAAACATAAAAGAGTGGCTGCATTGAAAAATCAAAACCACAGACATTGAAACAGCTTCATTGGAGAAAGAAAATCTGTGATACATACTAAACAATTAGAGACATTCTGATGTTAATATGGATGATATAGTGTTATATAAGAATAAAGTGTCACTGCCAACATTGGAGCTTGAACACGGATCATCAGAGAGCAAACACAGGTATCCCATTTTGAATAAGATCATGTGATGGAAAAGTATATATGGGAATTAGTGTGACATTTAAGTGATCACTATATGGATTACTACTTAGATCACTATTTGGTGGTTACTTTTTGAGTGAGAATTATCGAGCAAGTACTATTAATTTGAGTGTCATTTGAAGGCATCTGACACCAGTATTGTTCAATAGCATTACTATAGGTGTATCTGCAATTACAAAGTCTCTACTACAACAAGCATTAGGAAAGTGATGAGTGTTCGTTGACATAACAAAACATAGCATACTTGCCATCCACTGCAGACTCTTGATTAAGCACAACATATAAGGCTCAATAAATGATAGTGGCCACACTAAATTGTTTTGAGTTAAAAATGTGCTCAATATCATAATATAAATTGCAGAGCAACATAAAAATATAAGGAATTAAGATCGATTTAAAACTTATAAACCAACTCCTAAAGTTTCGCCATTCCAACTTCAGTCTGTCTAAGAATAATCATTCAAATTCCAAATACATTAACTACATTGTAGGATGTAAGAAATTTGAATATTGCTTTTATTTTAATCATTTACATAAATGTATTCTTAAATATGTTTCTTTCAGCCAGGCTGGAAGTGTGACTATAGGTATTTCTGTGAATGTCAACACAGACTTTATCTTATCACTATCTTTTTTTTCTTAAATTTAAAATAATATATAGTGAAAAATTTGTTGTGCAAAAGTTGGATCAAAGAAGGTTAGTGAATGGAATACTTTACATTTTAGAGAACCAATAAAACTACAAATAAGAAAATAAAAAAAATTCTGTCTTATTTTTCATGAAGGTATAATTCAGTTTCAAGTAGGTTATATTTGCTGTGCAAACATTTCACTGTTCTATTTGCCTATTTGTTTGATTCATTGCCAACTGCAATCTTCAAGCACCACCCCCAGCAACACATCTGGCTTTCTGACCTGTTACTCTTGATCCTGTCTGTGATGACTATAAAATTCTCCACAGTAACACTACAACATCACAGACATCAAAACTGGAACAGGTTATAGATAGGGAAACATTTATATCATGTAATAAAGTGATACAAGTTACATAAAAAATAAAATAAAAAATTACAAGCTATTTGGCAAAATTAACTTACATTCTTTTGCCTACAACTACATTCGAGTGGAAACTATTTATGACAAACCGTTCTTATGTAAATTTTTGACTGAAATCTGAAAGCACAAGATAACAGTGAAAGTTGCCTTCCAAAAACTAAGCAAAGTATTAAGCAGGAAAATTCTTGTTATTAGGTTGGTGCAAAAATAATGACGTAATAATGTTGTTTTTTGACGTTAAAAAATACGTCAAAAAACGACATTATTACGTCATTATCTTTGCACCAACATAATAGAAACAAGAGTATTGAACTGATATGTATTATCCAATCTTTGTTGTTATTACAACGTTCCTGCTATTTTGCCTTCTTGCCTACATGTTATCACAACAGTCAAAATGTGATCACAAAAATATGGGACCAGTGTGTAAATAATAGTAACTCCTCATCCCAGAAATCTGAGTAATGAAGATGTTTTAAGGGAAAAAGGGACAAGAAAATTGATGCTTACAACCAGAAAGCAGTGTTATAATTTCAGATAGACATAATGAGAAAAGTGTGTCTGGAGAAGCTAACACTCACAAGAAGGGAAAAATGAGTAACATACTGAACAGATGAATGGCAAAACAAAGACAGGTAGTGAAGGATGAATGCATATTCCTTGCGTATTCTTTCAAGGTTAATATTACTATATATATATATATATATATATATATATATATATATATATATATATATATATATATATATATATTATAAAATGGACAAAGTCTGACAATTATTTTAAGACATTTTATGTTTATACATTCTTTTTATAGATTTTTATGAATTTGACACTCACAGGACATACTGAAGTACTTAGGTCAATGCCGAATAAATTACCTAAGGAGCTTGTGTGGCAGAATATAATGCAGGAGGGATGATTAAAAAGAAAAACTTTAGCAAGAGCTGCAAAGAATAGAAAATTGTAGAGAACCATGATCAACAATGTCCGGAATGGACAAGGTGCATAGAAGATATGCTTATATTTTCTTCCTTTGTAATCTATCTTACAAACTTATTATTGTAGGGAGACCACAGTTGTTTTCCCTTGGGTTGAGCTCATAGGAGTTCAGTCCCTTTAAAAGAGGAAAACTCTTCTGTCCTTTTTTTCCTTTTTGCTTCCTGGCCACCATATGGCCACCACCACTTTCCACAAGTAATTTTGATTCACTAGCTACAGACGGTCAAAGGCCACAAGACTGGTATGTTATTTCTTTGTTCTCGTCCTGTAAACATTCTTGGCCCTTGGACAGTATATGAACGATCATTTGTTTTGGGACATGTGTAAATCCTTTTAATATGTGTATGTAAGTTGTTTGCCTTAAGTGTTTTGCTTGTTATGGTTGCGTATTTCTTCTTTCTATATTCAGATTCAGTATTAGTGTATTAATGGCTATGTTAGTGTTAATATTAGTACTCCGTGTACTACTGGAAGGCTAAAAAGAATTATTCTTCCTAACACTAAATAGCTGGCTGATAAATAATACTAATAGTATAATAAGAGTTTTGGACAGGAAAAAGAATGATTGTTAATTGGATCAAATATAGGCAATGGAATTGACAATCCATGGGTGGTGATGTCTTTTGGTATTTAGAAGATATAAGGGAAATCTTTTTTTTTTTTTAAAAAATGGTATTTCTCTGAAGTATGAACACACCTATTTACACTTACTTTTGTTGATGTCATCGTTAATCAGAAATATTGATGAACTCAAAGATTTTAACCAAACTAATTAAAAGAGTAAAACCACCAAACAAGACATAGTATGAGGCCTAAAATTTCAGTATCTGTCTATATTTCTGAGATGAGGTATTATGTACACTATTTACATTATTCAAACTATTGTCTTCATTTTTGTTGCCATATTTATCACAACATTTCGGCCATTGTACACACCGGCCTTCTTAAGGTGGTTGGAATGTCGAACTGAACCCTTTATTTCGCTCGCTAGGATAGACTGTTCTAGTTCCACGTGCCATGTCTAATGCATGTCAGTTATCAGTTATCTCCTGTTAATTCCCCTCACCAAGGCTGGAGTGTACAATGGCTGAAACGTTGTGATAAATATGGCAACAAAGATGAGGACAATAGTCCGAACAATGTAAATAGTGTCTAAAAAATTAAATTTGTACAAACAGTAGTTTCAAGTTCGTTTTTATTTTTTTTTTACTTACCGATGTTTAGAAAAAAAATTCAAGGAAAAGACAGTAAGTAGTGTAATCTAGTAAGCACTTGCAAATGAATGAGATTATAATCAACATCCCACATGAGTTAAAAACAAAACATTATGTTGTAATAAGGCAAATGAATAAAAAAAAGGCCAATGCAAGTTCCAACAAACAAGATGAGCTGAGAGAGTTTCCAATGAATTGGAGACAAGAATCAGGGCAAAATGTAGTCAATTTTCACTTTCTTGACTTGTCAATAAGGTCAATGTTATTCTGGTCCCCCAACTAAAGGAATTTGAGTGCACATTGCTAACTCATTGTTCTATTTGGAGGAGAAGTGGAATCTATTTTGTTGTCCTGATCAGATATAACAACAGGAGAGAGGGGGAAAAAAAGAAAGAAAGCTGGTAAATTGTAAAAAATTCGAATTCGGTTCTTCAATGGCAAAGAAAAAAAAGTTGTTTGTTGCGACATCGATTGAGTCTATCTTGAAGTCCCTACAAAACATACGTAGGTAATTAGGTTATGACACTGGAGCTTGTAGCAGCAATGTTGGTTCAAGATAAAGGAATTTGTTTAGTGTAAATTTCTGTTTTTCAACTGGTAACAGAATAAAAAAATGCTTGGGAAAAGAGGAAAGGGGGAGAAAGAGGAGGAAAGGGGGAGAAAGAGGAGGAAAGGGGGAGAAAGAGGAGGAAAGGGGGAGAAAGAGGAGGAAAGGGGGAGAAAGAGGAGGAAAGGGGGAGAAAGAGGAGGAAAGGGGGGAAAGAGGAGGAATAGGGGAGAAAGAGGAATAGGGGAGAAAGAGGAGGAAAGGGGGAGAAAGAGGAGGAAAGGGGGAGAAAGAGGAGGAAAGGGGGAGAAAGAGGAGGAAAGGGGGAGAAAGAGGAGGAAAGGGGGGAAAGAGGAGGAATAGGGGAGAAAGAGGAATAGGGGAGAAAGAGGAATAGGGGAGAAAGAGGAATAGGGGAGAAAGAGGAATAGGGGAGAAAGAGGAGAAAGAGGAATGAGGGAGGGAAAGAGGGAGGGAAGAGGAAAGGGAGGGGGGGGGAAGAGAAGAAAAAGAGAGAAGGGAATGGACAGAACCTTTTTATGCTTTCACTAAGAATTTAATATTGACAACTAGGTGGTTGTATTTGTACATGTCTAATTAGTTCTGGTTGTAATTTTTCAAGCTTAGATTATAAAAGCAGGGTTTCAAGACAAGCAGGTTTTACAGCTTGCAAAATTGGTTCAACTAAATCTTCTCACTGATTATCAAATTGTTAATTTTATCTATTGCTCACTAACATCTACTTGAATCACATAACATTAAGCATCATTCCCATTATCTATTTCTTTAAGACTTGTCAAAATTTAAAAAAGATATATATATATATATATATATATATATAAAAAAGAATGTATAAATGTCATATATATATATATATATATATATATGCATGTGTGTGTGTGTGTGTGTGTGTGTGTGTGTGTGTGTGTGTGTGTGTGTGTGTGAGGTACCTATGAATATTTTGAATAAAAAATGGTTGAACTAGAGAGTTCCCAATATCAAACTGGCCACTTAAACACATTCGGGAGTGAAAGACTGTAGTATTCTCTAAACCAATGAGTCTTCATGAGAACAGTATTTTTACAAGTGGGCAGAGGAGATGAAAAACCACTGTACCTGAAAGGTCACAGTGTCAAGAATAAAAATAGTTATTTAAATTCATCCGGCACATCCTAAAAGGTCAAAGAGGAAACCAGAGTTAGGAGGGGGGTGTAAAAAGATTTCCAAATATGATACACCATTTCATTTTTATATTAGTTATTATCACACACACATCCATGCCGACACAATTGATGGCATGAAGTCATTTTACTTAGTCCTCACTATTATTATAAAAACTTCACACATTCATTTTTAAATACATATTTCCCCACTTATGATTTGTTGTAGTCAGCTCTTTCACATAGTTGGTCTTTTCACCTCCTGGTTTAGTAAACACATTGGTACAGTCCAACACTGTCTTAAATATGTCTCCATGTTGCCAGTGCAAGGCAGATAAATAGTAACAAAAATACAAAAGACATTATACACAAATATATGGTTACACTTCTGTGTATTTATGTGAGAGAGACTTATTTAATTCAACTGACAAGGTGGCTCTTTTTAATTTTTTTTTTTTATTGCATTTTTCCAACCAGATCAAAATTGTGGATAAACAGTTCAAAGTTCATGATTTTATTGTTTTTGTTTGTGTACTTTCAACTGCTTTGGTCATTATCAAAAACTAAATGTCAGCATTGTAGACATAAGCTTTGTTAGCTATAGCCTGGTATTTACTTTTTGAACGTTATATTTCAAATTTTAATATATGCTTATTGTATACGTAACATCAGGTGTAAAATGGTTTAACAGAATTTGACAGCACTAGAAAAATATATTGATTTTTTTTTTTTTTTTTTAAATGTTTAGCACTCTGCATTATTAATATTACTCCCTTTATACTAGATTCTTTTACAAGGCCTCTCAATTGCAGTTCCCTTATTGTTAATTTCACTCAAAGTTATTTTTTGTTGCCATAGCAGGATATGACAACACAACTATGAAATTCAAATATACTATTAAGGGACCAGATTCACCTTCAATGGGAGGATAAACTTTTGTACCGCCAATGAAGTCATATATAGAGTAATGACGGTTAACACATTTGAAAATGCTGTCTCCTGTGGTGAAAGATCTTTTATTTAATGGATATTTTTGTTTTTCTTTGGGCGTTTTGAGTCTTTCTTTATATTTCAGTATTATCTACTAATCTTTCTCTTATGTTAAGAGTCATGTTTTGGTTTTTGGTAATTGGACGACCAATATCTGCACGAGTTGCTCCGCTATTCATTTATACAGACTTAGGTAGGGTCGCTCACTGTTTTCCTGTGTTTTGTTATTTTCAATGTACTTTGCAAAGTAAATTGAAGACAAGAAATTATTATATTATTAAGTCCTCACTATTATTAGAAAAATCTTCACGCATCAATTTTTAAATATATATTTTCCATTTATAATGCTCTTTTCTCATTATGTGTCCCCTCCTTTTTCTTTTTAATCATTTTGCTCCAAGCAAGGTGATAATGTCACTAGTATGCATTGGGGGGGGGGAGGTCAGGGATTGAAAAAGAATGAGAAGACTAATCGGGAGGGGTGAGGAAAGGACAATAAAAGGACAGATTGTAGGTGGCAGGGAAGTAAGAAATCTGAAGGGAGTTACACAGGTGAGAAGTGCGAGAAAGACTTAAAATAGAACTGGCAGTTGCATTTAGCTGGTTTAACTGTAAAATGATAAGACCCACTTGCCAATCTGGTAGTATGTTTACATTAATGTAGTCATGGCACCAGGGAAAAAAAGCTCTTCAGAATATTGATTGATAACTCCATTTTCCATGGCTTATCAACCCTTTGCAGGTTATTTAAAGGCAGAAAATATTTTTAGATTGTAAGATTTTTTTCTTTTTTGGTGATGATGGTTTAGTAGTACAAGTCTTACTAATTGACCTAAGTTGAGAGGAAAAGAGGTGGATTCATAACTTTCACAAGGGTTTGCACGCAAATCAATATAACAAACCGAACAGGAATTGAAACTGTTCACTGATTAACAATTTTGAACCATTATTCATTACACCACCTGCACATCCATGCTTACAACATCTGGTCTCATCAGAACAATTGCCATAAAAATATTTGTAGAAAAGACAGAGGGAAGCCAGTTTCAACAGCCTTTTAAACAGGATTAGAGATTTTATCCCTTGTTTCCTGTTTAGGATTCAGTTTCCAGTTTCTTCTGAAAAGTCTAATTCATCTCTATACTCATAACACTTGTCCTTTTCTACACTAACCTAACTCCACGCATTAACCCTCTACCTGGAGTGTTTCTTGGGCCTTGTATTGATTGGGTGAATATTAATAAAAACCAAAACCAAATCACATAGGTGAGAAAGTCACTGAAATTGAAATGCCTTCTAGAAATTTAAAATGTTTCATTCTTATTGTATCTTTTTCATTTCCCTTTCCCTGAAAACTTCCTATTTGCTAACATGTTCCGTCCATTTCAGCATCCGTTTCTTATTTCGGAAAGGAAATAAATTCCAGTTAACAGAAGATTATCTTTTTAGCACAAAAATTCAGCATAGATTTGTCTTTTTTTGTTGAAGTTAGAAAGCGTTCTCTTTGTGCATTGTTTGTAAATGGAGTAAGTCTAAAACCTATCTCAGTGAAATCTCTTTAAAATAAATAAATAAATCACTATTACAAGTTGGTAAATAATAAAGTTGGTTGTTCAGGAAGAGATTAAACAGTTGTCACAAAATACATTATTTATTTTCCCCACGCCCTGATCCCACCACTGAATAAGAAATTTGACAGTCTGTGTATGTACACGTGCACATTTTTTTTTTTTTCCTTCCTATCTTAACTTTAAAAGAGTTAATGCAATCTCAAGTCATCATTTTTTTTTTTTCACGTTTTTAATTAAAAGTGGGGGGTGGGGAGGAGACAGGGCGGAGCTCAACTCCTTTAAAATCTATACTTCTGGGGTTGTCCCTGAAACCACATGTAAACAATATCTTGTGTGGGTTTCTTTTGAAGATAGTGAGATGGGAACAATTAGAGTGTTTGCTTGTCTTTTTTGGTTGTATTTTTTGCATGTTGTAAAGAAATACATTGTCATGAATAAAAGGCAATTTTTTTAACTAATAATCTCACTAAACGCACATCCACAACTACATCAATTAATCTTCAAAAGATTAAAAGCAAGAAAAAAACTTATTTAGTAAAAGTTTCTAACGGATTTCTTTTTTAACAGATAGAATATTTTTTTCAACTAAAACACGAGTACCAGTTATTAGGGTAGAAAGGCCAAGGAAAAGTTTAGTACAAAGAAAGAAAATGATTCTAAAAATATGCAATAACACCGTTTTACTGATATTAAAATGGCTGGTGGAGATAAATTTACCTCACCATCCTAACATAAGCATTACCATGCCCTCGTTATGATAACACTGTTCATGGATGAAAACAGAGGAGGACAAATGTTTGAGAGGAAAATGCTATCTACATATTTACAGAATTACAATCGTTTGTTCATGCAGTAAACTGAATATATATTGAAAGACATGGAAACAGAAGTGAATTAATGTCTTACTTGTGAGCCGACTTGGCTGTACATTGCATCAGTGATGTGATTCAGTTATGTGACGGTAAAACAAAAAGGCACGTCTATAGCAAATATGTAGTCATTCTGATTGATTTCCAAGTTGCCAGGTGACTTACATTTTGCGTCTCTAGCCAGACTATCATGTGACGTATTTCTTACCCGTTGAAGTGTGTATAAATTATTGCTTAATCAAGGTCAACTAATCAATTTGAATTTGCTAAAAGAATACAAAGAGAATGAGGATAATTTGATTTTACATGATATGAAAGGTCCTAGCTGTGAAGGTCTGAACTGGTGGAATGTAGCTCATCTGAACATTTACCATAGTAATAATGATAGAGTAGTGAGAGGCTAACAACATTTTGTTTGTGGTAAAAAGGTTGTGGGGTGGAAAATAATTTGTCACCCAGAAGGCTTCACAATTGCTTTTGAAATCTGTCATGGCTGCATGGCAATAAGAAAACACTCACTATAGTTTTATAGCTCAAAAGTTAAAATATCTCACAGAATGATGTTGAATTAGGGGAGAATTCCTGTAAAGAATGAAATAAGCTATAGAGGTTATATCTATCAATAGAAGTAAACATTACTTCAAAGCATGTAGTGTGCATCTGGCTTGGATAAAAAATATTTCTCTATAGATTATTTTGAATGGAGGTGGGTAATTCATTACAGTGAATGAAATAAAAAAAATATGGCGATCCCTTCTATCAATAGAAGGAGTGATTAATGTTTCAATGCATCCTAGAGTATTTTCATGGCACAGAGGTTAAAAAGTTACTTTAATGAATAAGTGGTTTTGATTGGTTCATTCTCTATAGCATATAAACCATTTGCAGGTTATTTAAAGTCGGAAAATATTTTTAGATTGTAAAAATTTTTACTTTTTTGGAGATGATAATGGTTTAGTGGTACAAGTCATTAATTAATCCATAGCTGAAAGAGATGGATTCATGCCTTTGCCCAATGGAACTTGTGTCTAAGTGAATATATTGAACCTAATAGGAATTGGAATTTGACTCTCCTATTAACAATTCTGAGCTATTATCCATTACACCACATGCACATCCACCTAGTATTCTCAAGTGGTTACCCATCTAAGTACTGACCAGGTTCAATGTTGGTTAACTTAGTGATTGTACAGGAACTGGTGTTTCAACATGATATAGCCATCAGTCAAGTCCTTTTGAATTGGGGGATGCTTCCTGTAGTAAATGAAATAAGAGGCTATGGTGGTTCCTTGTATCAGTAGAGATCTGTATTGCTTCAATTGGAAATGTAAGGCAATTTGCTTTGCTGCTCGAAAGTTAAAAACTAAAAATTGCTTTTCATAACACATTATGGAAAGAAAAGCTCAGCATGAAAAGCATTTCTACATGTAAGAATCTACACTGTGAATCTTGGCATACCCAAGTCTGTCAGATGTGTCTACCAATGTTGGTGCTTTTAAATTGATAACTGCTTCTCTCCATTTGATTACACCTGTTTATTGTTTAGGTTTACTTGTCAGAATTTAAGCACTTAAAAAAAAAAAAGAAAAAAGTGAAGGCATTTCACCTTGAAGCTACTAATTTTCTAGAGATCAAGAGCAGAAAAAAGAAAATGACCAATTGTTATCTTTAAGTAATTTTGCTTTTAGTTTAATATTCAGTAAGTATCAAACAAAAACTAGAAAATAAAGACCAACAAAGTTTTCAATGTGAGTACAAGGAATTTTAAAGTTACTTATATATTAAGAATTTGCTTAATTTATGTTCAATGTGGAAAGAAAGTTTTAGTATGGAAAATTCACTAGAGTTTACAGAGGTGTGAATCTTGGAGGAAAAAAAAAAAAAAAAAAAAAAAAAAAAAAAAATCAGTGTTAGCAGATTCTTTATCAATGTCACTGCTTAAAGATTGATGACTTTCTCTCTACCTTAAGACTAGCCTTATATCTCATCAGAGAGATTCATTTAGCAGTGAGAAAGTTAAGCAATGAATATTTTCAAATCACAAGATAGCACAAAGTTTCTGGTGAGAAAATCTTTTTTATTTTTAGTTACAAGACAACGATAGGAACTTGACCATGTTAGCTTGTTTTTTTTTTATAGTCACCACTTTGCATTTTGAATTATAAAGTAATCATCCAGGAAGTTGGAGATAAGGTCATTATTTGGCAACTGAATTGAAAAGGAAGTTCCTAGGAGGCTGAACTATTTTTGGTCTCTGGTCCCATGTGAGTGTGGGACACTTACTTTAAATTCAGTTTTGCACCAGATTCTGTTTATTTGAATAAATACAGTCAAGTTATCACACAAATGAATGAAACAAAAGGCTATCAAGGTTCTGTTTATTAGTAGAGCTAGGTATGTTTTGTACATTATTATTATTTATAATGTTAACTAAAAGATACAATTGGAGAAACTTCCTAAAAAAGGAAAAAAGAGAGAAAAAAACGGGAGTATAACGAAGAAAAAAGAAAGACAAAAAAAGGGTCATAAAGAAGGAAAGACATTTTTTTTTTAGTCTTTATGACTAAAAAAAAAAAAAAAAAAAAAAAGGGCTGTAGAGAAGGAAAGACTAAAAAAAAAAAAAAGAAAGTAGTTTCACCTCTTAAATGAAGAATACAGTGACTGGGATGGGTTTTTTGGGTGAAAAAGTAAGTCCTTGGCATAAATAAATGGGACTAAAAAGAAAATGGTTTTTCAATATCTCTCTGACACTTTACACTCAACTTCCTTTAGTACATAATGCAAACAGAATCTAAGGGCATGATATTACAGGATCAGTACCAGACCACTCCAATAATTCAAATATAGAAGGAGTTATACAATCTTTTTTTTTTGTTTCTCAGTGCATATTATTAAAAGCTGTGTTTACACTATACTGTAGACAGCTTGTACCAGCAGTAAATCTTAAAATACCAATGCATATGCCTAAATTAAAAACATTGTTAGCAATAAATTATAGTGAGCAAATGAAGTTAACAAAATGATGCCAGTCAACTTGCTTGATACATGATTTGTCATAAACCTTAAAATTTGTACAAGGTAAAAAAAAAAAATAAATTGTTGGATGCACAGGTAGTGTAATGACTTTCAGCAGATAAAACAGAATTATTGAGCAGAGCTGAAATTCCATTCACATTCACCCAAATGAGCTGGAGAAAAGCATAAATTAATTTCTTATCTCCCAGGATAGACTGGGCATGTTATAAATTGGAATTAGAGGAATGCTCCTTATGGTGAATGAAATAAGAGGTTATGCTGGTTCCATCTATCAGTAGAAGTAAACATTGCTTCAAAGCACAATAGCACCTATCTTAAAGATTTACTTCTCTAAACTGCTTTGAATTCAAGTATATTCATTGCAGTAAATGAAATAAGTGGTTATAGTGGTCCCTCCTATCAATAGAAGAAATTACTGCTTTAATGTAAACTAGAGCATTTTGATGGCTCAGAGGCTAAAAACTTATATCAATGAATAAGTGAATTTGATGATACTTTTTGTAGTGATTGAAATAAGATGCTATTGCAGTTTCCTCTATCAGTAGTGTTAGAATTTGAATGGTAATAATGCAGATTTTTTGCTTAGAAGTTAAATAAGACAAAAACCGATGTTGTGGGAAAAGAGGCTGAACAGTAAAAACTCACTACAATTTAAAGGGATGTGAATCTGTGGGTGAAAGCCAGTTTAGGAGAAGGCCTATTCTGAATTCCAAACCATAGCAATAGGAAACCATTTTACTATCTTTCCCTAAAAGTTATGCCAATTCACAGAAAGAAAAGAAATTGTGAAGAGCCATAATTGTCTATGTCTTCAAGGAAGGAGACATGTCTAACACCTTCTTCGACGTAGACATGCATATATGTTTTTGCTGAAAGTTTCTTTTTCAGACACAGATGAATAAACACGTCCTGAACATAATGTTCAAAAACAAGCTACAGACATGTTTATACGTCAGTCTTGATTCTTTTTATGCTCTTCTGAGCTTGAATGAGTTCAATTGTCAACTCATATGTCAAGTAGAGGTGTTAGCCACTGCTTGGGTACTTCAAGGTACCTCAGTTTCTTAGTTACTATATTAAAAACAAATAAAAAAAGTTCTGAAAATGAAACATTTTTCCCAAAATAATTGATGGGGAAGAGGTAAAAAATTTGCAAATAAATATCATCTTTTTTCTTTTTTTTTTTTTTGCATGAAGTAAACTAAAAAAGTATACTGGACACCACATGACTGAGATTAGCCCCTTAGACAATACCTGTATGAAAAGAAGCAAGGTCAGAGATGTATCCTGATGTTTGCAGCAGTAATTGTGAGAACTAGGCAAATTTTTATGCTGGGTATGGAACCCTAAAAACTGACCCTGCATAATATTTTAGTGTTGTTAGGTGGCAAGTATTAGTATTAGTGATTTTTAAAAACACTATCACAATGGAAGACAGATTTTATCACAGTTACAATATATTGTCTTTGTAATTTAGCCCTGAAGATGATCTTGGAAAAAGTCAAAAGTACTTGGGTTAAAAAAAAATCTATGGTACCTTTCTTGATGAATTTCATCACAACTGATCAGACAACTGGAAAGGATCAGTATAAAAATAAGTAGACGCAATATATTTATATTATTCAATGAAACATGTTTGAATGAAGATATTCTGCACATGCGCGCATATATATATATATATATATATATATATATATATATATATATATATATATATATAAGAAAATTGATGACAAAGTGGAAAAAATTTTTTGTGTTGTGTTTCATACTTTAGAACTTCAGACTAAAGTGATGTCCATGTTGAGATAATTACACATGTGCATGAAAAAGAGACACTGAAATTTTAAACTTGACTGACCATTACAATTAAAAATTATGCATCCAAGATAGATTACACAGAATGATTTTCTAGGCTACAAAAATGATTGGTTAAAAATTAAGATTGTATTTATTTCAACTTTTTATTTATCCTTGCCAGAAGAATGTACATAATTCCTTATGCTCAGAGACCAGATTTGGCTATTTTGATTTTCATGTCAGAGTTTTTCAAATCAAGTTAAGCAACACTACTCAATCTGTATGTATGTTAGTGTACTAACCAGGAGACCCGGATTCAAATTCCAGTCTGGTCGATTTGCAAAGGAAGTGACTTTCTGATAATACCAGTATTGGGTGACAATATCAGCATCTGATATCATTGGAAAGTGCCTAAAAACCACAAAGATGATTGACATTGGTAACCAAAACTTTTTGGAAGCTCTCAATGGTTATGCCAACACAAAGTCATTGTAACCATAGGTTTGAGTGTATTGGTCTTCTTGAAAACTTGATCAAGCTCAATTTTAAGTAAGGTCCACTCAGCATAGTTGCAATATAAATCACAGGTTGACTGTTGGCATTAAAGAAACACATGTACCTAAGCAGGCATTTGCAACAGGAAGGAAAGCTACCCTTGCAGACTAGCAAATGAGTAGCCAACCAATATTAGTTGTATCAATGTATATAGTAATGGTAATTCATCACAATATAGAACAGTTTCTATAATGACAGTTCCATCAATATTGCCTTGGAACAGACTTGCTTTTTAGAGATACTCTGCAAAGTCAAACAAGACATTGTTAGCTAATTCCTTCATTATTAAGGTCTCATGAAGTGTGACCTCATGCCAAAGTTGTAGCATGCCAAGTATGCCAATATGTTATCTTTAAACTGTTAAAAGTAGATCTGAAAGAACAAAATTAACTAGAAGATTAATAAGGATTCCTGAAGCAATTTTAACTACATTTAACATGGTAGGGTGAAATAGAATGGCAGTGTCAATATCTCTCCAACCTCCCCCTACCAAGTTCCCAAAATTTAAATAGAATTAAAAAAAAAAAAAAAGAAAAGAAAAGGAAAATGTCTTTTGAATATGGATAAAATTTCAGTCAACACAGCTGTTGTCAAACTGTTTCTTATCTTAGATTATGCAAGAAGCCATTGAGTTTATGCATAATTTCTTCTATCGATTTTCACTGGAATCAGAAAGTTCAAGTTTCTGCTGGTGATATTTAAAAGAATCAACTCCAAAACAGATCTGACTATCACAATGCACGCACTTATCTCAAGCAATGGGAGGTTTAATAAATTCTTTAGAAATTTGAAAAGAAAATTGAAATGTACTTATCTGTAAGCAAAAGCAGCGTCGCGGTTGGATGGGCATGGTAGTGAGAGAGGAGAGAATGTCAACGTCACAGGAAAGAGTGAGAAGGGAGGAAAATTGCAACGTCACATGGGAGAGGGGAGGAAAATTTGCAACGTCGCAAAGGTGAGGAAGAAGGGAGGTAAAGGCAACGTCGCAAGGGTGTGGGAAAGGGGAGATAAAGGCAACGTCAGAGGAGGAATGAGAGTAACAGGGGACATCATAGGGACTGAAAGATTGAAAAGTGAAGAAGGAAGAAAAAGCATGTTACAGGTGGCTGAGAGAGAGAAGAAAAGGCAGCATCAACGAGAGAGAAAGAAAGAGAACAGGGCTTGTGGGAAAAGGACAGAAAGGGACACATAAAAACACTTGCAGTGAAAAAAAGAAAAAAAAAAAAAAAAAAAAAAATCATATTTTCAGTCTTAATTTCTGCTGATAACCAGATTGAACATTGAAATAGTCTGTGAATGGACAAAAACATGCTACAAAGAGATGAAAAAAACTTGATTGGATAATAGAAATTGAATACCAAGTCATTCAAATATTATTTACATAGCACATTCACAATAAGGAAAAAAAAAAAAGAAAAAAAAAAAACAAAAAAACAAATGAGTCAATGGTTGCATCCGAGTTAACAATCTTCGAAGACATGACTTCTTTTCAGATCAAAATCAAAAGATTAAATTACTAAGTGGTTGAACAATTGAAAGAAATCCATTCTTACCATAATTCCCGATTCTCTGTCTGTCTGACCCATGGGAACACGTTTGACCTTTGATTTGACAAGTAAGATTTAAAGTGCCTTACTTTCTTCAATATACAAGAGAACTCTCCTAAGAAAGGAGGTGAAAAAAATTATTCTGAAACTATTTGCAATGAATTCAAGGACAGAACACTATCACAGTGAAATGAAATGAAGCCAAACTTGGAACTCAAATAGAATGTTCTTGAAAGCAAGTTCCTAATGACTTTGAAGGCTTCCTGCTAGACTAGAAGAGACCAAAGCATAGTGAGCTGACAAAAAGCCAGCAAGAAACTCATTCGACAAAGAAGAGTGGTTTTGGCACTAATGCATGCACAGAGGTGAACGAAATTACAGGGGAAATTCAGCAAGAATCCTCATGCTGCTTTATAGACATTCTTCACATATAGCACTGATTCTTGTGAAAGGCAAAGTTCTTGTGAATGGGTCCAAACTTTGAGAGAATACAGCCAAAACTCATGCTATGAGTCTGTTAAATGAATATCTCTACCGCCCTCTCATTATATATAGATATATAAAATGTAGATATAGTCTAAAATTTGGTATATTTATTGAGTAAGAGTGTTCAATGCCAGAGAGAGAGAGAGAGAGTTCAGGCAAGAGAACTCTAAGAAAGAGGTGAAAAAATTACTCTGAAACTATTTGCAATGAATTTATAGTGTAGATATAGAACACAACACTGCATGATGAATTGGATACATGTCTGAAATGATCTTGTAGTCTGACACTCAACATGCAGTGTGTGTGTGTGTGTGTATATATATATATATATATATATATATATATATATATATATATATATATATATTTGCTAGCCACTCATATCCAAGTATGTGTCTACTCAATCACTGTTGCAGGCACTTACTCAGGCACATTTGTGCCTGTTCAAAACTCAGAGCCACGCTGTGGTTTATACTGTAAATACGCAGAGCAGACTTTAGTTACAGTTTTTAGGAGAGAATGCATTGTGTGTGTGTGTGTTTGTATAAAGATACCATTAAAGTAAAAATATAGTGTCCAGTCACTTAATGTCAATTATATTTTGTTTCACTAATGCAAATTTGTTTTCTTGTGAAGCAAATTATTCTGGTGACACTGGTAATGAGACATGTAAAAGTAAAATTCTTTCAAATTGTCGGATTACCAATGTGGATTAAAATAATAGTAGTAATAGTATTAGTAATAATAATACTTGGCTTGATCAGCTTGCTAACCAGATGCAATCAAAATGAATCTGCCAAATGTTTGCAAAGTTTAGCCAGACAGAGCACATGGATACAAGTTACTTAGTGAGGATGAATCTTATAGTATTTATGATCAAGGCTAGCTCGTTAACCAATACACCATAGGAAAAAATCTCTTAATAAACAGTCTGGCACAAGGCCAACAAATTAGGTTGCTGACCTTTGCTCCATTATGAGGATTCTTTAATATTTACTAAGCTTAGCAAAGCACATGGTGGGCACCTAGTGAGGATCACTAATACTTTTATGTGCCATGTCCCTTCAAAACATGGCTCTCCACAGCTTCCTATCTTTTGTAGCTCTTGATAGTGTCTTTTTGCTATCACTCCACTGTTTTGCAACCTATAGACACCAGCTCACTAGCTAAGTTAGTGGATTTCCTCTCTGCCCTCAATGTCTTGTATCAAATCCTCTTATTGTGTTAAAAAAAAAAAAAAAAAAAAAAAAAAAAAATCTGTGTTTCTAAGTTGTTCCTATTTTCCTTAAAACTTCCCCATTGTTCATATGTTGCCAATAGTAATCTCAGCATTTTTGCATTTTTAATATCATTCACTCCAAGCAAGGTAATAAAGCCACCACTAAGATCTGATGGGTTACTGAATGTTAGAGAATATGAGAAAAAGAAAACATTGATAAGAGAGACCAACAAAAGAAAGAGAATTAAGACAGAAGATGTAATGTATGTGTTTATTTTTCTGTATTTACTTCTACATTAGGCTGTAATCTTCAAGGTTAAAATTATATTTAAGTTATGCAAGTTAAATAAAACTAACATTTCATGAACACAGCTGCTTATAAATTATCATTTCATGTCTCAATTTTAAAATTACACGAGAGAGAAAAGATCAAACAATGAGTCTTGGAAAGATCAAACATTAATAAAAAGTAGATCTCTACTGCAGTTTTCTTTTAACTGAGATTGAAAAATGCAAATTATAAAAAGTCTACAGCTGTTCTTTGTAATTTCCTTTTGAATATACAAGTTTAATGATTAGAAAATATAAATAAGAATTGACAAGCAAGATAGATGAAACAAAGTTCAGAAAGGTTAGCATTTTCTGATAGATGCTTTTGAAATGCAAGTAATTGTAATTATAATCAAGACTAATTAAGGGGTTTTGTCAAGAGAAAAAGAAGTAGAGAGGACAGCGAGAGAGAGGACAGCGAGAGAGAAGACAGCGAGAGAGAAGACAGCGAGAGAGAAGACAGCGAGAGAGAGGACAGCGAGAGAGAGGACAGCGAGAGAGAGGACAGCGAGGACAGAGAGAGAGGACAGCGACAAGGGGTTTTGTCAAGAGAAAAAGTAGAGAGGACAGCGAGAGAGAGGACAGCGAGAGAGAGAGGACAACGAGAGAGAGAGGACAACGAGAGAGAGAGGACAACGAGAGAGAGAGGACAACGAGAGAGAGAGGACAACGAGAGGACAACGAGAGAGAGAGGACAACGAGAGGACAACGAGAGAGAGAGGACAACGAGAGGACAACGAGAGAGAGAGGACAACGAGAGGACAACGAGAGAGAGAGGACAACGAGAGGACAACGAGAGAGAGAGGACAACGACAACGAGAGGACAACGAGAGAGAGAGGACAACGAGAGGACAACGAGAGAGAGAGGACAACGAGAGGACAACGAGAGAGAGAGGACAACGAGAGGACAACGAGAGAGAGAGGACAACGAGAGGACAACGAGAGAGAGAGGACAACGAGAGGACAACGAGAGAGAGAGGACAACGAGAGGACAACGAGAGAGAGAGGACAACGAGAGGACAACGAGAGAGAGAGGACAACGAGAGGACAACGAGAGAGAGAGGACAACGAGAGAGAGAGAGAGAGAGAGGACAACGAGAGAGAGAGAGAGAGAGGACAACGAGAGAGAGAGAGAGAGAGAGGACAACGAGAGAGAGAGAGAGAGGACAACGAGAGAGAGAGAGAGAGGACAACGAGAGAGAGAGAGGACAACGAGAGAGAGAGAGAGAGGACAACGAGAGAGAGAGAGAGAGGACAACGAGAGAGAGAGAGAGGACAACGAGAGAGAGAGAGAGAGGACAACGAGAGAGAGAGAGGACAACGAGAGAGAGAGAGGACAACGAGAGAGAGAGAGTGTGAGGATAACAAGAGCTAGGAGAGTGGATAATGAGAGCAAAGAAAAATCCATGCATTTATGTTTGTATGTTAACTGGAAAATCTGACAAGCTGATTGAATTAAAAAAATAAATAAATAAAAAGGCCTATCAGTTCATTTCTTAACAGTAGAACTTCTCAACCCAATCAGAAACAAAAATCTAGCAAAGTCTTGAAAAGAAAAAAAAAAAAAAAAATCAACCAAGAAGGGAAATTATTTTTCTATCTGCCAGTGTCAGCACCAGAACTCAAGTCTGGAATGTTAAGAATGTCATACTTGACCCAATGTAGCCAAAAATCTCAACATTTCATTAAATAAATAGACAATAGCAATCATCTATTTATATAAGTTGTGTTTTTAATACTACTGTATAAAGCAATGAATATAAAGTGGCCAAGAGAAAAAAGGTTTAAGGAGGCATGGTAGTCTGTGCAGTTAAGTTTACATAGTCTTTAGTGTTGTTTAATAGTACTTTGATTGACCACATCTGTTTACAGAAGGTGCTGAGAAGTTTGTGGCTTGCATTTCAGAAAGAAATATAGATGTTTAGTCATAGAACTTACAGTTACATCTGGACGTTTTACAGTTGAAATGGCCAGCTGCAACTGTAGGTTGCTAACAGTTTCTTCTATCACACTTCTTGCTTGTTGAACTCTTTCAACTTCTTGCTCCACAGTCATCTACAAAAATTTAAATGCAATGCCAATCGTTATCTTCTGTCTTCTTAGTTCCTGTTCTTTTATTGGCCTCTCTCCTTAATAGTAGTTTTTCTCATTCTCTAACATTTAGTAACTCCTTGCATCTTAGTGGCTTTATTGCATTGCATAGGGTGAAATGATTAAAAATTTTTTTTTTTTTTAAATTGTCAGATTTTGAGTCGTGTACCAGGTTATTAACTTATTCTGCACTAACTTGTATCAGAAAGTTTCATTTGCACCTTTGGATTTTAGAGGAAAAGAATTTAGAAAAAAAAAAAAAGAAATGTTTGGCTATTTTTTTTTTTATACATAAATATCAATAGTTTTTGTCTAGTTTGAAATTGTGGCTTTGTTGTTCACACACACACACACACACACACAAAGAGGGTGTGATGAGCAAATTGTTGCCATTTTATATTTTAATTTCATGCATATGCATTGTTTGTTTTTGATTTTGTCAACTGCACAGTATAGTAGGGTCAGTTGGGCACTGTCTGTGAGAAAAAGAGCACCATGATGCAATTCACTCAGCCAGAAATTTGGAAATGGCATGCTGTACTGCTTGGCATTCATGCCAGAAGCTCCAATACAAACATTTCAAAGTGTTTAGTTGTCAATGTTATAGAGGGTTTAGAAAGAGTTAGATGAGTCTAATGGTGATTATGAAGGTATGGCAGCTTGGAAAACTCAGTCTAATCATTCTGATGAGAAAAGAACTGAATTTGTTGGTGAGGGCCTCAGACTCAACACAGAGAACTACATGGAGTGCCTTTAGGAAATACTGCTGCTATGGGTCAAGAGGGTGGCTGCTAGTGGACCCTATATCTGACAACAGGACTCAGCACCATGCCACACAAGCAGGAGAACCCAGTCATGACTGTCAGACAATTTCTGCAACCACATCACCTGTTACATCTGGTCACCTAACTCCCCAGACTGCATCCCCCTTGATTATTATGTGTGGGGAGCAGTTGAGCAAGAAACCAACAAACCTCCTTGTAACACCAAAGATGAACTGAAGGTGAGGATTATGGCAGCATTCATCAACTTAAACAAGGAGACTGCCCAGAAGAGTTGCTGGAGATTCCAAAGTTGTCTTTAGGCCATGGTTGCAGCCAATGGCAAGTTTATTGAATAAATTTACTCTTTAGTATTTCAAGATGTTTTTGTCTAATTTTGGTAAATATATCTGTTAAATTGAGATGCCAGTATTATTCTAATTTTTGCATAATTTAGGCAACAACTGATCCATTGCACCTTGTATATACTAAAATTTTCTCAATATAAGGCTAGAGAACCATTCAAGGTAGGGGTTACTTAAAATGGTTATGATATTAATGTAAGAGTGTGTGGTAGGAATTGAAGATTATGAGGATAAGGAGGATAGATAATGACTGACACTTGACTTGTAGAGGCTGATAAATTTTATACTAAAGTTCATCCAATACATGGCTCGAGAGCCATCCAAGTTAATGCTAAAATCATTATGATGACTGAGGTTAGTGATATGAAGGAAAGAAGAGGTGGTAGAAGTGAAGACTATGAGGATAAGGTGGATAGATAATGATTATTGCTTGACTTGAAGTTAAGATTGTAGTGTTCCAGGAAGTATCCTTGTGAGAGAGTATTCAACAAAGTAGCAGTTCTTAGGGTGGGGGAACTGTGGGTGGAACTTAAAAAAAAAAAAAAAAAAAAAAAAAAGGTGAAAAATCTTTTATGAATTTATTGTACAACAAATTTGAAGATTCTCACTTAGCCGCCTTTGTATAGGCCATTTTATCCAATGGAACACCTCATGAAAATAAATACAAGCCTAGATATGCAATGGGGTTCTTCACTTAAGTTGTAGTATCACTTACTGTGATTTATTGCAGGTCAACCGTGGGTATTTGGTTATGTCAAAGAAAAACTGTAAAGTGTTTCAAAAGGAAAATGATTAGTTCTTGACTAAATAGGAAAAACAAAAAAAACCTTCGGCTGAAGTTGATAAGATCTACAGTAAGACTGGATCTTGTCAGACAACTTATTAATGTATATTCTTATAAATGGTTCTATTTTATTAGTTACAGTTGGTAATCTCTTACTTTGTCTAATAAGATCTACTCTAAGAACAAATCCTTTGCATACTTTTTATCATAGCATATTATAATTGTTTCATTGTATTATTTGTCTATATTTCCGAGATGCGGTATTATGTACACTATTTACATTATTCGTACTATTGTCCTTATCTTTGTTGTCATATTTATCACATTTCGGATGTTGTATGCTCCGGCCTTCTTCAGGTGATTGGAATGTCGAACTGAGCCCTTTATTTCGCTCACTGGTGTAGACTCGTCTAGTTCCATGTCTAATGGATATCAGTTATCTTCTGTTAATTCCCCTCTCCAAGTTCTCCACCGCTTTAATCAGGTATTGAACTCGCACTCTTTTGGTCCTGTCATTGGATCTAATTAACGCCTTTATGCACTGTGCCATGTGACTTATTTTATTGTTAGTTATTGTTGGTACTCTGAATAATTTATCAAACGTTATCATCAGTGTGTATATATAATAATAATAATAATAATATATATATATATATATATATATAATAATAATATATATACAATAATAATAATAATATATATACAATAATAATAATAATATATATATACAATAATAATAATATATATATACAATAATAATAATATATATATACAATAATAATAATATATATATACAATAATAATAATATATATATACAATAATAATAATAATATATATGTACAATAATAATAATAATATATATATACAATAATAATAATATATATACATTAAGAAATGGACAAAGTCTGACAATTTATTTATTAAAGACATTTTTATGTTTAACGTTCTTTTTTATAGATACAAGTATTTAAGTAAATGCTCTGTTTATAATAAACAGTATTAAATAACATTTACCGGCCTGAATGTTATTTAATACTGTTTATTATAAACAGAGCATTTACTTAAATACTTGTATCTATAAAAAAGAACGTTAAACATAAAACTGTCTTATATATATATATATATATATATATATATATATATATATATATATATATATATATATAATAATAATAATATATATATATATATATATAAAAGGAAAAAAAAGAACAATGTATCTGGTTTGTTGCTATTTGCAGTATCAGGAATCTGCATAGTAAAAATTAACCACAGCAGAACCACTTGGTGTAGTTGAAGCCCAAGGCACCCCAAGATTAAGTAACAGCTGTAATAAGAGTTATGTCAATCCTGGGAGTTGCAACGAAAGTATAAGATGGTGGAGAACTAGTAATAAAGAAAAAATGTAGACACAGAATGTTCAGATTAAAAAAACAAAAAAAAACAAACTATAATAATAAAATGGTATGAAAAACAAAGAGTATAGCTTGGACAGAACTCAAAAGCTGCTATACGGTCTTGTGGGATCATTTTCCACCCTACAACCAGTTTCTGCACATACTTAATGTTGCAAGTTTCTTGCTACCTTATGGCTATTTCCATGGAAAACATTTTGATAGGTTATTTTCCTTAGTTTCCCTAGTTTTGACCTTTACAGCTAGGATCCAACATGCAATGTCTACAGAGTAAAGTGATTCTCACTACCTTCATAAGTTTAAAAATATATCCAAACTGTTCCATTTTATTTTCAGTATGATCTTTTAAAACAATTTATGGCCAATCTGACTTCTTCAACATACATAGGCTGAATAAACATTATTCAATTATCATAATATCTAAGACACCTCAATAAATTGTTGTTTTACATGATAAATGGGCTCCTTGACATTCTATAACCTTCAGTTTTTTGTTCATTATTTTTAACATTATTTGCAACATTTTCTTTGGCTTCTCAGATGTTATTTTCACTTCAATATTGTTTTCCATTCTCAGCTTCATCTCTTTTAATGATGAATCACTATTTTACTATTGAATTAATATCCAGAGATGCAAGGAGCCATTCTTTTGAGTGTATTTGAAACCTTTTTTTGGCAAGGTGGGCAATAGTTAGCTTTTCAAAGAAAGAGAGAATATATATATATATATATATATATATATATATATATATATATATAGAAAGAGAGAGAGAGAGATTAGTAGTAGAGAGAGAAGTAAAAGAATACAAAGATGAAAAAAAGACAAAGATGGAGCATAAAGAAACAAAAAGGAGAAAAATATGAGCTATAAATAAAGACATGGACAAGAGAGAAAGATTTTGGCATGAATAAAAATGCATACTAAAGAGAGAGAGGGAAAATGAGTGAGAGAAAACACGGCCAAATAAAGAAATAAAGGAGAGAGAGAGCGGCTATAAAAGGCTTCAGAGAGGAAAAGTTGATGCAAGTGGAGAAAGATAAATTGTGACAAGAGAAGCATGAAGATAGAGAGTATAAAGAGGATCTGAAAATATTACAATAAGTGATATGGCAGCATGACAAAAAAAACGAGAGACGAGAGTGACCAGGTAGATGTGGAGGGTGGGGGGTGAGATGAGAGAGAGAGAGAGAGAGAGAGTCCCAGTGGGGGTGTCATCCAGGGGAGGGGGGCAGCAGAGATCTGGGGGGAGAGAAAGTGGAGCAGCAAAGAAACAAAAACAATACAGGAAAAAAGAATAAAAAATGAAGACTGTGCGTGTACAAATAAAAAAAGAGGATACTTTGGCATACACTCACCTCCCACTCACCCAAATCCAGGTAGGGCTTGTGACTTGTCAGTTCAAAAGCACCTTCACATATCAAGGTCTTCTGTCATGTCATCCGAGTCCTAACCAGGCTCAACATTGCTCAACTTTGGTGATTAGACGAGAACTGGCATTTCAATGTGAAATGCCTGTAAGCAATATATTCCTATATTAAAATTATTTCCAATGCTTCCCTATAGTAAAATAATTTGCAATGCATTTGTATAATAAAATAAATTTCCAATGCATGCATATAGTGAATTAATTATATTCCAATCAAGGCCATACCTATCTTTCTCTGGTAAGTCCAGAATCATATCTCCGGTCTTTTGAACAGGACTAGTGGTTTATCCCTTGTTTCTTGTTTAGGATTGGTTTTTGGTTTTCGTTTAAAGTATACTTCCACACTACAATTCTAACGTCTCTGACTGAACCCTGAAATGTTATCCAGTAATTAAATCTTGATCTCTTCAAGTCTGAAGTTAGTTATCTTTCCTATATAGCCCCAAGAAGTCCACTTGCCCTTTCTAATGCTAATACAATATCACACAGTAGCCCTCTACCTTGAGTGGCTCTTGGGCCCAGTATTGAATGAATATTAATAAAAATAAAATTAAAAAAAAGTAAGTGGCAAGATTATATCCACCGCCAACTTGCTAAGCCTGTCCAGTATCTTACAGTACTTTATATTACACAGTGGTCACCCATCTGAATACTGACGTTGCTTAACTTCGGTGATCGGAATGTGAACCGGTGTTTCAACATGCCATTGCCGTAAGCTGATACATTGACAGCATCAAAATAATGTTAGAAAATACTGACCCAGTGAATAATTATCTGAAATAGACCGTGTTAGACTTTATTCGTGATGCTAGTAAAGGGAGATAATTTTTCTTTTTTTCTAAATATTGACCAATATTGCATATTGCATAGAGCTATCGTCTTTTATGCGTGTTCAGTGTAGCCTGCAATGAGGTGTAGTCAGGCAAGCGATAGATATGCTTCGTTTGGAAATATTTACATGAATACACCCCCAACTTTAGTGTTGTAAGCAAGGCTAATCAAAAGAGGAAATAGAAAAATAAATAAATGATTGAAAATATAGGAGTTAAAAGGCGGAAAGAGCCTTGAATGTAGTTGGGTGCGGGAGTACAAGATTGATTCATCTTGTGGGATGGGTGAACACAGGTGGGGTGTGCTTGGGCCACTTATTTCATGCAGACGTTTGTGTCCATGGCGAAAAGAACGAAATCCAATCCATTAAAAAGAAAAGGAAATCTAACCCTATTTCGAAATCACCACATGACTCGGTTTGGCTGATGAATACAAGGTTTCCCCACCCGCTTCTGAAATTGAAAATTGCAAAAGCCCAATTTATTTGCCTAAGCAACGGGGTCAAAATGTCAGAAAAAAATGTTTACTTCCCTTGCTACTTGCCTTTTGGCATGCCACACACATGGATTAGGGGGCAAAATACCCATGCAAACACTGAAAATCGGTCCCCTTAATAGAAGGTAAACTTATCAATATAGAGATTGTAGAGTAGAGTTCAAATCCTTATCTCGTCTTTTCTGTACACTTGTGCATTAGTCCTCTTGGAAAATCCATTTCTTCTCATCAGAGCTATTGTTCACCCAATACAAGGCCCAAGAGCCATTCAAAGTAGAAGGTTACTAACGGTTGTTGTAAGGGAGAAAAAGATTCACATTATGGGGGTATGTAGAATTAATAATGGCTGATCATAGACTTAACCTCTTTAAGATTGAAATGATCAGATCAGTATTCTCTCAAGAGTCACTTCCACAACGCAATAGTGCTGGAGAAGAATTTGCCCGAGTGGAACTACATCCTCACGGGTGGAATACGAAGGAAATGGGGATAAGACAACTATATACGTGGCATGGTGAGTTCTAAGCGTCCGAGTATGAACATAATTTTGGCTCCCCTACTAGAATTACCAGTGATGTGTTCTTCTAGGTTTTGTGATTTTTACCCTCAGAATGACAAAGATTCAATTACGACTTTATCCAGGCCAAAAATAAAATCCTAGTATCATAATTGTAACATTGGAACTAATTGAATTAGATCTTAGTATACTTATATATTTTGTACATTGTTTTGAAAATGATGTTATCAAGTAATGTTATTTTTCAAATTAAAACCTAGAGTTAATCAATGCTATTTCTCTAGTTCAGAGTCTCTGGAACTCGCTTGGAAAGTCATATGGTCATGATTATGGTTTATGAAAAGACACACACACAAAGAGATTTTAGATTTACTTCGCTTTATATAAAGACAAAATGAAAACGGACATTTTTGCCTACAGATGAACTTTAATCACCAGATGAAAATTCGCGCCTCTTCACATCGGCATCCAAGGGCGACTGCCACCACCTTGCCACATCGGTAACGGTGGGCATTGAGGAGTTAATATTCTCGGCTGAAATGCGAGGCAGGGTCTTATACGCTATCAAATATGGTGAGGAAAGGAAATTAGAATTATTAATTTCCTTACATCATAAAAAAGACGGAAATAAGCAATTTTGCAACTGCATTAGTCGTATTTTTTGTATGACTAATATAGTAGTTTGTCAATCTTTGACTTTTGTGCCCCCCCCACAAAAAAAAAAACCTGGAGCGTCAAATGGATGGCTTTTTCATTGACATTGATTATTTTAACTACTTTCATTTCAAAAAGCTATGTTTAGAATTGTAATAAAATCTAAATGTATGACAAAGGTGAATTTATACATTTTTTGTTCTTCAGAAGTTACAAAAGTAATCACTGTTTATTATGTTGCTTATTTACAAGAATAATTTTATATTTACACAATAAAAACTAATGCAATATTTATCATTTACAAATTCATAAAGAAATAAATATCAAAACAATTCTTTTATTCATAAATTAATAGCATTTACTAAATTATTAAAATATGTAAACCAACTATTGAGACACCTTGTGGCGGCAAGTACGAGTTATATGAATCGGTATAACATTGTGCTAAACTATTAAAAATCTAATTAATAATAACCACAAATGTATGATAATAGGTTCAAAATTAAATAATTTATGGCAGAAAGAAAAATTACACCGTAGAGTCAGTGATTTGGACTGGCTAGTAAAAGAAGCTCTTAAATGCACAAATATTTATTTTTTCGAAAAAATACCGAGCTGATTATGATGTGCGTCTTACCACATGGGAAATATGTAAGTCATGATTGCCTACTTCTTGAAAGGATGTCACATAGCAATATGTGTTTGTGCGTTTTAATCATAAAAAATGTGTTATTTGTAACTTTTCTAAATAAATAGCATATTCCCGTGAACTAAAAGGATTTGGTTCAAAATTCCAATGTATATCACCTAAAGAAGACCGAATCGTCGAAAAGATGGCAATAAAGATGAGGACAACAATCCAAACACTGAAAATAGCGTAAATGGTCACAGTACCTGATCTCAGAAATATAGACAGATTTTAATAGCAATACTTGATTAAAAGTACTATCGGAAATAATTCCTATTTCCAAGAAAATTATATACCCACAAACATACTGTATTAAAAGACGCCCAAACTTTATTTTTTTATTCAGTACCAGACAATATTACAAATACACCAAAAAGATTCCGCAATACAATATGTGCCGTTTAACTCAAAGTGTCTATTGGTCATAAATTAACATCACCATGTGAAATATTCGACCAATCAGAGAAAACTAAAACCCTGTTTTTCTCGAGCATACTATGAAAACCCACAGAGATGTAGCTGTCTCCAAGACGTAGAGAAGATGTGGCTGCATAGTTCCCCACCCACTAGCATGTGATGAAAGAAACGTATGCCGGCGACTTCAAAGGAATTGTCAAGGACACAGTAGAGATGGTCAGTGAATCTTCACTAACGATCAAAGTGTTTTCTCAACCACAGATTTTCTGTGAACCAACTACCGAAAGACTAACTCAAAGACTATTTTTACTTCTTTTTGACTCTTGAATTCATGTATATATATATATATATGTTTGTAAATAGAAATGATTTATTTAACAGGTTTACCCAAGTTTTGTTTAATTTTTTTTTTAATTTTATTATTGTTTTGAATCCGGGCATCCTGATTTTTAATATAAAAGCCTGGACGACAGAATTTCCTATAGCACTTTCTTTTCCTTTACAGAATTCTAGATATTTTCATTAAAATTATACCTTGCTATAATGACACGATTGAAGTTCAAAAGAATTTCATTATACTTCAGATGTAGGTTCTCAGGTGTGCGATAAAAGAATAAATAAGATTGTTTGGATCAATATTTTTCCCTTGAAAAATATCAGCAAGACTGATACAAGAAATAACGTTAAATGTGAAAGTGTAAGACTTTTTTTTTTTTTTTTTTTAAATAACTATTGAAGTGTAATGTGTTTCAATTGTTATTTAACATTGACCCAAATCGATACTTAAAAGTATCACCTTGCAATAACCCAATTTCTCAGATGATAATATTTCACGTGTCATTTTATTTAGCACCTACAAATGTTTGGCGACATCATGGAAACAATATTCAGATTGTAAAGCCAACAGTCACATGTTTTCTGAAATCGAACATTTTAACACTGAGCAATTAAAATTTCCTACCTACTGTATTTTTCAGTGTATAGGATGCACTTGTATTTAAACTAAAATCTGATGTCAAAATCTGCTTGCGTCCTATACACTGAATGGATGAATAATGGAAGCGACAGGGAGACTTTGCCACGACCCCAACTTACTGGAGAAAGGAAAAGACCAACTCTTGATCGGGTGTGCATGTGGGTGAAGAATTCGTGGGAAAATAAGTCATTTAAGAAGTTTGGTATCAGTAACGCAATAGATGGGAACGAGGAAGACTTATTTTATTATGATATTGGATCCAATGATGAAAATGTTTGATGCATTTCCAAGCGATAATGAAAGCAAATTAGAATTTTCTAGGTTTTGAACAAAACTAAATTACAGCAAACCTTTTATTTGCTGTATTTACAAATGTTGAAGTTTTTCGGCTCTTTTATGTTTAAAGGATAAATTATTGGAAATATCAGACAGAATGTTTGCTCAACAAAAATCTTTCAAATATGATGGCAGCTTTTTTTTTTTTTTTTTTTTTCAAAACTGTTCAAAATAAGGGTGTGTTTTATATTCCGAAAATGATGGTATGTTATTTTCTTTTTGTGTTTTATTTACATTTTATATATTTTGTTTCTTTCATTCAAGCATTTGTATGAATTTTCAGTCTGAGATTAGGAGGCGCGCCATACTGTCAAGTTGTAATAAAGAACATTATAACCGAAAATGACATTGTCGTATTTAGGGGGTAACAAACAAACAAAGGACCAATCGAGAAATAGAAAAAGGGACGGGTTGGCAGCTTGACACCATACAGTACTCTTATGATTTTCTAAGCGTGGATTAGACGTGGCACAAGGCCCGAAAGTATGGGTCACCCAGTGAGGATCAAACTCGCTGCTCATACAGTACTCTTATATACCAAATATATGTGCCAGCACAAATCATTTCTGTTTACAGCCACATAACGCTAAAACACCAGTTACTGTACTGTAATCTTTGACATGCGGGTGGTGTAATGGATAATGGCTCGGAATTTTTAATTGGAGAGCCGAATTTCAATTCCAGCTCGGTTCGTTATATTCACCTCTTCTCCTCAAGCTATGGGTTAATTAGTAAAACTTCTATCACTAATTCGTTATTATTTTTAAAAAAAATTCTTACGCTGAAAATATTTTCTGGCTTTAAATAACCTGTAAAAAGTTTATAGTAGAAAAATAAATCAATTAATAAAATAAATCATTTCCTTGAATTTTTTTCCCATGACACTGCTTTTATTTTGTAATTTCCTCTGTGGCATGTTTTCGTTCCACGTCTATTAAACATTATATATATCTTACTTATTAGAAAACGCAGATTGTGTGTGCGAGTCAGTATGTTTATATATTGGATCGGATTTCCTACATTTTTCAACTGATTTCAAGGAAACTTCACTTTTTTTTTTTAGCAGGTAGTGTTTCTTATAGTCTTGCACACTTTTTTCTTTATTTTTACATTTAAAATGCTTTAAAAATTCCATTTAAAAGACAATTGTTTATAATAAAATTCTATTCAATCGGTAGACTCATAACGATTGAAAACAATGTTTTTGTTTGAGTTTGACAAATCCGTAAAAAAAACAAAAACAAAAAAAAACAAAAACAAAAAAAACAAAAACAAAAAAAATAAATAAAACTAATTAAGACATACATGTCCGTCAACCTTAAACAATAATCTTTGTCAATTTTATTTTTCAGTCTTTATGATGGTCGATACTTGATCTATCTCTTACTGTTACATCCCTGGGCAACACCGGGCTCTACTGCTAGTATATAATAAATTCCCTGGCAGCTTCTTTTACGTTAAAACAATTACAACAGCATGACTATTACTAGAGGTGGCGGTTGTAATTTGTATACAAGTAGATATGATATTTGATGTTAAATAAAAAAAAGGTGGATCGTGTACGAACAACTGACAAAAATGAACGTTAATAGTGAAATCTAAATCTATTTATGAAAAGTAAAGCAAATAAAAATTTGTGTTGAAATAGCGAAAAGGAGCATTCTAGAATTTAAGCAGTGTATTAAGAAACATTAAAATTTCGTTTGAAACAAAGAAAAGAATATCAGTCCTGCATGGCAGTGAATGCTGAACACTCTCCTCAAAGATGAAGAGACTTGAGGCAACAGAAGTGTGATGCTACAGAAATATGCCAAGATCATCATGGACTGAACATGTCAGCAATGATAAAGTTTTAAACTTAAACCAAAGAAAATGGAAACAAAAAGAACACTTCTACTTAAAATCAGAAAGAGACAGTTGAAATTTGTAGGTCATGTAATGAGGAAAAGGGGCTAGGAGAATTTAAAACTTACAGGACCTATTTAAGGCAAGAGGAAAGTAGCAAATAGCTGGCAGAACAGAGATTAGGAGGGATAGCAAAAATACCTTACTTGGATCTACAAAGTATAGGAAGATGTGGAGAGCCACGATCACCTACGTCCAGAAAGGACGCTGCGCATAAAAGTTATTTATAGTGAATAAGATAGAAAAAAAATGTTTGTCTCTGTCTAGCACATCTTAAGATTCCAATGTCTTTTAGCCTAGGGAGTGGTTCTAAGTCTTCATGCTTTTTCTGCCTTCCTCTTCTTAAAACTCCATCGCTATTGAAGGCTTCTGTAATAAAGTTAACCAGACCTGATGTTAGCCGAATTAACTCACCAGGCAACTAACTTTTCAAATATAAACAAGTCTTTATTCTACCTTCAAGAGTAGATATACACAAGATTGCAGAGAGTAGACATTGTTGGGTTGGGGAGAGAGACGGAGGTGGAGGGGGAGAAAAACATAGTTATACTTTTTTTTTTTTTTTTTGTATTTAAGAGTTTTTTTTCTTTTTCTTTTCTATATATTTTCTTAACCTCTTTCTTTCTTTATCCATTTTTTCCTTTTCGGCACGATAGTAACACTATATTCGTTGTAAACTGTAAAGGCTCCTGAGAAAGAAGTTGATCATGTCCAGAAATACCAACAATGCGGTCATTTCTACTTCCTCTTTCTTCGCCGCCTTATCCATCCGACTGTATAATACCATCTTTCTTTTTATAGCTAGATAGTGGGCATCTTATTTATTTATTATTTCGACTCTTAAAATATGAAGAAGAAAAAAAAAAAAAGCTTCTTTGTAAATAAATTCTTACTTTTATCTGTAGAGGAAGTAAGATTTTTTTTTTTTCTGCCGAAGTGAAATTACAGGAAGGACTAAAAACCTTGGCAACTTCTATTTACAGGTAAAATCAGTTTAAAATAAAATTAAAGCAACTTAGACATTTCGATCCAACTTTTGTACAAGTACATCTTCTGAAAAGAATAAAAATTTGAAATAAATTAAACCCCAAATTTTGGATGCTTAAAAAACTAATACAGTGTAACCCGGATATAAGAGAAATTCTCTCTGGTCTCAAATTAGAGCCTGTATTAATGTATAAATTAGACCAAACCCGGATATAAGAGACTTCTCCGGGCCTGACAACTCTCTTATATCCGGGTTACAATATATATATATATATATATATATATATATATAATCTATTCTAACAACCAGTCATCGTTAAAGTCTCTCGCTGTTGCATGTAACTATGCCAAAGTGGACAGTAAATCCATTGTACAAAACTAAATGACTAAAAAGAAAAAAAAAAAAAAGATTTGTGTGCAAAGGACATAACAGAGCAAATGATTTTTCTTTTTAAGTAGTCCCCACCACCACCACACACTTTTAGGCTGTGGGATAAAAAAAAATGTTCCAGTTGTATTATTATGTAAAAAACAACAAAACAAAACAAAAACTAAAAAACACTTAGTTTTTTTGTATTTTTTTGCAGAAATTAATAACTGGTATTATTAAGATTTTAATCATGGGGATCTATATACCTTATGATTAAATAAGATTGAAAGGGTCTAAATTTTGAAACCGCTTGTCATGTGGCCAAGATTATATATTTTACCCACTTGCATCTATAGTTAAAAGGAAAAAAAAAAAATGCAGTGAAATTTTTAAAAGGCGGTTTGTTCTATCAAGCCGTCTCCAGTTGCAAAACTGGCACAACACACCTCACACAAAGTGGATCTTGTACTCAGCTTAGTAAATATCAATTTATGCCTGGTTGTAGAGCATGGGTTGGCAAGCTAGTCTCACTGACCATATCATTCCTGTAAATGTTCAACACTAAGCTGAATATACTAATAGCCAATACGTAAAATATCTACAAAAAAAAAAAAAAAAAAAAAAAAAACGTAAGTGTGCATATAACACTTAGAATTCCTGATTGACCTTTTTGCAACCTTTAGTAGGAGTTGTGACTTAATTGAACATAGTCCAATTGGATTGCAACTGAAAAACGTATTTGCCAAATTTAACTATTCAACATAATGTTCATTCAAGGAGGAGGATCTACAAACTGAAATTATGATGGTGGTGACCCCCACCCTGATCTCAATTTACTTTCAAAAAGTGCATTGGAATAAATAAGGATAACTTCCAAAAGTTAAGCAAAGTATTAAGAAATAGGAAAAAAATTTCATTAAAAAAAAGAAAAAGAAAAGAGTGCTGAACTGTTATATAATATCAATCCTCCTATATATGGCAGTGAATTCTGGACAATTTCTTCTCAGGTGAAGAAACTTGAAGCAGTAGAGATGTGGTTCTACTGATGAATGATAAGAATAGCATGGATGAAGCATGTTGAGTAACAAGGAAGTTTTAAAGAAAATGGAAACAAAAAGAATGCTTATACATAGAATCAGAAAGAAGGAGTTGAAATGGCTGGGATACATAATGAGGAAATAGGGCTTGGGAAATTTGATAACTACATGGCATGCTGAAAGCAAGAGAGACACATAATGAAGAAAGAAGGCTGGGAGAATGTGACAAGAGAAGCAGAAAGAAACAGCAAGTAACCTACCTAAAGTGTTTATGTCAAAGGTTGGCAAGACATGGAGTATGAGTGGCAGGTATAATAAAAAACATTACTAAGAGTTACAAAGTATAGCAAATTGTGGAGAGCCATGATCACTTACATCCGGAAGAAACACATCACATAGAAGTGTATCTTATGACTTATTCCTTCAATTGGATTATAGATGGTTCTGTTAATAAGTCTAGGAAGTTTTAGATAACTTATTTTACAAGTGAAGAGTGGAAAGTTATAAGATATTTAAAATAAGCATAAACTTTGCTGTCAAATTAATGAATGAACGTTTACTTATCAAAAGAGACCCATAATATTGTTATGGTCATATACTGAAAAGCAGCTGAATATAATGTAACAGCTGAGGCAAAGAGTGCAATGAAACATTTTCCTGAAATATCCTTATAATCTATTAATTGAACCAAAGATTTTAGTCAACAGAGGCTAAACTTTACCAAGTGCAGCCATGACCAGCAGCAGTGGGTACAAAAAAAAGGTGGACAATGTCTATTTTGTGGGTTTATAGAAACTGTATTGATTCACAAGAGAACAGAAGTCCTTTTCATTGCATCACTATTGCAAGTATAGCCCTCCACTCAAATGGAGCAGAGTGAATGTAAAAGGAAATTTTTATAAAGTAATGTCCAGTGATTAAATGTCTAAAATAATGATTACTTTGTGAATATTAAAAAAAAAAAAAAAAAAAAATATTAATACATAAATAAAAGCAAGTTCTGGGGGAGGGAGATTAAAAGATGTAATGAGTTAAAATATGAAAAACACCCCATGAAAAAAAAAAAAAAAAAAAAAAAAAAAAAAATCAGGCATGATAGATACATACATACTTATATATAAATAAATGAAATCCTAAAAATACAGATAGGTTAAAATATGTGTAGCGCACACATACAAAGACAAACTTATAAATAACCAACAAAGAAAGTAAGTGGTGGTGGGGGGAGAGAGAGGGCAAGGATAATAAAATAAAGTCAGCATAAAGAGGGGAAGTGAAAAAAAAAAAAAAGAGAGAGAAAAAAAGGGATAATTGGTTTCAAGCCTCACTCTTCTGAGCATCTTGAGGACAAGTATGTATAAATGTGCATTTACTTAATGTCTGTGTTGTGTTATTTAGCAGGGATTCTGTCACAGTAATCAAGAGCAGTTGCACTTTGACTATTCCTTAAAAATTTTAGAGGTTATATACATTGGGATCAGGCAGCCTTCTCTCTGTGAGCAGATGGAGTGGTTGCTTAATCTAATAAGAGTGATATTTCTCCTCCCTTGCTGATTCCCTGTTTGGTTTTATTCTCTCACTAATATATATATATATATATATATACACATACACACACGTGTATGTATGTATTAGTACAAAATTTTATTCCTATCGAATGTGATATATAATCCCCCAATTTTTTTTTTTTTTTTTTGTTTATATATCACTTTTTTTTAGGTGCAATAACAATTTGTACCCCTCATTGTTTATATATATATATATATATATATATATATATATATATATATATATATCCTAAATACATTTCTATATTAAATGCTCTTTTTCTCTTTATGATACATAATACTATATTAAATGTCTTATTTTTTATTTATTTTAATATCTTATTAACTTAAATCTAATTTTATAACAAGGATAAGAATAACAGGAAGAATAAGAATAAAAAAAAAAAGAGGAGGAAGAAATTAATTTCATGAAAAGACAGAATCAGGAAAGTAATTAAAAAAAGGTCTAACAAAACAAAGGCGTTGCTGTCCATAAAGCAAACAGACAGATACGGACACTGCCAGATTTAGATATGCTGTTTTGCTTAGCTTTGGCGAGCTGGAGATGCCTTTCACAGCCAAGAGCAACGAATAATGAAAGTCTGTAGGAAGAGCCAAATATAACAAGCTGAAGCTTGTTTTTGCTTGTGCCTAAATCTGTTTTGCCTTTGAGCTGAGAACATTGCACATTTAATACTTGAACCATTGAGGGCAATTTTAAGTGGGCATTTCATACAATTCTTTGGAGTCAAGGAAACTAGGTGAATGATGCTTTTAAATTCTGAAATGATTATACAGGCAAGCATCTCTTCATTTGTTGTCTATGGAACAGAATTTTGGCAGGGTTGGTTTCTAGCTTTTATCCCATTTTAAACAGTGTTTTTGGTTAATTTGCAATGTAACAACAATACTCAGCTCACATTAAAAATTTCCAGAATACTTACATTTATATGTAATTGTATATACTCCATTCGATTCTGGCTTGATAAATTTGATAAAATCTACAGTTTTGGAGTTATTAACAGTAAAAGTTTGGATTCGTTTGCATCGCGGGTAGCCATTACTGGTGTAGTTTGCATACATTCGCTGCAGAATGTCTATCAGTGTAGGTATCATTGCGCAAACTGAGCATGTCTATGTAAATAGTTCTCGTGCGCAGCAATTGAGATTAGTTCCATGCTTAACGTTCAGTAGATGTCCATGTTTAGCTTTCTGCAGCAAATGTATGCAAACAATGACAGTAATGGCTGCCACCAACGATGTGAATGAATCCAAACTTTCACTGTCGATAACTCCAAAAATGGTAGATTTTATCAAATTTATCAAATTCAGATTTGAATGAAGCATGTACAATTACACATAAATGTAAGTATTTTGGAAATTTTGAATGCAAACCGAGTGCAGGTGTTACACTGCAAATTAAACTTTACTTTTAAAAAGGAATTTTTTAAAAATATTGATTTACTTAGAAAACTTGAAGAGAACTTAAAATTAAATTATCACATAATTAGATGTAATTTATTGTTCCTGGGCCACAAGCCAAAGTTTTTTCGTCTTTTTTATGGTAGATTTTATCAAATTTATCAAGCCAGATTTGAATGAAGCATGTACAATTATGCATAAATTTAAGTATTCCGGAAATTTTTAATGCAAACTGAGCGCCGGTGTTACACTGCAAATTAACTTTTTTTTTTTTTTTTTTTTTTTTTTTTTTTAAATCTTACTTAATTTCAGTTGTCCTTTATCAAAACTCTCAAGTCCCAGAATTGTTAGCAAGTAGTGTAGAAGGAGGATCTGGGAGATGGGATAAAAACTGACTAAAATTTAGTTTTAGAGTGCATGTGTGTTTATATATGGCTGAGGAGTTACAATGTTCACTTGTTGACCTGGGTTCAAATCCCACCATTGTCAATTTGCCAGGAAGGTGACATCTTGATGTTATCAGTCTTGAAGGCAATCATTGGAAAGGGTCTGAAAATAATATCACCAGTTGACCCAAGCTTTTTGAGTGAAACTGGGTAGATGGAACTGCTTGGAAGCCATTGATGGCTGTGCTTGCAAGAAGTCACATTTTGTCGTGACTGAGAGGCTTGGGTTTACTGGTATGATTTAAACTGTTGATCACACCAGATTATGTGCTCTCTCTTAGCTACTGTAGCCAAGGTTTGCTTAACATTGTCGCAGTATAAAACACAGGTGAGTTTGGAAGAAGCAAAAATGTACAATAGGGATTGGCTAGTTGTCTCAGATGGGATACTCAGAAATGATTGGCTGGCCAGTATATATAAAGTTTTTTTATGCATAATTAATTATAAGTGCATGTGAATAGATACAGTCCTTTCCCCATCAGGCCATAATCCTATTATAATTGTGCTTGCCCCACTCTTCGTTAGTTCACATGACTCTTATGCCCTGTCAATACCTCACAAATAATGGACTAACCTGTCGAATGAGGGGAAAAGACACTACTTGGTTTTGTGAGAAAATGAAAGAAAGAAAGAATGGAAGATAGAAGGGAAGTGAGAGAATCAGTTTTAGTACATAAGAGGAGATATTTTGAACTTAGTCAAAAGGACGAGAAGCAGTAGGGTGACTGCAATATATGTGCCATTTTTCAGACACACACTATCAAATGGTAGAAACTGAGTAAGGTAATCACCAAAAAATACAGTTACCATAAATAAAAACTGTTGAATCATTTTAAAATTAAGAGAAATATTTGTAAAACAGGAATTTAGCTAATTATAATTCTGCTTATCCCCCCCTTAGTAGGATCATTACACACTACCAATACCTAATAAATAATGGACTATTCCATTTTGATGGGTGTGGAAAGATGGAAAAAAAAAAAACAAAAAAAAAAAAAAAAAAAATCAGACATGCTACTTGGTTTCAGTGAGAAAATGAAAGAAAAAAATCAAGTGGAAGATAGAAGTGTTTGCGTGCTGTTCCAGTGAAATGGAAAAGCTGTCAATTTCAATTCTTTTTCATTTGTACCCACTTAAAATAATGACCAGCATTTTTCTTAAAGTTGTTAAGCTCAGATATTTAAATATTTAATATTGTTGTTGAACTCGCCATGATCTTATTCAGTCTTTAACTTAAGAATTAAGAATCATCAAAAAATTAAAATAGAAAAAATGAAATTTTCAGGAGTATTTCTAGTTATAATTATTTAAGAAAAAAAAAAAAAAAAAAAATTACATCTGCACCAAATATTTTTAATATATTTAGAAGTCTGTTTCTCTCTTTT
>OZ010601.1:64988599-65071099 GCA_963932145.1 Acanthosepion lycidas
CACCCACATCCATGCTAAAAATAACTTTCTGCGATATTTTAAACTAAAAGTAATATTTGCTTTGAGGTTAATTAAATACCAAATCAGTTATACTTTTTCAAATAAAGTTTCAGAAAAGTATAGTTTTATAAGAATTGTGTCGTGTTGACAGATTTGTCAATATGGTCGATTTTAGTAATTAAAAAAAATTCCAATCAATTTAAATTCACTTTGAAATACAGAAAATTATTTTGTTTATTGGACATTAAATTTAATCTATTACCTTGGAATTAAAACTAAAAAGCTTCAAGGAAGTTTTTTTCATTTTTAAAATCTATTTTAAACCGTAGGTGCCGTCTTTTGGGGAGGTGCCTACTTTACAGTTATATATTTTCAGTTAATGGTAATTTCCTATTTTCCTTAAAACAGGACAGAACTGACATAACTATGCATCAATGATATAGTGTTAATACTTTATTTCAACCTATAACCGCGTCCTGGGCAAGACGATAAAACTGCATCCAACAGCAAGGCCATTGATCAGAAGGTTTTGAGGAGCGTGGAACCACCTCTTAATTGCTAGTGTTTACGGGTCCACCCTGACTCAGAGTGGTAGCACTTGTTAGGGTCCCAGATATGGGCAAATGGTTAAAACCACTCTGGTGTTAAAACTCTATGAAAGTGTAAAAATAGGTTTAAAACCTATTTTTACACATTCATAGTGTTTTCAGTATACATTTTTGTAAAAAGGTATTACCAGCAATGAATTTTTGAAAGAAAAAATATTACCAGCAATACATTAAAAAAATACCAGCAAGACTTTTTGAACAAAAATTTTACCAGCAGTAAAAACCTAGTTGGAATTAAATAACCCACTGAGGTTGATATGCCGTAAAACAAAAGAAACCAAACCAATCTACATATAACCCATTAACGCCCATCTTTCTATATCTATAATTCTCAAAATGCGTGTGTGATCGGATGCTGTTTATGCGTTGCCAGAGTTTTCATCCGATTTCGATGAAATTTGTTTTTGTTTGATAGATAATTCTTCAGTGCCGGTTTTGAGTCCAAATTGGCTGGAAAAAATTACAACCTTGAAGGTGAAAAATCGAAAAACTGATATTTTACACTTTGTGCAAATTCAAAAGCAAAATTTAATGTCTGTAAAAAACAGCGTACAATCAATTTAGAGAGTTGAAATCTAATACAAAAGATTATTAGAATTATAAAAACTAATTATATAATAAATAAAAATTATCGTATACATTATTATTATTATGACGGTGTATGGAAGAGGTTCTTTCTTTGCAAGATTGAGAACGCAAAAACGGCCCTTTTCAGAGTTTCAGTTGCACCCAATTGTTGTTGCTAATATTGATTTTCGGGTGGGCCAACTAAACATAAACTGCTCCAATTGAACGCCAAAAAATCCCAGTAATGAAACACCCGGTCGAAGGCGGGTTATACTGCTAATGGTAAAATAAAAAAATAGATAAAATAAAAAGAAATACATATGCCATGGAATTTTTTAAAAAACTATTTCGATAGTGTCACTGTGTTGATGGATGAAATGCGCACATTATAGAGGTGAAGTTAAACAAATATTGTTCACAACAGTCTTCTTTGTTCTGCGTCCCCTTAGGATCTGGTCGATCATAGCCCTCTACAGCTTTTTGCTCCTTATAGCTCTTAATAGATTTATCTGTTATTTCTCCTAAACCCTGTTCTGTCATTCATTTATTCAAGCTTGCTAGGTAGGTTGTGTGTTGTTTTCCTCTGTTCACCTTACTTTTAAATCTCCCGTGAGTATCAGATTTTCCAAGCCCTCTTTTCTCAATGTGCCCTGGAAACCTAAACTGTCGCTTCCTGATGTTATGTTTCCTTTTTCTCTAAAACTTCGTCGTTGCTCACATGTTCAGGATCCTTCTGTAGACCTCACATTTCTTTTGCTTCAAGTTTCTTCATCTTTGACGAGATTTTGAAAGCAATACAGTTGTCTGGACGTAGGTATATGTCGAGATATTAGGTTGGTGCAAAAGTAATGACGTAATAATGTCGTTTTTTGGCGTTACGTCAAAAAATGACATTATTACGTCATTATTTCTGCACCAACCTAATATCTCTAAGATCCGGAGGAGCATCCTTATTTGTACTCAAAGTTTCAGACATCTTGAAGGTGTCATACATGGTAACTCTTTTGGGATTTTCAACTGAACCCTTTATTCAATCTACAGGAAGTTTCCACGCCGCTTTTCATACATTTTGTGTCAATTTATTTCCTCTAGTCGATTCTGCTTGTCAGTCTGTTCCATTGAATCAGATTAAATAACACTACCCGGCCCATGACAGACTGGAAAAAACTAGATGAATAGACAAGATGAAATTTAACCATATGCGAGGCACCATAAGAAAAATGTCCCCATGTATTGGATGAAGGGTAAAGTTAAACATTTGACAAGGTTATAGAGTACAATAGACCCCTGAAAAAGGCCTGAGCGTACGACGATCGAAAAGTTGCAATCATAACTAAAATCGGCGTGCTAGTTCAAAGAGGAAATAATTTCATTCGCCAGAAAAATCCCACCCGTCGACATTCGTCATATAATTATTTCAATGGACACACTAAACAAAAGAAAAAGAAACTTTAAATTTCGAGATCAATTTAAGGATTCTTTTCACTCACAATAATCTCGAAGTTCTTGTTACATTAACTAATCTTCAGAGATTTTACAATGGAACATTTTAATTTACAGATCGCAACAGCTATTAGAGAGATGTGATTAAATATAATTTAATGCTTAAAAAAAATTATTCAGTATTATTATTGTTTAGGTCATAAGCATTATAACATAGCACAAATAGCTATATTGGTGGGAGGAAAAGGAATTTTCGACAATATACACATTTTTTTACGTATTTATGTATTTTTTTTTAACTTTTATCAAAAAACGACATTTTGTACATGTAGTCATGGATAATATAAATTAATTGCTATTTTTTTAAAATTAATAACTATTTGTGCTCAGCTGTTGACATTAATAGCTAATGTGTCAAAATTTTGGAACAATGCAAAATTTAAATTTCATCTCTTTGATAGATGTTGCGATATGTTAACTAGACAAAACGAAAAGACAAAACGAAAAGACACAAAACGAAAAGACACAAAACGAAAAGACACAAAACGAAAAGACACAAAACGAAAAGACACAAAACGAAAAGACACAAAACGAAAAGACACAAAACGAAAAGACACAAAACAAAAAACGGTCAGTTCATTGTATCACTCCAGAAAGTACCCGACTTCTGTCAGGTTAGACCACAGAATGGCGTATTGCTGGAGCTGATAAGTTCGCTTTTGAAACTTGACAGAGTTCAAAATTATTTTACGTCGTCTGGTGGAAAAAGAATTTTTTTTTTGTCCCACTTCATATCGTTACAAAGACACGTCATACTATTATCAGTCAGTTAAGTGCCATATGTGATAAGAGCTTGGGCGATCATGAATCTTTCGATACATGACTGACTAGACAGAAGATTTTTCCCGACACTAGGTTGCCATTTCTTTCTGCGCTAGACTGGTTACCAAGCAAGACTAAAGAACCCAGTCAGACTGCTATTCAAACCCATAGCTAGGGAGAAAGAGAAGAGATCGATTCAAACCTTTCCCAAGGATATTTGGACACAGTGGAAATTCTACGGTTGGGGGAGGGGCAGAAGGGGCTAATCCCCCAATTTTGGCTGGTCCCTCGGTTGCCCCCCACCACACTTTTTAAAAAGTTTTGTGGAGGAAAAAAAAATCAGAGCAGACAAATTACACTGTTCAACTAGTACTGACGTTAGTATTAACCCTTTGATTTTGTGTTGAAGTTAACCTTTCTTGTGGTCCAACACCTTGAGAGTGGAAAAGAGGGCAAGAATAGAATAGAACTTCGCTAATATGAATGAAAAGTTATTCCGTTTAATTTAGTGAAGTAACATACTAAAACTAATTCCTAAGTTGTGTATACGATAGTGGTGTAGTATGAAAATAAAAACGCTGCTTGAATTTGCTCCCCCTCCCCTCTACCACAGAAAAAAATCTCTGCCCCCAAGTTCCCCCACCCCACATTCAGAGTTCCAGAATAGCCACTGTTTGTGCGTAAGTAAATAAATATAACTCGACTGGAATTCGAACTTGGCTCTCAGATTTCTCATCCCGAGCCGATATCCATTATACCACAACGCGCAATCGAATTATTCATTTCTTCCATGCGCCAAATGAAAGAAAATTATTTCTTTTAATCATTTCACTCCTTTCAGCAAGGCGATAAAGCCACTAAGACGCAAGGGATTACTGAGAGTGAAAGAATGTGAGAGAAATCATTACGGATTGAGGACAATTGACATTGTATTCAAATTTTTGAAGAGCAAAGTTGACTGGAAATCAAGGCGTAAGAGAGTTCCACAAGCGAGAAGTGCGAGAGAAGAAACTTATAGAACCTACTGTAACATTCAGTAATTGCTTAAGAACAAATGACGTCAGTAGTGGAGCTGTTTAAGAATTGGTTAAATTTCAGTACATTTGCTTATAAAATTAAACAAAAAACAAAGTGTCATAGATTTGCTTTCTCCACAATCCCTCCAACGAAATAAAGCTGGATAAGCTGACAGACTCGTTTTTGTGCCAAGGTACCAGTGAAAACAATTGTCCCTGCTTAAACGCCGAATGGCCTCGTCAGAATTTGTTAATGACAACTTACAAGCAAGACAGGCGCATCTTCTTATACTAAGACGTACATTAAAAATACTTTATACGTAGTGGCAGGAAAAAATAATTAAAAAAAAGCAAGGAATCACTGACATTGTCATTATGCAAAACACCTGCAAATTCGTGTCTAGACTAGTGTGACAAGTAAAAACAAGACAAGCGACATTAGATATTTACTGTTATACCCCCCACTTCCTCAGACTTCACATATTTGCCGTTGTTGTTGTTATTACTGATGAAATGAAGTCCAGCCAGATGGGGTATGATCTGCTAACAACAGATGAACTTTTTACTCACATGTCTTGACTGAGAATCAGCAGGTTTCTGTGTAAGGCAACAAGTAATGAAAGTCATATTGTAAAAAAATGTTGTAAAGGTGGCTTTTAGCTGCAGAACAGGAGAGATTAGAAACCAGATTTTAAACATTACCGATTTAGGCAGCAACCCTTCGGTTAAACATGTTATATTAAAGAGAATCGATAATGAATGTCGGGTAGAAATCAACAGATAGTCAGTGGAGCGTTTATGTTGTTAACATTGTTCGTTCGTTCTCTCTGTCACTCACACACACACACACACACACAATCTCTCGAAATCAACACAAATAAAAATTGAATTAATATATTGGTCACACAACCATCACATTCTCTTGTATGTTAACATGTTACAAAAACATCGTGCAATTGATAAACATAAATAATTAGTAAATAATACTGAAATACTATACAACACTAATTAAAAAGAAAGACTGGAAATATGAGAAGCTGCTCTGGCACTCGTACAAAAGAAATAATCCATGTCTTTCACCATAGGAGATAGATTTTTTTAAACATTCAAAAAAATTTAATATCTTGGTTATTTAGGCGCTGTTAAATTTTGTGATCTTAAAGATTAATTTCTTTTATAAAAATTTAAAATGTATATTTCTTACAGATAAAAACCGTTCAGCACCTGGCACCACTTGAATTCGATACATAAACGCATTTAGATTAGAAATTTAAAACGTTTCTAAAAGAAAAGCAAAATACAGGGACGAAATTAAAACTTCTCTACAGTAACTGATATCGTGAAATATTCTTGATAATGACTAATGACAAAATTTTGGACAGTTTATTTATTGATTGCTCTGAATGGTAATTTACTAAACGAAACTTAGTTATGGTACATGTCCAAAACTAAGTAGCACCTAGTGAGGATCGATCTCACTATTCAGTAGTAACTGATCTAGCGAGACGAGTTTGCTAACCATTACACCACATCAAAGTGTCCTAATTGGTTTGGATGTGCGTCAGTTAATATACAAACTGGAAAATGTAACATATTAAGCCAGCGTTTCTCAAACGGTGCGTGCGGGAGCACTAATGCGCCTTGAAAAGTAGCCAGATGCGCATCAAGTTAACAGAAGAGTAATTTATGAATTATTTTTATATTTAACAGAAAATCTTTATTTTTAAAAAGTTAGAGATATCAAAGCACATGGCTTCCACGTCTAAGTCAAATTGTGTCATTTGATATTTTAAAGTGGATGCTAAATTACATGAGTGGATAATCCTTTCCCCTTTGCCTTCAAGTGAATTTAATCAGTCATTATCGGATTCTATAGAAGAAGAAGAAGAAAAAAAAGATTCTTCATGAATCTCTTTAAATAAAAACTGTACCACTAATCTTTGGGAATGCCAAACCAAAATTTCATATTTTCAAATTTCATGACTAATTTTTCCTTATTAAAATTTAAAGTGCTAGCCAGCGTTTTAGTTATTCTACAAGTAGGCCCTGAAGTGTGTTAAAAAAAAAAAGAAAAGAAAAAGCGGTCACGAACCACTGAATTAAACAAACTGGTTGGTTGATGTCGATGAATCAATGTCATTGTGATGCAAGAAATTAAAGGAGCTGAGAGGGGAAAAAAATAATACGTTAGGTGAATAAAATGGTTGTCAGTATTTACTAATCTTAGTCTGGAACAAGAACGAATAAGGTGGAAAATTGTATTGCGCCAGTAATTTCAAGTACTCTTTTTTTTTGCTTGCTCTGTAATTCAACATTCATAAAAAAATAAAAGATAAAAAAAAATCCGATGAAATGACGACCCAATCAATGAATTCTTACAGCTTATTCTCATTTTTCATCTCAGATAGTTATTATAAATATTATTTTTCTAAATTGAAAATTTATTAACAGTAGGAAAACAAAAAAAATTCTGTTAGTTTATTCATGTTTATGACTTTCCACAACTTCCTATCCTTTGTACCTCCTTGCAAAATTTATCTTTTTACTATCCATGTTCTGCCATCCATTTACGCAAGCTCGTTAAGTAGTGATTTTCTAAACCCGGCTTAGATGTGGCACAAGGCCGAAAGTATGGGGCACTCAGTGAGGATCGAACTCACTACTCAGTCGTAATTGATCTAGAAAGACAAGTTTTCTAACCATTACACCACGTCGAGGTGCCCGCAAGCTCGTTAAATAGGTTACGACATGTTTCCCTCTGACCCTCTTGCCTTTGTCAGTGAGTGTCAAATTTTCCAAGCCTTCTTTTCTCATAACGTGCCTTAGAAATTTCAACTGTCACTTCCCGATTCTAAGTATTAGCGTCTTTTTTTTTTTTTTGCTTCCATTTTACTTAAAACTTCCTAGTTGTTTACACGCTCCGTCCACGATATTCTCAGCATCCTTTTGTAGAACCACAATGCTTGTTACAAGTTTTCCCCTTCATTTACGAGGAAATTGTCCAGCAAGTCACTGCCATACAGAAGGATTGATATTACATAGCAGCTCAGCACTTTTTTTCTTCTAATTTCCCTGATTCCTAATACGTTTAATTCTGGGAAGCCAGATTTTGCTATTCCAATGCGCCTTTGGATTTCCAGGTCTCCTTTTCCGTCATCTCATATTTAAATTTCCGTACTTTTTTGATTTTGACATCTCCAATTTGTAACTCGCATTTTGAATTTCTTTTGTTGACAACATTATAGTCTGTACTGACTGAACGGAAGTACCAGACTGTGAAATATTCAGTTTGAATCATTGGAAGATGAGAGTTCTCCACTGGTGTTACTCAGGTAAAAGGCCAGAATTTTAAAACTATACTAATATATTTTAAAACATATAAAACGATATTACCCAGCTGAACACAGACGCAACATAATCTTCCACACATTTTATTCTGGAATCATTGAGAAATATTCGTATGACTATTTACTAATCTTAGGTTAGTCGGAGTAGGCGCATGGTTAGGACGTTAGCGTGAAAGGAGAGTTCGAGTCTTACCATGGCTGAATGATATTGTGAAGACGAAACTGTTAGGAAGCGGTGGATTGTTGAGAATTTGAGAGTACTGAGCCTGTTAAATTAATGGCTACACCAAATGATGCGCCCGACACTTCGTTCGGCAATGGTTGCAGTCATAAACCACAAAATAAAACACAAATGTGCATTCGCAATAGAGATTTGCTAATCCCTTGAATTGACTCCTTAGGAGTTTTCATATAATTAATATAATTAAGCCAGCTTTCCCTGACGATCCGCGTAGGTGAAACCTTGGTAGGTTTGTCTGGCTCTTTAGGTTTAATTAGGTCTGCTCTACTTAATGTATTGAGCATTTTATTTAGTTATTGGGTTTACTCCTATCGTTTTTTTTTTGTTTTTTTTTGGACTCGGATGCTAGACAATTATTTCTGGCTGATGTACATGTTCTTTGTTCCTTCTTTTTTTTATAGCCCCCCCCTCCACTTTGGTATTAGTTTGACTATTTGCAAATCAAAACACCGAAGGTTTTCCGGACGAGTATAATTTCTTATACTTAAGATTATTACTACTGTGTGTGTGTGTGTGTATATATATATATATATATATATATATATATATATATATATATATAGAGAGAGAGAGAGAGAGAGAGAGAGAAACCCGGATATAAGAGAGATTTTCTCTGGTCCCAAATTAGAGCCTGTGTTAATGTAAACAAAATAGACCAAACCCGGATATAAGAGACTTCTTCTCGGGCCCCGACAACTCTCTTATATCCGGGTTACACTGTGTGTATATATATATATATATATATATATATATATATATATATGTGTGTGTGTGTGTGTGTATGCGTGTGTATATATGTATATTGTTGTAGAGTAGCTAGCACCCCTACCAGATGGCCTGGTTCATTGCTTTAAATAGTCTATGATTAAGGACTTCAACAGTTGATTAATAAGTTGATACTAAGCTGATTAATATTTGGACTGATCTTACTTTGTTTGGTTATACAGCATTTGATCCTCCTCTATTCCTTTTAAGTTGTATTGTTAATTGTTTTATAACTTATTGTTCTGTGTATGTATCCGTTAGCACTGGATACTTGTGCTGAGTAAATATATTAAGCACTCATTCTTTGTGTATCATTCACCTCGACGATACAACAACACGCACTATATATATATATATATATATATATATATATATATGACATTTTTATGTTTATACATTCTTTTTATAGATACAAATATTTAAGTAAATGCTCTGCTTATAATAATGTGTAACGTAATTTGTTTACATTTGGATACGCCATGAGCAGATAGGAATGTACGTGAGAGAATCATGGAAGATTATAGTTTAAAGACAGTAAAATCGACCTTGCTAACCGAACGCACCTCTGTGGCCCAATCGGTTAAAGGCACGTCAGGTTATATGACGTTTCCGTATAGGATACAGGTTCTATTCCTGTCGGAGGACGAATATTTTCTATGAAAATTTCTCGGATATTCAGGCCGGTAAATGTTGTTTAATACTATTTATTATAAACAGAACATTTACTTAAATATTTGTATCCATAAAAAAGAATGTATAAACATAAAAATATCTTAAAATAAATGTCGGACTTTGTTCATTTCATTATACATACATACATGTATGTGTGTGTGTGTGTGTGTGTGTGTGTGTGTGTGTGTGTGTGTGTGTGTGTGTGTGATCTGCTTCATAACTGTAGAACTTGCATATTTATCACTAGTACCATTTGTCAATGTTTAATTCAGGATTTCGAATACTGTTTTTTAATGTCGGCAGACAGACTCTCCTCATCTAAAAGTGACCCAGTGTTGTATATAGCAATATCGCAAAGTAATGAAGTGTGTTAACTCAGACCTCTCGGCGTGGTGTTACGTTTAACAAGCTCATCTAGTTCACCGTGGTTATAGAGTTCGATCCTCATTGGGTACCTCATAGTACCCCAATTGAGACCATTAAGAATTTTTCAAGGTGATCTGAAAAATCTCTAAAAAGCTTTACTTGTAGATCAATGAATATTCAAGCAAGTCCTGTTATGGCTGGTTGGCAGTCAATTCTTTTAAATTAGGAAACACCAAATTGCCCGTTAAAAGCTTAGTCAATTTATAAGGCCACTAGGTGGGCCCATAGAAATTCCAGGGTAGCTGACAACTAATGTCATCCTTTAGGTCCTATTTTTGATTTTTCCTTGTACCCCCTCCTTTATGTACCCTTCTCTCCCTTATTCTTGCCAATATTTGTTGCCATTTCGGGTTATACAAAGGGAGACTCGATTCATGTGCGAAAAAGAAGAACGAAGACAAGTATGTATGTAAAATTTCAGATATAACTAAAAATATATCTATAAAAGGAAAATATGAATGTATTAAAAGGAAAACCTATCTTAAACGACGCGTTTCGTCTTCTGATGGATTTATCAAGACAAGTGGACATTGAGGTCAACACCTAGCGACGGTGACAGTGTTTCAGGCTTAAACGCAATCTTCAGGCCACACACTATATATATATATATATATATATATATATATATATATGAAATGGCAGTTTTCAAGTTGTGCTTGACAACTGCCACATGCATGAATTGTGGCAAACGTTGAGGAGCAAAAGTATATTTTTAGTATAAATTTTAGCTGTTATGAATATATAATACACACACGTTTACATATATGTATAGGTTTGAGATATATATATATATATGTGTGTGTGTGTGTGTGTGTGTGTGTCTGTAGTGATATTAAGAAAAAGATTTTAACTGGTTTTAATTTGAAATGTTACGCTTTCAACGAAATTAACGTAAGAATTTGAAATTTATTATTTGCGTTTATCCCGAAGAGATCTGGTGATAATTTCAATATATCTATCGGAAATCTGGCCCTGACAAGCGTTTCAACTCTGATGTCGGCCAGCCGAGATGTCCATTCAACTGTTATTGATTTATTGAATACATATGTAAAATGATTAGTTATCTACTCAGATTTTCACAAATGTTGAAATCCTCTCAACAGGAAAGAAATGCGTTTCGTTTATTTTCATGTATTTTATTTTTTCTTAAAAGACGATAAGTTATGACATTAAAACCAATTTTTTTTATCCTTTACTTACAACACTGTTACATAAGCTTATTTAAATTTATTTAGAAATTTGGTATTAATGTGACTGTTTACCTACTTAGTTATGGAGGTAGCGGGTTTATTTCCATTTTGGAGGTGTAGAAGATTTTCTAAATAAATCGCTAATCTAATGAAGGATATATATATATATATATATATATGAAATGTCTCTCTCTCTCTTATATAATATATATATATATATATATATATATATATATATATGCGCGCTGGAGATTTTATATTATCGTTATGTTTATTTTAAAATCAATGTGGGCTCGATGTAAATGTTGCAGCTGAGATTATTGGATAAAAAACAAACTAAAATGATTGGATTATAGTTTATATAATTTTTGATTTGGTTTTATAAAACGAAGTAGGTGTTGGTTTACAATATGCATTTGCATTTTGAATTCATTTCTTTTACTTAACAATTTACCTTGAGTTTTAAAACAGATTATTTGGAATTATTCTTCCAAAAGTAATTGGCAGTTGTTTTTTTTTAACAATGAAGTTCACCTTATACAAGGCCAGGGAACCACTCGAGGTAGAGGCTTACAGGTAAGAAGCACAGTTCGTGCAGCAATAAGGTGCCTTTCCTATAATTTCCATATTTTATATCAGTGAAGATAATAGTCAACCTTTTTTGGTCATCACACACACATATATATATATATATATATATATATATATATGTCATCCACAGACAAACTGTTTCACAGCTTATCATATATATATATATATATATATATATATATATTGTTGTAATGCAATGTCCCACTCCCTAGCGCCTACGTGAACTGACTATATCAGTAGCTATACATAGTGAGCACAGGATATACGTGGGGACCTGCTTCGGGAATTACTAACCTGCCACTCGATTCCCTGTTTTTCAGTAGTGTATTCTCTTTTACAATAAACCTCTTCTTTCATCTACGCGCATGTTGCTGTTCCTTCACTCGAATACCACATACATACGTACACACTATATATATATATATATATATATATATATATATATATGTGTGTGTGTGTGTGTGTGTGTGTGTGTGTGTGATGTTACACATCAGAAATCTTAACCGATTCCAGCTAGGGAATGTACAGATGCTACACTCTGGTCGTCTATTTAGTCGACTCCGCCCCCCACCCCGGTAGCGAGAACTTACACAAGGCCATTTTAATGTGATCCCATGCACGTACATATGGGTGAAGGACAAAAACTGCTGAGTCAACGCAACCACCCTCTCGTAGGCGTTGGTATCCACAACCCCCTCTTTCTTTAGTGCAGTAAGGGAGATGCTACCGCATTGTTGGAGTTTCCGGGATAAGCCATTCCCTTAAAGTTTTTTTTTTCCGTGAACTGTTTGAAGACTGAAAGACAACAGAGGTGAAGAAGAGATACTACGCTTTGATTCCAGCATGAAGGCCTGGAGTGTACTACACTCTGATCCTAGGTAGAAAAGTGCAGTGGTCATACATATATACAAAAAGGTTATCATTACGGTATCTTTTCACTACGTGCAGGCACCGTCACTGTTATCAGCATGAGAAGTGGAATTAGCGAACAGAGTTCAAATTGCATCCTAGACCATTGCTTTCACTTCGCATTAATGCCCATTGGGAAAGGAATTTTAATTGTTAAATAGCAAAACACAGTCCTTTCTAACCTTGAGTGACCTTCAGTCTAAAAAAAAGAACAAACCTGGAAAAAAAGCCAGTAGTCGAGAAAGCAACGGAAAAATAATATCTTTTTCAGAAAGTTATGGTAATTCAGATATAATGAAAATTGGAGAGCCATGATCACTTATGAAAGGAAATGCTATTAGAAAATTTATTATTTATATCACATTTCCAAATTGAGGTGAAGCAGTCAACGGTATAAAAAAAAAAAAAAAGAAAAAAGTAGCCTGAGAAAAAAAAAAAAATTGAGATCTTTTGAAATCGAGTCATTTAATACTCAAGGTCATCATCTTGCAAGCCATTGCTAGACATTCACCTTTAAAGGAAACCTTGTGTCAGACTTGGTGAAACTACTCCATTGTATTTGTTTATAATTTTGAATTGATATACACAATGTTTCGTTTAAGTTTTATCTTAAAATAAGTTGAAAACTATTATCATTTGTGATCAGTCTGTTGTTCTTGTAAAATACAAGAGAAATAAAAGGCATAAATATGTTTACATGTTTTGGTTTGCGTAAAAGGAGGCAAGTTACAAGTACTTGCACATCGAGGTTAAATATTTACTGACTATTTAGGAGTTGCATCAACGTAAGAAAAATGACATCCACCCCTAGAGTGGATGAATTAAATATGAAAGTATGTTTGAAAAGGAAAATTACAAGATAAATAAAAGGCAGGAAAACGTCATTTTTGTGTAAGCAATAAATACACACCAACACAGTTCATTTGAAGATATATATACAGTGTAACCCGGATATAAGAGAGATTTTCTCTGGTCCCAAATTAGAGCCATACTTACCTAAACAAAATAGACCAAACCCGGAGATTTATATATATATATATATATATATATATATATATATATATATATATATATATAGCGCCGAGTGGGTAGAATGTTTGCATTTTGACAATGAGACCCGGGTTCGAATCTCACCATAGCCGATTTGTCAGAAAGGAGACTTCCTGATGTTATCGAACAGGAGGGGGTCGATCCCAGCATGCGGTACCTTTGGAAAGTGCCTGAAAACCATACCACGGGTTGACCTAAGCCTTGTGAGTGAAATTGGGTAGCCTGAACTGTGCTAGCACGAAGTCACAAGTCATTGTGGCAGAGGGATTGAGCGTGATGGCCTTGTTCGAATTGTTGATCACGCTAGATAGCACTCTTTCCCAGAAACCGTAACTAAAGTCTACTCAGGATAGTTGCAATATAAACCACAGGTTGGCTCTGTGGGTGTTGAATAAACACAAATGCGCCCGTGCAAAGCGTCTGCAATAGGGATTGGCTAGCCGCCCTAATAGACAGGTATTCTCGAATACGAGTGGCCAACTATACACACACACACACTATATATACGTGTGTGTGTGAGAGATAGATACAGCGAGATAGAAAGAAAACAAGAATGTCTTTTTCTGAAAAAATCTGGTTCCAAAAAGGATGAACGAAAACAAAAATAATTTTAATGTACAAGACTATATAAGGTCTTCAAACTGGATGAATTGAATCTGAAATTGGCGCAGACAGAAGATAGAAAAATAAATCCTTTTTCTTAGCCCCCCCCACCCCCAGGTCCCAATATCTGTTGGCTTATTTAAATAATTGTTTATTAGCAACAAGGCTAAAATATCCTATTTCTGTCTTGCAGTCAACTTTCAAATACTAAATCTTTTAATGACTACTTGCACAGCTTTAAGATTAGAATCATTGGATTAATTAGCATTTCATCTAAAGATATAATACAGCCGTATGTAATGGACATTTTAAATAACAGTAATCAAAGATTAAAAAAAAAAAATTTAAGGATACCTTTTCCAGAAATGCGTTACAAGTTGGACCTATGCAAAATTTCCACTGCATCTTTGTAATTTAGAAAGAAATGTTCGTTTGAATGGTTAAAATAACCCTCATTACAATTGTTTAGAGTCCTTCATCCATTTAGGAACTTATACATTCACTCGGCATAACAAAAATCTTGAAACAGAAAATGGTTTGAGGTTCAGATAATCAATAGGAAACATCAACAGAAGGTGAGGAAACTAAAGGAAATGGCTTATATATAATTTGCTGCCTTTATGGGTGAATAATTTTCAATGGATCTGCTTAGCGACAGAGCATTTGTAATTCGCTTAAGGCATGAAATTGAATCACCACGCAATATTGATTTCTGTTTCCACACTGTGTGAACACACACACACTATATATATATATATATATATATATATATATATAAAAAAAGTTGTTTGAAGATTATAAGAGCGTGAAACGTAAGATTCGACCAGTGCCTCGTTCAGCGTTTTTTGCTCTGTCAGGATGGCGTAGGAGTTGAGCTCTTTAATTTACTGCTTTTGGAAATTTTTTTCTTAGTTTGGAATCACTCCACCCACTCGTCAAGAGATGCACACGACGTCACTTATACAATTCGAAATTGTATAAGTTACAATATAAAATGTTAGGATAAAGATCATTAAATGTTTTCTCTATGACACTAACAACATCAACGTTCCTGATAATGACCAGTGTTGGTCGAATGTATACGAAGAAAAACACAAGCTCTAGCTTGCTTCTCCATAGAATTGATCCAGATATATTAAAACTTATTCTTTAATTGAAAAAAATATAATAAAATGGTTGAAGATTGAATCTAAGAGAATTTGATTGAATTCTTGCTGCATACGCACTCTCTCGATATATATATATATATATATATATATATATATATATATATATATATATATATATGTGTGTGTGTGTGTAGAGAGAGAGTGTGTGGCATCTCATTCACACACTTTCACTGTCGAGACGGTTAAATGTAGCCGTCTCTTCTATTCCAATAGCTTCATATCTCGCACTTCCCGTCTGTGGAACTCCCTTCCTCTTATTTTCTTCCCTGATAGCTATAATCTTCAACTATTCAAAGGCAATATCAATAAACATCTCCAGATGCGTTGATCTATTCCCCGTCCTTCTCTTCATCCTTTCCTCTTTCATGCCTCTTTACACTTGCTCCCACTCTGTAACTCCTTGCGTTCTAGTGACACTCCCGCATTGCTTGGGATGAAAAGCTTAAATATATATATATATATATATATATATCTCCCTGAGGACCAGTTCAAGAGTAGGTCGTATAATCACACACCACATCTTTTAGAATCCTGGAACGTAGCTACAACACAAAGCTAGCAAGCTACTACTGGAAGAAGAGGCATAACAAAAGCCCAAACATTAAATGGAGTATATTAAGAAATCTAAAGACTAACAATACTCGGGAATGTGTGTAGGCTATGCTAAGAAGAGAAACTAGATATAGCAATGTATAAGGAAATTATTGAATTACTGAACGGGAGGTCAGAGGTCAGGACCAAGTGTAGACATGTTAAGAAGTTCAATTTGAGGTTATTTGAACCCGGATGAAGTTGGACATTTTTTTGTACATCTCTCCCACTACTTCCGGTTTCGAACGAAAACACTTAAGTTGTTGAGCTCCATGTCGTTGATTTACTGAACAAACCACCTGAGGAGACAGGAGTGGTAGAAACCGTGGTAGTGTTCTGGTCAGCATTCATTTTTTTAAACATTAAACAGCTCTGCAAGTCTGGTCTTCCAACTTGATATTGAACACTTAATGCGTACAATCGTAGCAAATATTTTACTGTCTGTTTACTCTGAGACACACACACACACATATATATTATATATATATATATATATATATATATTAGTTGGCCGTCTATTTTATCTGTTTTTTGTTATCCACCATCAGCTCATTTGATGACAATGGGCGAACCCACACTCACAATTTACCGCACCAAGTCGGAAATATAATTAGTAAATCAAATGAATTAGACGATATTTTTGTTTTTAATATGCAAGAGGAATTTTTTTTCTCCAGAAGGTTGTAACTGACTTTGGGGACATTTATACAAATATATTTTCAAAATGCTATTATTAAAGACAGTATTATAATAGTCATTTCTGTTTATTATTTATTCTTTAAAATAGTAATAGCATCGATTGTAGTGGATCTAGAAAGGGGGTGAGATTATATAAACACACACACACAGATCACTTAGAATGGAATATTCTCTTGTTTGGTGCTTGTTCATTTGTTAACCATTATTTTCTGATTTATTCAATCCCTGCTCAAGGAGGAAAGACAACACTTCTTGCTGACCAACAAAATACATGAATGTATTTCAATATTTAATAATCACGACGTGGTGCCATAAAGTGCTTGGGCCTGACGGCGAACTACCTCACCAAATCTGATCTTTGGTCATATGGACCGAGAACTTTTCGACACCTCCTCGAATATTGACAACTGATCTAAATTGAAGAAAATAGATTTTTGTTCTGTTTTTCACAAGTATTAATAAATTGAGGGTCAGTAGTATTAGATTATTATTATTATTATATATATATATATATATATATATATATATATATATATATATATCACACACACTTTCCAGAATAATTGAAAATAAAACAGTCGTAAAGCTCTCATTAATGTGGGAAAAAAATTTATACAACGTCAACAGCAACGGTTAAAAAAAAAAAAAAAAAAAAAAAAATCATGACATTGTCAGCTACTTACATTCAGAAAGAAATGGACACCTTATTGTTTTCAGTACAGAAAATATAAAGTGACTAAGAGTGTAGCGATGTACGAAGAATATTAAAAAAAAGTTTTGTCTTTGTCGAAGTACTTGTAAGTTTTTACAAAATCAGTGCAGAGAAAAAAAAATAGGTTCTTTTCCAGGTGTTAGATTTGAAAGCCAAAAAAAGAGACTCGCTCTATTTCCCTCCAAAGTGTTCCAACGGACATCTACCTATTACCGCTCTCAAGAGCTCCAATATTAATGCGGACGTCCCCACAAAACTCTACTCTTGAAATCACTTTTATTTTCATCAACGACCTTATGCGATGGATAAATTGTACAGAGTGTGATGGATAAATTGTTGCCTAAATCGCGCAAAAATGAAAATAACACTCATGTCAACGGATATATTTACCAAAATTACACAAAAATAAATTTATTCAATAAAATCGCCATTGGCTTTAACCACGGCCTCCAGAATCGGAATCTCCTGCAACTTTTCTGGATGGTCTCTTTAAGTTGGCGAATGCTGCCATAATCCTTGTCTCCAGTTCGTCTTTGGTGTTACAAAAAGTTTTGTTGGCCTCTCACTCAACTGTGCCCCACATATAATAATCAAGGGTCTTGCAGTCTGGGGAGTTAGACGGCTAGATATAAGGGGTAATGTAGCATGGTGCAGAGTCTTGTTGCCAGACATAGGGTTTTCCAGCAGGCACCCTTTTGACCTAGGGCAGCACTATCTCCTCAAAGCATTTGATGTAGGCCATCGTGTAAAGTCTAAGACCCTCACCAACAAATTCGGGAGTTCTTTTCTTATCAGAACGATCAGAGCGAATTTTCCGAGCTGCCGTAACTTCGTAATTACCATTAGACTCATCCAACTGTTTCTGAATCCTCTGCAATGTTCACAGATAGACAATGAAATGTTCGGATTGGGGCAAATGCCTAGCAGTAAAGCACGCCGTTTCCAAATTTCTGACAGAGTGATTTTTTTTTCTTTTTCTCACAGACGGTGCCAAACCGACCCTACTATATAATGTGCAGTCGACAAAATCAAAGACAATGCGCATGCGCGAAATTAAAATTATAAAATGGCGGAAATTTACCCATCACACCCTGTATTTACTCGTCTTTAATAGTAAGATTGATACATTCAATAAAAACTTTTTTTTTTTCTGATCTCGACAATGACCTACAATCTGCCGTGAACTGGGCTTGTTAACTTTAATGCCTCTAAAACAAAACTGATCTCTATTAAAGGAACCTTTTTCTTTGCCTTTCAGCAGCAAGGCTGATGCTAACCCTCCAGGAGAGTAACTCGCTTTGCACTCTTGGTCTCACGTTTTCCACCGACATGAAGTGGAATTAAACTGAATCAATTGCTAAATCTGCTACTAGGAAAGTTGGTCCATCATATTGCACTAGATAATTTTTCTTGTCAGAATCTATCTTGCACATTTATAAGTCTACTATTCGTTCAGAATATTGCCACCACCGGTGCTTCTGTTATATGTCTATGGAGATCCTTGTCAAAATCCAAAGAAGGGTTGATAGTGTGATTGGTTATCTCAGCTTCAGTCACTTTCCCACTGTAGAAAGTAGCATCTCTCATGGTACCCCGACTTCATGAATTTAAGCGCAGTACTAAATTGGCAATTCGGGCCCATCATTTTATAGTTGAAGTTGAATGTAACAATGTTAATTGTTTCTTCTCTTGTACTTCTCTTGCTTGTAAAATACTTACTGCTTCCTGTCAGCTATGATTTTCAAAAATTTATATGCAATATCAATCATCCTGTGTTTCCTTGAATCCTGTTCTTTTATTGTCCTATTTTTCACTTTCAGTAGTAGTAATTTTAATAGCAGATAGGTTTGCCTATTGTCTGGTTCACACTTCTCCCAGTTTTTTTTTTTTTTTTTTTTTTTTTAAATCAGGAGAAGAGGTTTATCCCTGGTTTCCTGTTTAGGATTTAGGTTTACAGTTTCATCTGAAGTGTTCTCATCCTCTTTCACTCTCAGTAGCCCCTTGTGTCTTGGAATTATCGGCTTACTTGGGATGAATTGATAATGCTGTATCCCTAAAGAGGTTACAGACAAAGGTGGTACTCGAGTGAAAGGAACAGCAACACGGGTGTAGATGAAAGAAAAGTTTATTGTAAAAGAGAATACACTACTGAAAAACACGGAATTAGTTAGCAGGCTAATAATTCCCAAAACAAGGATATCTACCAACCACCCCACATGGTCAGATGTGGCACAAGGCCGAATTTAATGTGGGGTATCTGAGGCTTGGCCAAAAATTACCCGTATAAAATGGGGTTGGGTAGCGATTTCCCTGTGACAAGACTGCCCTTCAACATAGCCTCATGTGGGGATCCTGTCTGCCTCTAGGTTAGAGACAAATCTCCAACTCTAGATTAATTCCTGAAACTAGTCACCTGGTATATCCTGTGCTCACTATATATATATATATACACACACACACACTGATATAGTCAGTCCACTAGAGGTGATAAGGAGAGTGGGACATTCCATTACAACAGATGAGGGAAAAAAAAAAAAAAACAAAAGAAAAAACACCTTACATCCTAGTGACTTCTTAACTTGCTTTGGGTGAAATGATAAATTCACTATGCCCATTCCCTCACCACAAGAGTTCCAACAGAAATCACATTAGACAAAGGAAATATGAATCTTGAAGTCAAATCTCAGGCATTAAGACTTCAACCAATGGAGACAGAGTTAAGAAAGGAAGAAAAGAAAAGGAGGAGAGAGAAAGATAAGTAGCATTAGAAAATTAAGGCTTTAACAGATGTCATTTACTTAGCTTGGCACAAGACCACAAGTATGAGGCAATCTGAAGATCAAAGTCTCTTAGAAAAGGTCAACCAGCCTAGATCACTAACCATTACCCTATCAGAGTGAAGGTGGGGGGGGAGTCTGGATTTTATTTACTAAGCTTAGATTAGCACAAAGCTAAGGATTAAACTCATTCCTCATTAGTAATGGTCAACTAAATTTGCTCTCTATTCATTACCCCACCCAGACGTATTCAGGAGATTAAACAGATACTGAAATAAGGAAATTTAACTGATTTTTAGAATTAAGTTTGATAGAATTAGGAGGTGAAAAAAAAAGAAAAAATTGCTAAAAAAGTAAAATATCACTTGACATGAAATTCATTGTTTCAATTTTGAATAAATAGTGAAGTGTAAAGTAAATTTGAGCACATTTTGGGCATTTTTTTCTCACAATCATTTTTGATTGGGAGAAAGTAAAATAAAAAGCAGTAACAGAAAAGAAAAAAGCAAAACAAAAAACCTAAAAAACAACAACTTTGCTTTGGGTTACTGAGGGAAAAGGAAGCAACATGAAAATGGGGTCGTAAATAATAGAAATTGTTGAAGAAAAAAAAAAAAAAGGAAAACAATGATTTCACAAAAAGAAAAAAAAAAGAAAAAAAGGTAGTTTTAACAGAGAAAAAGACTGTAGATGAATGAAAGTAGAAAGAGAACAAAAAAAGAAAGAAAAGGAAATAGAGAATAAAAAAAAGAATTTGTATTATTTTTCATCTTGCAAACAAAGAAAAGAACTGAACTGTTTTGTAATATCAGTCCTCCTATATGGCAGTGAATACTGGATAATTTCCTCACAGATTAAGAAAAGACTTGAAGCAACAGAAATTTGATTCTACAGAAGGATGCTGAGAATACCATAGACCAAACATGAGAGCAACAACAAAGTTCTAGAGAAAATAAAAACAAAAAGGAAACTTATACCTAACATCAGGTAAATATAGTTGAAATTTCTAGGGCACATAATGAGGAAAGAGGGCTTGGAAAATTCGACATACATATGACTGAAGATAAGCTCAGAAGAAAACTGTGCATAACATACCTAATGAGCATGTGTAAATGGATGGCAACACAGGAGATAACAAAATTTACTAAGAGTTATAAAGGACTGGAAATTGTGGAGAGCCATGATTGCTAAAAAGGAAGAAAACTTTCATTCTTTTCCTTTTAACTATAAGATGCCTTAAAGTCCCATTTACCCTCAGGGTGAGGCACTTCTCACCACCGGTGAATCTAATGTCAGAATGAACATGAAATAGTACACATACATCATAGAAATGCCCCCATATTACTACAAGTTACACATAAGCATATCTAATATTGGGTTGGTGCATAATTATCAGGCATTTTTAAACAATATTTATTATGAAAAAAGAAACATAATTCAACAATAACATTTTTAAATGATTATTCTGGAGCATATGATTATCAACACATTCTTATAACCCGAAAATAAAACATTTTTATTAAAAAAAAAGAAAAAAAAAGTAAACAAAACAGCAATTTTTTTTTTATTAACAAATAACTTGCCTGCAAAAATGCCTGATAATTATGCACCAACCCAATAATTTACCAAACCAACATAGAACTCTTCTGAAAAGCTAAGTCTTGATCAAATTAACTTTGCATACACACACATTATATATATATATATAAAAAGGACATCTCTATACACATACATACATATATTTACCTCCTTTTGTATTCTTTCTATTTAGTTTATTGTATCACTAATGACTACAAATGTTAACCATTGTGCTATAAATCTTTTTTAGTTCCACCCTCAGAGCTATCATTGATGTGGCATGCTGGGTCATTCAAGGTATCTCTTTTCAAAGTAGTACCCTTCTCTTCCTATCTATAGGTTAATAGAAGGGCAGACAGAGTTCTTTAGCCTTGGTTGGCAACCAGACCAGGAGAAGGACAACCCCAAATTCAAAACAGAGCAACAGCTAAGCATCTTTGACAAAATCATGGAGTTCACAATGACTATAATCTCAAGTACAGTGGAACTACAACTGCGTCAATGTTTTATTTATTACTAGCTACAGTATGCCTTAGAGATAGAAGGTCTCATTTCTCCTCCAGGGAATCATTTAGTCTGCAAAGAATTATATATCACATTTGATTAAACACAATACACGGCATACAAATGTCCTAAGCTTATTTGAAAACACACAAACATAATTCTATGAAACCAGTAAAGACCTCCTCAAAATGTAAAACTCACAGCCTTTCACATGAACTTTGTATAGACCTATATATGAAAAAGGACATCTCTACACATACCTTCATTGATTCCTTTTGTATTCTTTCTATTTAGTTTACTACTCTATCACTAATGACTACAAACGTTAACCATTCTATTTACATTATTCGGACTATTGTCCTCATCTTTGTCACCACATTTATTACAAGGTTTCGGCCGTTGTACTCTCCAGTATTCTTCAGATGGTTGGAATGTCGAACCAAACCCTTTATTTCGCTCACTGGGGTAGACTGTTCTAGTTCCACATGCCATGTCTAATGGATGTTAGTTATCAGTTATCTCCTGTTAATTCCCCTCTCCAGGTTCTCCACCACCTTAATCAGGTATTGAACTCACACACTTTGGGTCCTATCACTGGATACTCAAGGACACATGGCACAGTGGATAAAGGTGTTAGTTAGAATTATATGTCACATTAAACACAATACACATCATACAAATGTCCTAAGCTTATTTGAAAACACACAACTATGATTCTCCCAAACCAGAACTCCTCAAAATGTAAAACTCACAGCCTTTCACATGAACTTTGTATAGATCTATATATGAAAAAGGACATCTCTACACACACCTTCATTAATTGCTTTTGTATTCTTTCTATTAGGTTGGTGCAAAAATAATGACGTAATAATGTCGTTTTTTGACGTATTTTTTTAACGTCAAAAAACGACATTATTACGTCATTATTTTTGCACCGACCTAATATTTAGTTCAATAACAACAGACCTGTAACCTTTCCCTGTTGACTTCTAGGAGACTTGTGGTTTTGAACTCTTTACCCTAGTCTCCCAGTTCATAACTAGTGTTCTCTCAGGAAAATCTGCATAAACAGGACATCTACACACACTCTTACCCCCTTTTGTATTATTTCTCTTTAGTTTATTCTATCATCTATTCTAGCATGCAGCACCTTCGGAAAGTATCTGAAAACCATACCACGAGTTGATTTGAACCTTGCGAGTGAAAATGGGTAGACAGAACATGGGGGCCGTCGATAGCTGTGCTAGCATAAAGTCAAAAGTCATCATGAGGGTTTGAGTGTGCTGATCATGCTAGAAAACATGCTATCTTCCATCTAAGATGAGGACAATTATGAATACAAAAACATAGCACAAAATTGAGAAGTTCACAATGACTAATTCTAACTGTGACTAACACAGTTGCGTTGATGTAATATTTATTATTAGCTACAGGATACATTTAGAGCTAAGTGTTTTGTTTCCCTTCCAGGGTACTGTTTGGTCTTCAAACAACCATACGTTGCATTAAACATAATAATATACAGCATACAAATGCTCTTGATTTATTTGGACACAGAAACATAATTCTACCAGAAAAAAAAAACACCACAAAATGTAAAACTCACAATCTTTCATATGAACTTTGTACAGACGTAATATGAAAAAGGACATATCTACACAGGCACCATCATTCAAAAGATAGCTCATGCTATGCAGCCATTGAAAAAAACAACAAATTTCACAATGGCTATAATCTCAACTGCAGTTGACCTACAACTGCATCAATGTATTATTTATTATTAGCCACAGGACGCCTTAGAGGTAGGGCATGTTTAGTCTATAAAGAATCATATGTCACATTAAACACAATACAAAGCATACAAATGTTCTAAGCTTATTTGAAAACGCACAAACATAATTCTACCAGCAAAGAACAACTCAAAATGTAAAACTCACAATCCTTCATATGAACTCTGTACAGACGTACCTATGACCCCCCCCAAAAAAAAACAAAAAACAAACAAACCATCTCTCTAAATACCTTCATTCATCCCTTTTGTATCCTTTCTATTTAGTTTTGTCCTGGCAATAGAACAGATTGTTCAATTCTATGTAATTTTTTTTATTTTCTTTCTTATACTCTCATTTTGAAGAAGCTTCAATGTGTCCACTTTCAACTAATATAGAGTAGTACCTTTCTCACTAGATATATCTTTTCAAAAATATGTATAGACTTTAATCCCAATATGCCTACTTCATCAGTTGAAAATCTGGCTCTGCCGTTTTAAGATGGTAGCAATCAAATTTCTTTATTTGTTTCTCATGAATGTACCACTGCAATGTATTATTCAAGTGGGCTTATAAAGCTACACCCATCTATAGAATATTGGACTAAGTGAGGGAGGAGTAAAGTTTCAGGAAAATTTGCAGCCATAAATACTTATTTCACATCATCTATGTTCCAACATTGATATAAAGCCCAATTCTACCCTCCTTTCTTACCACTCATCTCTCAAGATATCACACTAGATCTTTTATAGGAGACAGGTTTGGAGGTGGCAGATCTCGGCACCCAGAACCTGTGCTTCTTAACCCAGACAAATTTTGAGAACAGCTGTCCCTTACAACTCTTTCAGCAGAGGTTAAATTGTTGGCCCAAAATTACATAACCAAAACCAATTGCAGTTTATATATATATATATATATAATATATATATAGGCTGATTGGCCGAGTTGTTAGAACATCGCTTTCTGACCATGTGACTCGGGTTCAAATCTCACCACAGTTGATTTGTCAGAAGGTAGACTTCTTGATGTTATCAGTCTGGAGGGGGACGATCCCAGTGCAGCACCTTTGGGAAGTGTCTGAAAAACATACCACGGGTTGACCCAAACCCTGTGAGTGAAATTGGTTAGGCAGAACACGGGGACTGTCAATAACTGTGCTAGCACAAAGCCACAAGTCATCGTGGACAATGTGTAAAGTTCAATTTTTTACTAAATTGATTTTTCTGAATTTCAAAAGTAAAGCACAACGACATTTTCTTCAATTTATATAATTTACTCTCATATTATCATTCATCGGGCAGCGTCTTATAAACCATCGAGTAAAATTCTGCAGGAAATGTTGTGAATACGGCAATAAAGATGAGGATAACCATCTGAACAATGTAAATAATTATAATACTTCATGTCAAAGACAGATACAGTCTTTGTAACTTTAGGGGAGAAAGCCTGACCATTAATGCACATTCACTTATGTGCTAATACCCTTGGGAAAGGTATGAATCCTCTTCTCCCACCAGCTATGGGTAAATAACAGGACAGACTGGGTTCTATAGCCTTGGATGGCAACTGGTCTACTACAGAAAGAAATGGCAACCTACTGTAGGAAAAAATCTGCCTTGTCAGTCATGTATTGAAAGATGCGTGTATCACGCATGGCATATAACTGACTGAAATGAATAATAATGCAACAATTTAATCACTGTCACAACATAACCTTTCTTCCATGGAGTGAAGCTTTTGGGGCTTGGTTGTGGAGATTTATCCTTGACAATCCACTGTCTTTTTGCATTGTAGTGCATATTGATGTATGTTCGTACACTGCAAACCTATTCTTAACTGGGAACACCAGGTGCTGTAAGCTTGGAAGTGTGGGTGGTGTAATAGATAATGGCTCGGAATTGTTTATTGGAGTTCCTATATTTGTCAAGTTCGTTATATTCACTTACACACAAATACCCATGGGAAAGGTGTGAATCCACCTCTTAATCACAGCTATGGGTTAATTAATAAGATTTGTTGTATCACTAAACCAAAAAAAAAAAAAAAAAAAAAAAAAAAAAAAATTTTTACAATCTAAAAAATATTTTCCGACTTTAAATCACCTGCAAAGGGTTGATAAGCCATAGAAAATGAAACAAAACTGCCATGTATGATTAATAGTTAGGAGGATACATTGGTTATTACATTTGGTTCCAACAAAACAGAAATTGCTTCCAACTCAATCTGATAGATTACTTTCCCCTCCCCTTTGTTATATCTCATAACATTTCAAAATGCTGTAATTTTTTTTATGACAAGAGAAAGAAAATTATTGGACTTAATGATTCAGAGTAAAATCAGTTCATAAATAATGACAACCTGCTATTAATGGGTGGGGGATTATGTTAAGTTTTACCATAAATTATCCTGTCAAAAACTAAAAATAAATACACTGGTTGATAGTCAATTCTATGCAATGATTTATTTTCCTCTGACTTTTAAATTTGTTTTAGTTTTTACTTAATTTGTTGCTAATATTCAAATTTAGGGAATTTTTGAAATATGCAGTCAGGTAAAAAAAAAAAAAAAAAAAAAAATTTAGTAAAGTTTCATGCATTTTTAAAAATCATTATTCATTACTTGATTAAAATTAGTCCCTTAATCTAATTATCATACACAAACATGAAATGGTGCAGTAAGACAGAGGTGGTGGGGGATGAGAGAGAGTGAGAGGTGGGGGGGGGACACCAGCAAACAGAGAGAGAGAGAATAAGAGAGATGGGGGACAATTACAAACACAGAGAATGGGGGGGGAACAAGTGCAGATACAGAATGGGGGCGCCAAGTGCAGACACAGAGAATGGGGGGGACACACCAGCAAGTACAGAGAGTGGGGGGGGGACAAGCGCAAACACATAATGAGAGAGCGTGGGGGTGGGGCAAGTGCAAACACAGAGAGAGAGAGCGGGGGTGGGGGCAAGTGCAAACAGACAGAGACAGAGAGAGACAGAGAGAGACAGAGACAGAGAGAGACAGAGACAGAGAGAGACAGAGACAGAGACAGAGAGAGACAGAGAGAGACAGAGACAGAGAGAGACAGAGACAGAGACAGAGACAGACAGAGACAGAGACAGACAGAGACAGAGAGAGACAGAGACAGAGAGAGACAGAGACAGAGAGAGACAGAGACAGAGAGAGACAGAGACAGAGAGAGACAGAGACAGAGAGAGACAGAGACAGAGAGAGACAGAGACAGAGAGAGACAGAGACAGAGAGAGACAGAGAGAGAGAGACAGACAGAGAGAGAGAGACAGACAGAGAGAGAGACAGAGAGAGAGAGAGACAGACAGACAGAGAGAGAGAGAGACAGACAGACAGAGAGAGAGAGAGACAGACAGAGAGAGAGAGAGACAGAGAGAGAGACAGAGAGAGAGAGAGAGACAGAGAGAGAGAGAGAGACAGAGAGAGAGAGAGAGACAGAGAGAGAGAGAGAGACAGAGAGAGAGAGAGAGACAGAGAGAGAGAGAGAGACAGAGAGAGAGAGAGAGACAGAGACAGACAGACACAGAGAGAGAGACACAGAGAGAGAGACACAGAGAGAGAGACACAGAGAGAGAGACACAGAGAGAGAGACACAGAGAGAGAGACACAGAGAGAGAGAGTTTGTTTTTCTAGGCTCACGTTTTCCAATGACAAGTGGAAAGATTGGATTGAATCAATTGCTTTGTCTATTGGTTGCAAACTTGGTTCAATATGTCATGTGATAAGTTTTCTCACTAGAGTCAATCTTACAATTCTACCATTTTTCTAGAGTATTCAACATTGCAGCTACATCTTGTCTGCTATTTATGTATTTAGAAATTCTTGATAAAATACAAAGAATTTGCAATGCTATTGGCCCTGACCAGGCATCTCAACTTTAGTTACCTTCCTACTGGTGTATTATAACTTCCTCCATGCCTTTTTTAGAAATACTTTCATGGTAATTGTTCTGATAAATTCATAAAGTTGAGTTACCAAAGAGGGAAGTTAAAACACAGTACTAGATTGGCAGCTAGGTCTCATCATTTTACAGCTGAAATCAGTTCTATGTTAACATTTTTGTCACTCACCTGTGGAACTCTTCCACCTTCTTGTTTCCCAGCCAATTTTGATCTTCAAAAATTTAAATGCAATGTCAATTATTATCTTCTGCCTTCCTAATTCTATTCTTTTTTTCTCTCAATGTTTTTCTTTCTCTCAGTCTCTCATGCTCTATGTCTTAGTAGCTTTATTGCCTTGCTTGGGGTTAAGTGATTAAGACAAAACAACTCACTTAAGCTAGCAATTAATAATTTGAGCAATCTAAAGAAACCTTGGGTGCAGATGATGGAAAATAAACAGCACAATCAGTGAAATGGCACAATCAAGAGGTGACTATGAGCCTGAATAATGCTTAGAATTCTGATTTTGGAAGCACCGGAGAGAAGAAGAAAAAAATCCATTTGGTTGGAAGTAAAGTAGAAGTAATTCTATTCAAAGATGAATGCTCGTTTTGTTTGGATTAGATTCTTTAAAGAAAAGGACAATAAAAATAAAATAAATTGTTAAAAAATATTATAAATAAAATAAAGCTTACCGCCATCTGTTTTGAATTGAAATTGCGAACTTACCTACAAAAAACAAGAAAAAAAAATTGGTTAAGAACGTTTCATAATCTTATTCTGAAACTAAACAAAAACAAAAAGGAAGACTTTATTTTTCTTTTCTTAATCTTCCTAAACATGAGATGATGGAATCTGGCACCTGTTTAACATTTGGTGTTTAAGTGAACACATTGGAAGAATGGAAACAAGAAACAAATGATCTTTAGTTTCTTTTTTATCCAATCAAAATGCCGTCATTCAACATACAATTATTCAACAACCAAATTGCTCATCAAGTATAATATATTCTGATTTTAAAATCAAAATACATGAACTGTTTATTGGGATCACTTTAGGGTCTTTTAGTTATCTAAATATAAGTAAAACTGGCTGATAACACAAAGCAAACAATATACAAAAAAAAAAAAAAAAAAAAAAAAAAAATTTACATTTTATCAGTATGATTTGAAAAACTGATAGATGTTTTTTTTTTTGTATGTTTTTCAATTTTCGAAATGAGAAAACTTCTCCCTAAAGAATGACATACAATATTTGAATACAATGACTTGTGAAGTTCAGACCCAATTTAAAAAAAGACAAATACAAACTGTATTTTGCATATTTATTGTGAATATTCACACGTGCACCACCCCACCCCCACACCAAAAAAAGTCAACAAACAAACAAAAATACCTCAGTGCAGTAGCATATTGCTGTAGGAAGTGTAACCAGAGAAAAGAGTTCAAATTCTAGTCTAGCCTATTGTGTTCACTTTCACATGAAAGCCTTTAGGAAAGGCATGAACCCATCTCTTTTCCACCACTACCCATCTATGGGTTAAATAGCAGGGCAAGTACAAAAATGAAAATTTAACATTGCATTAAATAACCAAATAATTTCCTTGGTCAAATTTTGTGCAGTTATGAATCTTTACAAAACACTGCAGGAATGATAAACTGACAACAGTACCAATTGCCTCTGTATGGGGTAGTGGTTAATGAGCTAATCTGGTTGACTTTTACTTCACTGAGTGCTCTATACTTTTGACCTTGTAACAAAACTAAGCTAAGCTTAGTATAAATGACAACACAGATCTCACATGCCAAGATGAGTTATTTACTAAATCTACTCAAGTCTGACAAAGCCAGTGGGAATATCTGACTTACAAAATGAGCTTGGTAGGTACTATGCTACAGTAGGTAGCAAGTTACTCAATGATGCTTAGTTTCAAACAATGACAAAGATTTGTTTTTGGAGAGCCCAGTGAGCATCAAGCTCAGTATGCTAAACAAAACAGTCTGCATAAGATTAACCAAGAAATCCTTTTTTTTTTTTGTTTAACAATTTGTGTGTTCTCATTAAAGAGAATTGCCTACCACTGGGCGATTCTCACAGGATGACCCATTAATGTGGCCTTATACCATACAAAGTTGTGGAAATTATCTTTAGTATTAGTTAAATTGATGGTTCCCAGGGTTGGACCTCACAAGATCCTCCCATTGTGGCCTTGTGCCAAACTAGATTAAATATTTAAAACAAATTGGGAGGAAGCCAAATGTTTTAGAAAATGAGGGCTTTGTCCAAAGTTGATCGAAGCAGCTTGATGCCAGATATGAGGAGATTAAAAATAAAAAACACACAACCAAAACACAAAAACACCCAAAAATCAGAAAACACACACACAAAAAAAAAAAAAAAAAAAAAAAGAGCAGAAAACACACACAAGAAAACAAAAAAAAGAACACACACAAAAAAACCCCAAAAGACAGAAAACACACACACAAAACAAGAGAGAAAAAAAAAAGTAGAGGATAAAAAAAAAAAAAAGAAATAAAAAATGAACCACACATATGTTTATATAAAAAAAGAAAAAAAAGAAGTTAATACAGACTTAGTGGTCAACATAATTGCCTATATTTTGCCATTGCTCATGGTCAGTGTTTCAGCCAGGTTTAAAATCTAAGTTGTCCTATAATCTTCCTTTAAATTCTTTGAAGGCTACAGATCAAGTTAAATCAATAATCAATATTATTTGGAAAGAGTAAAAAAATAAAAATAAAAAAAGTGGAAATTTATTTTCTTTAACTTTATTTAAGTCGACTTGTAATGCAGGGTTTCACAAGCTACTTTCACTGTCCAAGATGCAAGGTTTTAACTATTTGAACATTTTGTTAGACAAAGCTAACAAACATTAATGACACGTTTGGCTAAAATAAAAATGCTAATTTTTTAGCAAGAGATAACATAGATTATAATAAATTGGTGCTACATAATCTTCTAAAGTGGACCCTCTTTTGTTAGTCAGGATACATATAAGCAAAGACTTAAACTGGAAAAATATCAAAGCATGACATTAAAGGCTAAGATTTTATTACAGCTTACTTCAACTAATTGTGGTGTATGGATTTGAAATACATTTTGTCAGATCTGAAACTACAGTTCAGATTATTGGTGAAAGCTGTGTGAAATTCTTAGTTTTATTACAGATGGCACAGACAAAACAGTTTTGCCTATTGATTGATCATAGCTCTCCACAACATCTTTTTCTTTTATCTGACTACTTGGTGAAATCAGATTGCTTTCCTGTTGCTTTCTGTTTTGAATTTGTTTTTTCTAATTGAAAATTGTTCAATATTAGTTGCCCTACCAAGGCCAGAGAGCCAAGTCTGCCTTTTTAGCAGTAACTTGGGTTGGGGTAGAGAAGTTGATTTGTGCCTTCTCCAAGGGCGTTAGTACAAAGTGAAGATAAACTGTGTCCGCTCAGCTAAAATTTGAACCCAGCTTGCGAATTCCAGTTTATTGCACTTATAACCCTTACAGCATTTGTACATCCCATCTTGAAAGGTATTTGAATTTGCCAGTTGAAAGTGTTTAATATACAAACTCAATCTTTGTGTGCCATGTCTTTTAAGGACATAGTTTTCTACAGCTTCCTTCTGTTGGGCTTGGCAACACTTAGTTCTTAATATCTATATCTTTATCTCTTTGCTCAAATTTGTTATCTAGGCTACCCAGTTCTCTTGCAATTTCTGCGTTCTGGTAGTATTAAATTTTCGAAGCCTTCTTTTTTATTTTTTTATTTTTTATTGTGTTTTGAATATTTTAACAGACATTTTGTTAAGATTGCATCTTTCACTTAAAGATTAACAGATAAAATTTGTATTAAAAAGTTTTAGTTTATATCCTAGTTCAATGTTATCTTTGTATTCAGATCTGTGGAGTGTTTGACGTTTCTTTCAGCTTATTGTTATAAATCTGTCACAGAAGAGCTGCTCTTTTTGTATACAAATTTTAAACACCAAAAGGAACAATTATTATGGGACAGAAATAATAAGATTAAATACTAGTTATGAAAAACTTTTGAGAAATGACATCTTCCATAGGCATGGGAGAGTTAATCCATCTATGACAACCTTTAAATAAAATTTTGTTAATTGTCATTATCCACAGAACAACTCATCACAGCTGCTTTGTAGATTCATTACATTTTAATTTGGCTTTGAAAAATTACTTTGCAGTTTAAAAAGTCAGATAAAATAACTGGTTTATAGATAAGAGATTTTATAATTATAGACATTTTATCAGTTAAGCTTTTTTTGTTTTAGTGGATACTCATATTTAAGTAGATGTTTAAAAGGCCATTAACTTGGTCTCTAAACAAGCCTCCAAAGACCATGGCGTCCATGAAAGAGAAAAATTTAAAAAAAAAAAAAAAAAAAAAAAAAGAAAAAAAATCCCAAAAGAGTTAAATATATATAGTTTCAAAACGTAATAGAGAACTGAAAGACAGAAATATAAAATATTTGAATGAAAGTTTATTCTGTAATATATTTTGATCATTTTAATTATGAAATAATAATGCAAAATGAAAAATTTGAGCTCATGTTGGTATAGTAAGGTGAACATCCTACACATGCCCCACCAAAATATTACCATGCCTCACCAGTGGGGCATGTGACCCATGTTGGGAATCATTGGTTTAAATACTAGCTATGGAAAGCTTTTGAGAAACAACATTTTACACAAACATGTGAGTGTCAATGCATCTACGTCAGCCTTTAAATAACATTTTGTAATTTGTCATTATCCCCAGAACAACTCATCACAGTTTCTTTGTAGATTCATTAGATTTTAACTTGGCTTTGAAAAATTACTTTGCAGTTTAAAAAAAAATCAGATAAGATACTTTATACTGTATATACTTGAGTATAGTGCAAGTTTTTATAATCATTTTTTTTTTTTTCTTTTAGACAGCTAAATTTGTTTTTGAAGAGAATTTTTTAACAATCATGCATTTTTTAGTGTTGTTTTTTTTTCCTGGAGGGGTTAAAATTCATGCAAAAATTTCAGGGGTCACACTATACAGACCATCAGCATATACATGAGTATATATGGTAAATAAGAGATTATATATATGGTGGACTCTCTCGTCATATGAGGGTCAAGCAGCTCAGTCCCTAGGAACTGACAGCCAGACACCAGCACATATGAATTGATTGTAGTAGCAAATGCTTTGCGCAGAACCAACCACACTTTTTGAAGGCCCAAATACAGAGACCTGGTGCACTATGTGCCACAAGGTCCCCAAATGACACTCCGCAAGTTTTGAATTTGGTGTTATCCTTCTCCTAGACCAGTTGCCATCCAATGCTATAGAACCCAGTCTGTCCTGCTATTTTTCCATAGCTAGAATGTATATATTTTGTGATGTACGGTGGCCATTAACAATGTTAAGATAAAACAGTATTTAATTACAACTGCAAATAAATACTTAACAAGACCAAATAAATACTTAACATGAACAAAGAGGTAAAAGTCAACCAAAGATAATCATTTCAGTGAACAACTTGTTAGTAGCATGGCTTGGCTTAACGTCCAGTAAATCCTAATCAAAATCATCAATGCACAATAATTTACACTAATTTGATGGGATAGTTCCACTCAATGACTGCAGTCAGCAGACTGACACTATACGCCTGGTGGAAAGTCCAGAGTGTCATGTTCAAACCTTGGTGTCGGTAGTTACTCATTTTCTTCCTCTTTCTCATATATATATATATATATATATATATATACACACACACACACACGTGTGTGTGTGAGAGAAACATTAGTAAACAAATAAAAAGAAAAAGTTCAAAACAGCCAGCAATCAGAGAGACAAATATTCAAAGTTCTGGATAGTTGCAATCTAGTTCAATTGCCATTAATGAAAATATAAAGTTGCTTAGTTTAGCTTCAAATCAGTGTCAGTAAAAAATTTGGCACAGTTTAATCCTGGCTAAAATGCAAATAATTCTAGAATGAAATGATTGGCCTGTCCATCCAGCTTTGAAATGTTTTATTGGCATTTTTCTTAATAATTTGAATATGAATATTAATTTAAGAAAATCAATAAGTTATGAAATAATTATATTTCCATGATTAGACTCAAACAGTTCTGCACAAATATTATTAGAAATTTAAAAAAAACATTTTCCTTTGAAGAATGGGAAAGAATTTTGTCATATTCTAGCTTGGCACAAGATCAATTAACAGCAAACACGGCTGAATTTTTACTCGCCTTACTAGAGAGAAGAGAACTAGTTTGTTTTCTAATTGTGTTAGAGTGTTGGAGAGTAGGATTATGAATTTTGTGTTGTTGGTGGTACCTACTTTTTTTTTTTTTTACCTTGTGACCTTTGTAAGCTTGTTTTCTAGCACAGAGGATGAAATGTGGGTAATGAAGTCTAAATGTTTGTTCAATGTATTTCTCATTCTTCCAGGTATTCTATGAACACAATTTGCAAACAAACTAGTTATCCCTAAAATCAAGTTCTTTATAACCACCTCTAAAACAATCACACATCTAATTAAAAAGCAAAATAGATGCAACGACACATCAAATGCTACAATTTATGATATAAATAGCCTGCATTGTCGGAAAAGGTTACATGGGCGAAAAAGATAGAAACTTAAAAATCTGCACACACAAGAGACCTACATTAGGACAAACTTAAACCCACTTGCAATACACAAACAAAATAGGCTATAACTTCAATTTAATAAATTCTGCAGTGATTGGAAAATAGTTTATTACATGGAAAATACTTAGAGCGAGTACTGATAAATATTTTGCCATCTATAAACACACTTTATTATATCACCAACTTTAATCTGTCTACCTACAACCACAACTGGTGTAACTTAAATTTTTTTAAAAACGCTCGCTCAAAACATCCCCCCAATAAATAGATATTTTATATTAATAAGAAGTAAATAATAATAATAATAACAGAAAATAAATCACAACTTTGACTTTCATGTAATGATTGTGTTGTGTGTGAAACTCAGTGTAGTACAACCAGTGAGGAGACAAAAAAAAAAAAAAAAAAAAAAAAAAAAGAGAAAAAAAATATATTTATTATTAAATTACAGCATATATATATATATATATATATATATATATATATATAGTGAACATAGAAGTCAACACTTAGAGGTGACAGTGTTTCATGCTAGATGCAAACGTCAGGCTACGAGTGCTGTTATTTTCAGCAAAAATTTCTGAAAAATAACAGCACACGTGGACTGACGATTGCATCTAGCATGAAACAGACTGTCGCCTCTAAATGTTGACTTCTATGTTCACTTTTATATTTACACACGCTCTATCTCTGATATTGAGCGCTTTATCCCATAAATTTAGCACATCTTAAGACTATATTTCTTTATATATATTTATATATATATATATATATATATAAAAAATGTCTATACACTTCAGGAAAGTAAAAAAACTTGCCCTTTGTACTTTTATCAAATTGCATTAACACTTTACTATGGGGGACACTTTCTCCTGATTTAACACCTGCAGACGTTTACCTATGGTGGGGGGGACCTAAAAGATGTGCATCACAGAAAACAGACTACATTGGTGGTGCTTAGACAAAAATTGTAAATGCATGTGTAATCTGGGCACTTTGACAAATAATAAAATGTCTGGAAGCTATGGAATACCATTTTGAGAATCTCTTCTGATTGTAGAGTCCAAAGGTAACTTGTATTAATCTCATGATTTTTTAAATAAATTTAGTATTACAATATCTATACACGTTTTTCCTTTCCTGAAATGTGTATACATTTTTTGGTGGACAGTGTATATATATATATATATATATATATATATATATATATATATAAAGGTTAATAGAGTTGAATCAGACAAAGAAAACTGGTATTAAAAGTGTTCAATACATGTGTAAAAACAAAAAAACAACACATGTAGTGCTTTTAACTTTAAAATTCAGGAGACCAGTTTAATTTGGTACCTTGGTTTCAACCTTATGGAATCCCCAGGAAATTTTATCAAATGAACTCTTAATGCTTTATTAAAAAAAAAAAAAAAAAAAAAAAAATTGACGAATCTAATTTTTTAAGTATGTGTGTGCTGGAAGGAGAATGTTGATTAAACCTGTCAAAGAGCTGAATACCACTCACTAGTGCCCCAAAATATTGAAATCATTTTCCCAGAAAAATTGACAAGTAGGCAGTTAGTTGTAGTGTTAGAAAATTAGATTCCTTTCTACTAAAGTAAATAAAAACAGAAAAAAAAACCTTGACCTGATCTCTATGTATTGTAAACTTTTTTTCTTCTCTTTAATCATTTAAAAAAAGGAGCCAAGGAGTTTAAGGTGTTGGAGGGGAACAACAACATGTACACAATGTCAGCATTGTGTTTTACCAGACCTGCTCAGGTAATAATTCTGATATTACTAATAGTTTGGTTGGAAGGCCAATAACCTATCCAACTCCTCATGATGGGAGGCTTGACACAAGCTCAAAGTTAACATAGAACTTTGCATGCCAATATATGGGTGATGCTAGAAATTTGTGTTGAAGAAATTCACAATTCAAGAAGTTGTCACAAATGATAACATCTATATAAAGTTACAAAGTAACAGATTTAAGGAATAGACCAGAGATCATGTGTATGTGAACGTGTACACATACTTACTTTATATCCACCTCACGAATTTTACTGAAACCGAAGAATAGAACAATGTGATAACAAACAGAAGTGACAAAGTGGAGAAAGGTGAATTTATTCTCATATTTATAAGGCTGACATTTACTGATTTTTTTATGAGAAGGTGGGGGGTCCATTTTATGAGAAGAAGGTGTGTGTGTGTGGGGGGGGGGGTCCACTTTATGAGAAAAAAGTGAGAAGAAGGGGAACAGGGTGTCCATTTTTGTGAGAAGAAGGGGAACAGGGTGTCCATTTTTGTGAGAAGAAGGGGAACAGGGTGTCCATTTTTGTGAGAAGAAGGGGAACAGGGTGTCCATTTTTGTGAGAAGAAGGGGAACAGGGTGTCCATTTTTGTGAGAAGAAGGGGAACAGGGTGTCCATTTTTGTGAGAAGAAGGGGAACAGGGTGTCCATTTTTGTGAGAAGAAGGGGAACAGGGTGTCCATTTTTGTGAGAAGAAGGGGAACAGGGTGTCCATTTTTGTGAGAAGAAGGGGAACAGGGTGTCCATTTTTGTGAGAAGAAGGGGAACAGGGTGTCCATTTTTGTGAGAAGAAGGGGAACAGGGTGTCCATTTTTGTGAGAAGAAGGGGAACAGGGTGTCCATTTTTGTGAGAAGAAGGGGGGCAGGGTGTCCATTTTTGTGAGAAGACGGGGGCAGGGTGAGAGAAGGTGGGGGATCCATTTTTGCGAGAAGAAGGGGGCAGGGTGTCCATTTTTGCGAGAAGAAGGGGGAAGGGTGTCCATTTTTGAGAGAAGAAGGGGGAAGGGTGTCCATTTTTGAGAGAAGAAGGGGGAAGGGTGTCCATTTTTGAGAGAAGAAGGGGGAAGGGTGTCCATTTTTGCGAGAAGAAGGGGGAAGGGTGTCCATTTTTGCGAGAAGAAGGGGGAAGGGTGTCCATTTTTGCGAGAAGAAGGGGGAAGGGTGTCCATTTTTGCGAGAAGAAGGGGGAAGGGTGTCCATTTTTGTGAGAAGAAGGGGGAAGGGTGTCCATTTTTGTGAGAAGAGAGGGGGTGTCCATTTAATCAATTCAGCATAAACACACGGATTTTAATACTAAATAAAACTATTTATTTTATGCTGTTTTAGTGTGAGTTTATGATGGAGGGAATGAATAAAAAAAAAATACACTGAAATTAATAAAAATATCTCTATGGGTTTGCAGTAGCTTCGTTAAATAAGTGAGGAAAAAAGAAATCTTGAAACCAGCAGAATATACTGACATGTCATGCAGGTTTGTAAGAAGCCGAATTTATGATCATTTGATCGTTTCTTAAATGAGAACAACCTTGAAGACATTGTACACTTGTATTTTAATGATGTTTTATGCCAAGTGAGTAGTTCTTAAAGTATTTCGCCCCCAGATATTTGCACAGGCTAGTGACCCCTTCATTAAAAAATGGAACATCAAAAAAGCTTTAATAAAAGTGAAACATGTTAGATTGATAAATGTTTCCTACTAGTTCTCCATCTTATTGTATCAGATTCTGATCCATATTAGCGTCTAACATTATAAGAGATAAAATTTCATAGGAAAACTAACTTTTCTGCTACTGTGGTTTCACCACATTTGGAGTCTTCAGGCAGTAAGCTAAACTTTCCGGAAGACACCGAAGGTCGTGAAACAGCAGGTAGCAGAAAGGTTAGTTTACCTATGAAATATCAGGTTTTAAATTGATCTTTAGTTTTATTTGAAATTACATTGAGCACTTTATTTGGCACTGTTTTTTTGCAAATAATTTATTGGTATTGTCTTAAATTGTGTGCGTGTGTGAGTTGTGTGTATATATATATATATATATATGAGAGAACGGGGGGGTGTATATATAATATATATATATATATATATATATATATATACACGAGAGAGAGAACGGGTGTGTGTGCGTATATATATATATATATATATATGAGAGAGATAGAGAGAGAACGGGGGTGTGTATATATATATATATATATAAATTATTTATTTAAAAATATGATTCCAATATATATATATATACACACACACACACACACGAGAGAGAGAGAGAACGTGTGTGTGTGTGTGTGTGTGTATATATATATATATATATATGAGCGAGTGAGAAAAACAGGTAAATGAATATGTATATAATTTTTTTTTTTTTTTTTAAATCCTCTTACTGCACTGTTATAGCACCCTCCTAATCATCCTTGGCCACTTACTACCACCATTAGTTCATAGCATCCCCCAAGGGAACATTTCCGCCCACGTTAATATTTTTTTTTCAGCATAAACATGCTAAGTTTTATCAGAAAGTTGCCGTATTGTCCAACTGAAATGTACGCGCACCTAACACTACTTGGTACCTCGCATCATGAGTCAGTCTATCAATAAGACCAGCACAGTATATAGCGCTTAGGTTTTGTAATTTGAATTAAAACAGCCCTGCGAGCTGTATGGTGGCTAACATATATTCAAGCGTTGCGACCACATTAAATTTTGTGTGATGCCCTGCAAATCTACTGCAGAGCCCCCCACCCTGAAATATTTCTTTCAAGCTTTTGGCTAAGAGTCTTCCGGTCAAACAACAATTTTTGAGTGGCACGCGCATTTTAAGTCAGGGTGAACAACCACCAGTAAAACCATAGAAAGTGTGTATGGGGGATGGTATTATATAATACAAGTACTTACGATTAAATCAACTACCTCCCTACTAGCATGACTATTCGTTTGGTGCAAGAGAGACTTCTACGAGTGTGCACACACAGATTTTATATAATATATATATATATATATATATTAGTAAACTCTACGATCCTTTTCTTGAGCTGCATGGTATGTGCTTCGCTAAGGTTAACCAAGATTCCAAGGTTACCAAGCAAACCTGAAGAACACGAATCTATTCTATTTAACCCATAACTGCAGGGAGAGGTGGATTCACACCTTTCTTAAAAGCACCAGCATACGTTACATATAACCCCGATGAGCGTTTTTTAATGATACAAGTCTTACTAATACTATAGCTGTATGTGTGTGTGTGGGGGGGAGTGAAGCGATGGATTCATACCTTTCCCAAGGCTCTTTGGGCGTAAGAGAATAAAACGAACCCAACGGGAATTGGAACTCGGCTCTCCGATTGACAATTTCGAGCCATTATCCATTACACCACTCACACATCCAATCTTACAGCACTTGGTTTTCCCACGCTGTTACCCATCTAGGTACTGACCAGGTTCGACGTTGCTTAACTTCGTTGACCGTACGGGAATCGGTGTTTCAACGTGATGTGGTAGTAAGCCTAAGTCAGTGGAAAGAAAACATTTAGAACAGTTTTTATGCCCCTTGAGGAGGCACTGAGAGAATATAGGGCCTCAAACTCACACCTGACCTCAAGTGGAACCCTTGTATATTACCTATTGCTAAAGATGCAGGTAAAATAATAGGCTCCCTGGTACCGCTCCTCTTGCTATCTTTTACCTTTATAAGAGCTAGATCGGGTCGAAAATGGAATACTGTTGTCATATTTAGGCAAGAGCTGCCAAGACCACACTTTCTAGTCATGATAGCGTTCAAAAGCGTCTCAGAGTCCTTGTTGGAGAAGAATAATTTTCCATCTTTCACCCTCTCTCTCACGGGCCTCTCAGTGCTCTATCGCTACATGCATGGAAAGTTCTCGGGCGAAATACATTCCTTGGTTCCGCCAGGTCTAAATTTCACGATTAGGATCCGCCATGCCAATTATTAGGTTGGTGCAAAAATAATGACGTAATAATGTCGTTTTTTGACGTATTTTTTTAACGTAAAAAAAAACAAAAAACGACATTACGTCATTATCTTTGCACCAACCTAATACATAGTAGCAAACCACATATATTCTCTCTGTATTCCATCGGCAAAATGTAAGTTCCACTTGAACGGCTTCTTCCCCCGAACCACTGCTCCGTGGAACAGACTCCCAAGAGGATGTTTCCCCCGATAACTACACTCTTAACCTGTTTAATCCATATGAACTATCCCTTAACATAACCCTCAATCCCAAGTGGCCTTGTACAGGTTGAAACTTACTATAAAACACACAATAGACGTATCAGATATTTCGGATTCGGAATTCATAGAAAAATAGTTTTACGAATGGATGTAACTACTAACTAGATTGTATTTTTATTTTTTCAGTTTGAAAATTCATACATTTCACTAGTAGCACAGTAACTGATATTACGTATGATGAGCCAGTTTATTTTTTAGAAGAAAAATAATCTTACAATACTCATTGTCCTTTACAAGAAGACGCGTGTTTTTTTTTTTGTTTTTTTTTTTTACACTAATTCACTTGTTTTCGATTCTTTCCATCTGCCTTAGATGCAATATATAAATAAACTGAAATCCCTTTTTATTTGTCATTACATCTGGGTACATTTGAGATCGTTCTGTTTGAATACCGAAGCAAAGATTTTTGTCGAATACAACACGCAGGTCCGTCCAAGAGCTAATATATTATTGTTAGTTAAAAAGGTTTAATTAAAATACACAACTTAAGTATCCCGGCGACGTTTTCTTGAAGAGAGGAATGGGGAAAAAAAAAGAAAAAGAAAAAAAACGAAGTCCCATTTGTTTGAAAGCGAAGCAGGTAAGTGAAGTTGACCTGAATGCATTTATAATATTTATTTGAGCTTGTTTGAGATAAGAAACAAGCCGGGACAGCGCATACCGCGAACCCCACCCTTAACACACAGGCTATTCCTACCTCCAACACTTTACACCCTTCCACCCCCACCATCCGTATCCTTTTCGCTGGATTCAGTTACTACAGCAACCAGGTAACAATTGGTAACCCAGGTCAGACTCAGGTGTCACTTTAGTTAGAGAGTGAGACAGTCACACAAACACACACGTGTAGGCATGCAAGCAGCTTTTTTTTTTCCCTTTAAAATGGTGACCACTTGATATTTATTTTCTAAAGACGTCACCAGCCTTCACAGTAGCCGTCCTTTTTACTTTCTTTCCTTCACCCTACGGGGTGGGGAAGCAGCAGCAAAATGTATATATGTCAAGACATCAAGATTGTAAAAACACCGCCACTGGTATTTGGGGGGAAAAAAAAGTTTGCTCTGGCCAAATAACGCACAGATCCTAAATTTTGCCAATAAAACGAACAAAGCTCGCTTTAAATGGGTTGGCGCATCGATTTATCAGGATTGGCTAAATCTAGCAGTTTGGCGCAAGGCCAGTTACAGCTAGAGTTTTCCTTCTAGAGCAACAAATTAAAACTTGCGCTGAACGAAAAGGTTTGACTGCCGTTTATCGGACAATGTCAGCGATAAACAACGACTTAAATAAAACAATTAACTAAATGTCATAAGGAAGACTACAGTATACATTCAGGACGTAGATGATCATGGCTCTCCACAATTTCCTGTCCTTCGTAGCTCTTAATAAATTTGATCTTTGTTATTTCTTCTAAACCTTGTTCCACCATCCAGTCACTATGTTATGTGTCGTTTTCCTCCATCCCCTTTGATCTGTTCTCTGAGTATCATATTTTCCAAGCCCCCTTTCCTCATTATGTGCCTTAAAAATTTCAACTATTTCTTCCTGATAAATATAAGTTTTCTTCCCCATCCCCCGCCATTTTCTCTAAAACTTTGTTATTCACAAGTTCGGTCTATACTAGTATTCTCAGCATAGTGATGTAATCCCATGATAATATTTTGAAAAGTACATTTCAGGCCTCATAGAAAATCGGATCACCATAATTAAATTAATGTTACTATTTCGTCTACCGTTAATTTGTAATGACGTTGAATATAGTTGCTTACTGAATTCATTCTTTGCTACTGAAATTATTAGCACTACGCGTGTTTATCAATTTCATTTAGTCAACTGATTTTATCCTCCAAGGCCATGTGACCTGTAAACAGTCGTCACGCCATTTAGATTCTTACGCGGTATCAAGAATATGTAGTCTGGTGTCAGACTAAATCTCGTAGTCTACTCGCATATGTACGACGGTACAGAGTTTGCAACCATAAGATACTCTCACGCACAATACCGGACATGTAGCTTAACCAAATTTAAATGAGACATTCTGTTGTTATGGTAAGAGCCATTTGTCGATTCTAATAAGCGAACGTACCTGGTTCTGTTAATATTATTTTAGGAGAAGGCACACTGATGACAGACATCTTTATCTATATATAAGTTTGTTTTGTTTTTTTTAAAAAAAAAAAAACAAAACAAAAAAAAACAAAACAGCCGATGTTTAATGTTCCAGTGTTTATTTTTGTTATTTCTTCTTCTGGCCTTACGGCCACAAACGCCGATTCTCGTACGATCACCGAAGTTAAGCAACGTCGAGCCTAGCAAGTACCTACATGGCTGACCGCTTGGAAATATCAGATGCTGCAAGAGTAGATGGGTGGGTGTAATGAATATAGGTTCTAAATTGGAAATCGGGGAGATGATTTCCAATTTCAGGCTTAGATAAGTAAAATCATTATCTCCCTTCCTTACGAAAAAAAAAAAAAAAAAAAATAATCTAAAAGTATTTGCTGGATTTTAACCTGCAAAAGGTTGATAAGCCTTAAAAAAAGTCTATTTCGGAGCAATTTTTGAACGGAAGATAAATTTGTCCACTGTCTGAATACTTTCACGAGTAACTATCAAAGAATGTTTATTGATAACAATGTTATGATTGTATGTATGTATTTTGTTATGTGCTGACAGTCTATTCAGTATTGGTTTCTATGTCCACAAATGTTCTATTTCCCTATAAATAGAACAAAATGTAAGCTAAAAGGGACACCCAAAATTGTATATATAATTTTCGTACCCAAAAAAGTAATTTCTAAAGAATTAATCAACTTTATTTATCATCTGTTTTAAGTTTCTATGATGTTCGGACAAAAAAATGAAATGAAAAGACATTGAAAACTAGATATAACCAGAGAGAGAGAGAGAGAGAGACAGAGAGACAGAGAGAGACAGAGAGACAGAGAGAGAGAGAGAGACAGAGACAGAGAGAGAGAGAGAGACAGAGAGAGAGAGAGAGACAGAGAGAGACACACACACAGATATATGTGCGTATGTGACAAAGTTCAAAAGTCAACAGAGGACCAAAGGAGCGAACGCGCCCCAGCGGCAGCATTGTTTATCTACGTTCGGTTACACCTGAAAGTAAGAGGAAAGAATATCTTTCCCTTTTTTCTTTATCGACTTTTAAATAGCACCACCTCACGGGCGTTTCTGACAGAGCCAAGTGGGGTAACCCACATTTTTTTTTATTACTTTAAAACGTTATATTTAGTATATACAATATAGGATAGAACACTGCCACGTATGCTGCACAGCAACAGAAAGCTTTTACAGCAAAAAGCATCCTAACAAGAGATTTACATTTCTTAACTAGGGTAAAACTGTAACCGGCTTGGTTTAGAAAGGTTTTCCCAGCTGTAAGAGGAAGCAGGTATGAACCGTCCCGGAAGGTACGTTATCTTTCAGATATATGTATGAAGACTCTCGAATGCACAAGCCGGTATACGTAAATTTACAAAAAAAAAAAAAAAAAAAAAAAAAAAAAAAAAAAAAAGGAAAGGATATCTACTTAAAGTTAAGCACGTAAATCCAGTAAGGCTTATGTAAAGAAATTATAAGTCTTCTTAACCATACCCTATTTGAAAATGGAAAAGGCGTGTTGGCGGTTTTTTGAAGACAACCCCAACCTTAAATTATTAATTAATAGAAGGGGATAGGTTTGCTTTCACACACTTCCGCTTTTTTTTTTTTTTTTTTTTTTTTTTTTTTTTGAATAGAATATTTTTATCTCTTGTATCCGGTTCAGGACTGGGTTTCTGTTTTTACTTCTGCCTCAGCTCTACACTCCTAACGCTTGGCCTTTTTCTATGACAATATAACTCCACACAACCGTCTACCTGGAGTGGCTCCTGGGCCTTGTATTGAGTGAACAGGAGTAAAAAAAAAAAAAAAAAAAAAAAAATACTACTACTATAATACAGGAAAATATACTAACAAGTCCTTAAAAATGGCTGATGCATTGGCCGAAAAAGAATTGGCGACAATATTCACTACGGACAGTTTCTACACTCTTAGTTTCCATGAAAGGAAGGTGTAAAACCGAATTAAAAAAAAAAAAAAAAAAAAAAAAAATAAAAAAAAACAAAACAACATTCCTAAAATTTTCCACACTTATCATTCAATCATACGATATGTATAAAAGAAAACTTAATTGCATAGATAAAAGTCCTGGATTATTCAATTCAGAAAACACAGTCAATAAAACTGTAGAATAGCTTATTGTCCTTTTCTTTATTTTGGCTTATGAGTAAAAAAAATACTGAAGAATGAACAGTTCCATCTTGTATTTGTGAAGAAAATAAAATAAAAAAAAAAAAAAAAAAAAAAAAAAGAAGAAAAGAAAAGAAAAAAATAGATGTAAAAGGAAACAGGAACAAAATATTCGGGTCAGAGAAAATAGATGTCGCTTACAAAAAAAGAAAAAAAATGTCTTCTAGTTTAACCGTACTAATACACACTAGTATACTATAAAATAAAATGCACAATGACAGAGAAAGCGAGCTAAGTATAAATAGGTTAATACACCTTTCCCCTTCCACAACAAGCACCAGGCACCGACAAGCGAAATAGATGGCTCCGTACTCGAAGAAAGAGGGGGTAACCTGTATAGGGGAGAAGAGTTGGGGTAAGGAGGTCAGAGAGGATGGAAGCTGAGAGAAAGAGACAAAGTGAAGAGAGAGAGAGAGAGAGGGAGAGAGAGAGAGGGAGAGAGAAAAGAAAAAAAAAAAAAAAGAAAAAAAAAAAGAAAAAGAAATTCATACATAATTGCCATAATTCTTCAATGAGAAAATCCGGGTGGGGAAGAAAAAGATAAAAGAAGACAGGGCGAGAGAATGAGGGGCTGAACTGACAAGTAAGCTGAGGATTGTGGGCAGAGAATTCGTCGCACCGGCACTGTAGGGGTGTCGAGAAGAGGAGATGGGATGGGATAAGGTAGGTAGGTAAAGAAAAAAAAGAAAAAAGAAGAGTGCGTAGAAAGACACAATCACAGGTAGTTGCAATGGAAAAACGATTAGGAATCGTGATCTGCCCCACCCATTCCTAGTGAGGTCTTGTACCGAGTTTTCTTTGAAGAGCTTAACAAAGTAAATGTGTAACCAAGAAACGCAAGAATCTTATTTATTCATCAAAAATTTGTTTTTCTACACACCTCACACTTTTTGTTCTAAATAAATCTAATTTTTAAAGTTTTTCTTGCATCGAATTACTACCCGAAAATACAAAAAAAAAACCCAAAAAAAAAAAACCAAAAAAAAAAAAAACCACACACACACACACACACACACACACACACACACACACACACACACACACAGTGTTTGTCTGTTTTTCCCTTAACACCACTATTATTGCATGTTCCTTCGGCAATTTTTTCCCGCGACAAATTACGCTGCACTTATTTTAATTAACCGCATTACTTAAAATGATTATATGGCTAATTTATTTAAATAATTCACCGATTATTGTTTACGTCATTTGGTAATAATTCTAAGTAAAATGAGGCGTTAAAATAAGTAACCAAGTAATCGTTTTAAGTTTTTTGAATATCGGTGCTTAAAAAACAAAAAAAAAAAAAAACAACAAACAAACAACCCCACCCGCCAAAAATATTAAGATTTTAATAACACCCAAACATATGAAACTGGGTCTGTTTTTCTTGAGAATTTATAACAAAAATTAATCTAAATTTTAAAGGTTCTATTATGTAGGTACCTTTAAATACTCAGTAAAAAATAAGTATACATGAAAAGAAATGGCCCAAATTTAATAAAAACAATGTTTTATCGTCAAAATCTGTTTTTAAGAGAAAAAGCTAAATGATCTTGATTATAAAAACACACACACACACATATATATATATATATATATATATAAAACAACCTTCGAAATTTTGGTTAAAAACTATTTTTTCTTGTGTCAGAGGGTAAATTAGTCTGGGAAATTTTAGCTATTTTCGATGAATAATGAATTTTTACAAGAACTGTTTTCACCTTTTTAAAATTTGAATTATAGCAATTTAGCAAGTTCTAAATCTTTAAAATTTCCGTATTAATTTGCAATGGTAAAGTGATAGCGTTATTAAATTATGACTATTTACTAATCATAAATGGAAAAGCTCATTACAATTCAACGACCCCCAATATTTTAAAAAGAATTTTGAAATTATTTTGTGTGTATAAACGTGTCGATTTTTGTAAATACGGATGTCCAAACGCAACATTAGAAAATAAGAGCGGTAAGTATGGTAAAGTTATAGTTATCATTTCCTCAACAAGCGCCTTCGTAAGACTATAAGGCCAAAAATTGTTTAGAATTTTTAAGATTATTGGGTAGTTCAAAAAAAAGTAAATCAAAAAGGCGTTCACGTTATAGTCGTCAAGTAATTGTTACAGTTATGTCCCCCATAGAAAAAAATATTCTCAAACATAAATCTAAGGAGAAAGTTGTCAGCATCTCATAAACCCCCACCCCGCAATGTTAAAAAATGCTTTTCTGCGATATTCTAAACTAAAAATATTTGTTTCAAATCAGATTAATTAAACATTAAATCAGCTAGAATTCATGAAATAAAGTTTCAAGAAAGTATTTTATTTTGAAAGATTGTTTTCAATAGAGAATTATGCTGTGCTGACAGATTTGTCAATATGAACGATTTTAGCAATTAATTTTTACTGATAAAAAAAACAAAGAAAAACAAAAAACACAAACAAAAACTTATTTCAATCAATTTAAAATCAGTTTGAAATAGAGCAAAATATCTTGCTAATTGGAAATATTAAATTTAATCTATTAGCTTGAAAATAAAACTAAAATAACTCCAAGAAAGATTTTTCATTTTGAAAAATGCATTTTAAATCTTAGGTAACACTTTTTGTTGTGGGTGGGGTGATACCTGTGATCTGATTTTTCATCAATAGGCTACGCACTTATTGATTAGTTATTAACGTAAAGAACAAGAGAATCAATACTGCGGTGAGAAAATTGACGCGCGTGCGTATGTTGCCGAGTAGTAAGAGCGTTAGCACCCCAACCATGAGACTGGTTCGAATCCCACCATGCTCGATTTGAGAGAGGTTGATTACTTGAAGATATCACCCTGGGCGACATACAATATGTAAAATATCTACTTCGGCATATTTCGCAGATTTATCTGTATCATAAAAAAATAATAATTTTAAGTCAAATATTTTTAAGCTTTTTTTTTTTTTTTTTTTTTTTTTTTTTTTTAAATCACGGCGGTTCCTCCGCGAAACATGTTAAAGTAGGCGTACGCATTATTTTACATATTTACCGTTGTGTCGTATTCTCATCTAACTTGTTTGTGTGTGACTGGATTTATTAAATTGCCTTTATCATCGCTGTATCAACAGCAAGCTATTTACAGATTTACGTTGTTTTATATCTTGAGGTGATAAAAATTCCATTCTTATTCAAAATCTAAAAGGTAACAATTTCTTTGCCGGGATTGCAATGACAAAGTTGAATTTATGCAAATGACTTAGGCATGTAAACAAAAACTCAGAGATGAAACCAAAGACTGTCCCTGAATGTACAAAAACAGTAAAATAGACCTTGATTTTGAAATTGAAACCGAGTACGTGAACTGAACAAGATCGGGTCCGATTAGGTGTGAACAAGGAAAAGAAGGTTTGCCATATGGAGGATGAGGCTGGACCAGCAGAACACCAGCCGAAGATGAAAGAGAATGGAAATAGAAAAATATCAGGAGAACTGAACACTTGAATTATTGGGGTTAGGATCGAAATGGCAATTGAGGAGAAAAGATTCAAAGCAGTTGAAGGAAGAGAAGGAAAAAAGAAAAAAAGAAATAAGGTGTTTAGTGTTAAGGACGAAATTATTACTGATAAGGAATGTGGAAATGAAAATCAAGTTCTTAGAGTACTTTTTTTTTTTAAAATCAACATACAAGTAGCTATAAATGCGAAAGCGAGCGAGGTAGAAGGTGAGAGGAGCAGGGGGAGTGAGACAGAGGAGCAGGGGGAGTGAGACAGAGGAGCAGGGGGAGTGAGACAGAGGAGCAGGGGGAGTGAGACAGAGGAGCAGGGGGAGTGAGACAGAGGAGCAGGGGGAGTGAGACAGAGGAGCAGGGGGAGTGAGACAGAGGAGCAGGGGGAGTGAGACAGAGGAGCAGGGGGAGTGAGACAGAGGAGCAGGGGGAGTGAGACAGAGGAGCAGGGGGAGTGAGACAGAGGAGCAGGGGGAGTGAGACAGAGGAGCAGGGGGAGTGAGACAGAGGAGCAGGGGGAGTGAGACAGAGGAGCAGGGGGAGTGAGACAGAGGAGCAGGGGGAGTGAGACAGAGGAGCAGGGGGAGTGAGACAGAGGAGCAGGGGGAGTGAGACAGAGGAGCAGGGGGAGTGAGACAGAGGAGCAGGGGGAGTGAGACAGACGAAGTGGAAAAGAAGGAGGAGGCGGAGTAAAAAAAAAAAATATATGCAGGAATTGGAAAATAATACCACTTTCCAAAAATTAAGAATTAATCTCGAATTAATTTCTAGTCAAATGCATTTTAATGAAATGACAAAACAAAAAGCAATAAAATCTATATAAAAATATTCCCATGGAAATAAAATGTACATTGTCCTCGGATAACACTATTATTTTCAAGTTAAGAGAGGAAGAGACTATGTAGAGTGTGGGGATAGCTGAAGTGCATCATATCAAAGTAAAGAATCTTTCTCTCTCCCTCCCTCCCTTTACGAAAAGGCCAGACGCGAAAATCGCTCTAAAAACATTACCATTTCGGTCTTGATGAGCAGCCATAGCAACACCTTTACACAGATTACTAATAAAAAGTCAGTCAGGGCATTTTTAAAATGAATATCTCAAACAGGCATATTTATAAAAAAAAAAAAAAATAAAATAAAAAAAAATGCCTTTTTACGATATATATTATATAGTGTGTGTGTTTGTGCGCGCGCATGTGCGTGTGTTATCGGTCTGGGGAAGCGATCCCAGCGTGCAAAAGAGGTTGAAAAACTATACCACTGCCTGTGAAGGAAATTGGATAGACGGAATTGTTCTAAGATTGTGCTAGCACGATGCTGCAAGTAATCGTGACCGAGGATTTGAGCGTGCCGGTCTTGTTAAAATTGTTGAACTCGTCAGATGATGCGCTCTCAAGCAGAAACTAACCCAGGGCCGCTCAACACAGTTAAAGTATAAATCACAAGTGGGCTCTATAGTAAATTTGTCGGAGGGCAAATGACCCCAGGTGTATGGCACCGGGGGAAGGTGCACGTAGATCCAACCATGGATTGATCCAAGACTTGTGAATGAAACTGGGTAGACGAGACTCGGAAATTCGTCAATGGTTATTGCACTAGCACAAAGTCATAAGTCAGCATGATTGAGGATTTCAGCGTACTAGTCTTGTTAACTACTTATCATACCAGATTAGGTACTGTCTCCCCCCCAAAGTAAGTTTTACTCACAGATTGCGACAGCTATCAGAGATGAAATTTAAATTTTTATTATTGCATTATTCCAAAGTTTTAAGATATCAGATAGCTATTAATGTCAACAACTGAGCAGAAATAGTTATTAATTAAAAAAAAAAAAAAAAAAAAAAAGAAAAAAAGAAAGTAATTAATGTATATTATCTATAACTACATGCACAAACATGAGTAGTAAGCAATTGTGCATTTATAACGTGTCCGTGCATCGAATATTGTTTCCAAGTTTGGTTTGACGCTGCTTCTATATATCTAGAGATTCTCGATACTGTCTAGGGCTTCTATGTATTTAGCGAGCTTTTGATAAAATACAAAGAATCTGCAATGTTATCGGCCCTGATCTGGCACACTGCCTTCAGTTACTTTCCCCACAGACCTAACGTAGCTTTCCTGTGCCTTTCCTATAAATATTTTCCTGGCAATTGTTCTGATGAGCTTTCATCTTTGGGAGAAAGGTCTCACCATCTGGCAGCTGAAATAGCTAGATGTAACCGTAAGTTCTATGCTGACAGTTTCTTCTCTGCCACTTCTCCCTTGTGGAACACTCTTCCGGCTTCCTACTTTCCAGTCAACCTGGATCTTCAAACATTTAATTGCTATGTCACTTCGTGTTCTTTTATTGTTCTGTTTAATGTTTTTTCCTCACACTCAGCAACCCCTTGTATCTTTGTGGTTTTATTGCTTTGCTCGGAGTGAAATGATAAAACTATTTTTAACATTTTGGTGAACTATTTTTAGGCCTGGGTGTATAATCCGGCCCGTTGAAATCATTTTTATTACTATTTTGTGTTTAAACTGAATGATTTTTTTTTTTTAAATAAATGTAGTATTTGAAGTGAACAAACAACTTATTTGAAACTGATCATTTTACCGTCAGCGAAGCGACAGGTACAGACCGAGTTTAAAACAATTAAAACGAAAACGATGTCTCACATCAAAAGATGTCATGTCGACATGGTCAACTTCAAATAACAAAGCGATGCCTTTTTTTTTTTTTCTTGTTTCCCATTTTCATTTAATTCCCCACTGTTGTTGAGAGCGTCGAGATAAAAGAAAGATAAAAAAGAAAAAAAAAAAAAAAGAAAAGAAAAAAAAAAAGAAAAACCCTAAAAACTTAATTGTTTCTTCAAATTAAATATGGCCGCCTATCGTTACCCGCAAAGCACTGACTTCAGGACCTCCCACAGCAAGCAAAATATGCGGATGATGAAGTTCTTTTTTTTATGAAATGACGTCGTATTTGTAAGTAACCTACCCAAGTCATCCTGTACACTTTAACACATATCCTCCTGGCGTCAGTTTAAACCTGCGTTTCTTGAAAGGTTGTCGGGTGCGCCCCAGATTAACAGAAGAGTAATTTATATTATAGTATTTTTATATTTATAAAAAAAAAAAAAATCTATTTTTAAAACCTGCAGACACCAAGGCCCAATATCATTACAGATTCTTTGTATTTTATAAAAATGCAAAAGCATCAAACTTAAAAAAAATAATTCTATACATTAACGAATAAATGCCGAAAAGATTAAAATCTTATTCAATTTTCTTAGGGTTTTAAGAAAATAATGTCGTGTCTCCAAATTTATGTTTTTATTGCTCAACACAGGGTAAGTGTTGTTCAGATTGAGTGTGAAGGGAACAGTCTGCTTATTTTAAATATTCTCTCCCTATATATATATATATATATATATATATATATATATATATATATATATGTGTGTAAAGAGAGGTTTCATTGAATAATTTAGACAAGTTTTGTCTACTTATTTTCAACTGGATCCTTTCATATTCACAGACAAGCTTTTTGGTGTCGTTATGTATAAACACAGTAATTTTCTCTTCCTTTAATATGAAAAGATCCAATGAAAATAAGTAAACAAAACTTGTCTAAATTATTCAATGAAACATGCCTCAATGAAAACATGCTGCCAATATATATATATATATATATATATATATATACACACACACACATTAACTAGCACAGGCATATATACAATGCAGACTTACATACACGTATACAAATCACACGCAGAGTTCGTGACGGACAGAGAATCAGCTCTTTTTAATATAGGTTGAAACAACACTCTTAATGCATTGCAGCAATTATGACGTCTCAAGGATTATAAAAAGCTTGACAGAAAAAATATCCGGTTTGAGACGAGTTACATTCAAAATGAAATTCTAAAAAGAAACCTTTCTATTATATGAGAGAGACGGAAATATTGAGTCGAGATAAACTCACACGCACAAAAAGATTGACACATTGTTGTGTCGATTTGGCGAGCTAAGCAGATCTGTACTAAGATTGATTACTTTTTGTTATCTATAATTAAACCTTGGTCCAGACGAAATCAAATCCCGCGGTGCATTCGTAAGCAAATTTCATATAGTAGCGGGTTCGAGACTTAATCGTTGCCTTGTGTATTTGGGCAGCCGTCTCTCTTTAAGTTAATCTTGTTCAACGAAACGTGCATATACGCCATGTCCTTTCAGGATGTAGGCGATCATGACTTCACAGAGCCCATCCCTTCTTTATTGTCTGAAAACTGTCATGAATTCTTGGAAAAGAATCGGGGGAGTGGTTTTCCTTGCCTGCTCTACGGCTTGGAATTCAGAATTTTCCTTCTCTTAGACTGGTTTCCACCCAAGGCTTCTAGTTTGTGTGCTAAATACAAGACACGATTAGAATATCTTATTAAATTTATCTACTCCCTAGCCTATCGTGTTACATAACTCCTAACGCGGTGGGGATGGAATCATGTCTTTCCCAAAGAACATTTGTGTGAAACCGAACGTAACAGAGTCGGCTAGAATCCGAACTCTAAGTGATCGGAAGTCATGCCAGATTTTTTTTTTTTAGAAAACTATTCTAGAAAACCTGGAAATTAACATTTTTTTCCAATCCTTACTCGCTTAATATTCTCAACTTAGACAATTCCATAACATGTCCTTTGAAATATTCTCTCAGGCTTTTTGTGTTTGGTCAAAATCAAGATAACTTCGCATTGTAATCTTAACACGCATACTATTATATACTAAATACAGATACCGTTTGGAATTGTCATGCCGGTGAGAACGTTTCAATAACTAAAATAATAATAAATTTGAACAAAATAATAGTGCCGCGAAGAGAGGAAAAAAAGCGCGTACAAAAATAGGTACCGTACAGCGTGTGTGGAATAGCTAGAGATGGGAGGAGAGGATCCATGCCCCCACCCCGGCATTTGTACCAAAGTGATTAGTATGAAATTTAAACATGACCATTCTAATTTTAGCGAAGATTTCCATTATCGTATCTAACATCTATAGAAGGATTCACCGTCATGGATATCCTTCGGCAAATACCATTGTGAAGACTATGAATCCATCTCTTTTCTCCCCAGATATGGGTTAATTAGTATAACCAAAATTTTTAAATTTCGGCATTAAATAACCTATACAGGACGATATGCCGCTATAAAAAAAAAAGTAAAAGAAAAAAAAAAACAAAACAACCAACCAATCAACTTGTTTTCACTGAGCCTAAGTTTGTACTATTCGACCTGATGTTTGAACTCACAATTAGTATGCCACCAAATTTACGAACCAGTGCGAGATAGCCTTACACAGAGAGGAGGAATGAGAATTTACTCTCATGGGTTAAATTCCAAAGTCCAGTTCAAAGTTCCCTAAAAGTTGTCCAGATCGACAGAGACCTGAATAAAGCCAGAGAACGCAATTGCAAAAACGTTGTGATCATCAAGACGGAAACATTATTCCGAGTATATTATTATTATTAATCTTTCTGTGTCATGGACGTGCGAGAGCACAGATATCTGCTATATATTTAGGCAGCAACCTTTCTTTTATAGATAATTATTGATGACGTCTTAAGACTCTTGAAGCGCTTTATATAAACAATTTAAGTTAACCTTACCCTGTTTAGTAACGGTTCTAACGGGTTGGCTGTCTTTTAAAAGACACCTTAACATGAAATCACAGCTACATTTCTAGCACAACTTAGAACTTCCAAACCACAAATTCGAACATAAACAGTGAAAAATGTAAGAACAACCCCCTTGAAAAATGGTCACTGAATTGGCCGAAAGCGCTTGGGACAATAATTATTACAGTTTCTACACTCTCTTATCACTTCCCCTCTCAAAGAAAAGCTGTAAGAACATTAGAAAAACTTAAAATTTCCTTGTCTGTTACAGTCAATGAAATGTGTGTGTATATGTAGGTTATCACAAACACAAGATACTGCTTAAAAATGGATTAACGCCCATGAATTACGCTGTTGGCTCCCCTAATGGAAAATGAATTCGATTTGGTCGGGTGGGGTATATGCAGTAAGTGTTGAATTTACGTTTGCTGATCGATAGCGAAGGTGTGGCATTTTGGGTAGGGGGGGGAAGATGAAGCGAGAAGAAACAGCATATATAAATAATTAAAAAAAAGAAGAAAAAAAAAGAGGATGCGTGATGAAGTAGAGGAAAAGTATAGATAGATAGAGAGAGAGAGAAAAAAAATTAGCGAGGGTAGAAATCCAAAGCATCTTAGAAAATTTCGCCTTAAGCGATCGAACTAAGACAACAGAGTGCGGTCGAGATAGTCGTCTTGAAATTGTCGTCTTGAAATCAGGCGAGCGACAAATCTACCGGCTAATCTGCGAGGGAAAGAGTTAAAAACACCAGCCCGACTTGCTGCAAATTGTGTCCCCCCAGGATAGACAAATAGATTGGAGAAGCAAATTTGTTAACGTTAAACGTGAACAATGGTGAAATGAAGACGACATGGAATTATGGCAAAGAATTGAATAAGGAAAAGACAAATGGAAGTTGATTGAATTACTAACAAGATATGAAAAGAAACACGTGTGGGGGGAGAGAGAGAGAGAGAGAGAGAGTGTAGGGCGTGGAGAGAGAGTGTAGGGCGTGGAGAGAGAGTGTAGGGCGTGGAGAGAGAGTGTAGGGCGTGGAGAGAGAGTGTAGGGCGTGGAGAGAGAGTGTAGGGCGTGGAGAGAGAGTGTAGGGCGTGGAGAGAGAGCGTAGGGAGAGAGAGAGCGTAGGGAGAGAGAGAGAGAGAGAGCGTAGGGAGAGAGAGAGAGCGTAGGGAGAGAGAGAGAGCGTAGGGAGAGAGAGAGAGCGTAGGGAGAGAGAGAGAGCGTAGGGAGAGAGAGAGAGCGTAGGGAGAGAGAGAGAGCGTAGGGAGAGAGAGAGAGCGTAGGGAGAGAGAGGGCGTAGAGAGAGCGTAGGGAGAGAGAGGGCGTAGAGAGAGTGTAGGGAGAGAGAGGGCGTAGAGAGAGTGTAGGGAGAGAGAGGGCGTAGAGAGAGTGTAGGGAGAGAGAGGGCGTAGAGAGAGTGTAGGGAGAGAGAGGGCGTAGAGAGAGTGTAGGGAGAGAGAGGGCGTAGAGAGAGTGTAGGGAGAGAGAGGGCGTAGAGAGAGTGTAGGGAGAGAGAGGGCGTAGAGAGAGTGTAGGGAGAGAGAGGGCGTAGAGAGAGTGTAGGGAGAGAGAGGGCGTAGAGAGAGTGTAGGGAGAGAGAGGGCGTAGGGAGAGAGAGGGCGTAGAGAGAGTGTAGGGAAGGAGAGGGCGTAGAGAGAGTGTAGGGAAGGAGAGGGCGTAGAGAGAGTGTAGGGAGAGAGAGGGCGTAGAGAGAGTGTAGGGAGAGAGAGGGCGTAGAGAGAGTGTAGGGAGAGAGAGGGCGTAGAGAGAGTGTATAAAGAGGGAGAGAGTGGGGTGTAGTGTGTGGAGAGAGAGAGAGAAGTTGGGTAGAGAGATGAAGCAGAAATTTTGGTTAGCTTTACAGGAACATGAACACCATTTGATGGCGCCGCCGTCAGACAGCGACACCAACAAATTTCTACGCTGGATGAAACGTGTTCATCCAGAGTCATGGAAAGAGAGCCAAGATAGCATGTCACACCAACACCTACTTTGGTAATTCTACACGCTTTAATATCACCTTAAAAATTCTGATAAGCGTAAAAATTTGATTTATTATTAAAGAATCTGAAGGAAGCGACGGGGAAGAATATCAGTTACGCTCTTTAATTTAACACAAAGACTGAAAATTAAACTCAAATTATTATCATCATTAATAAAAACTACGTAAAGATTTAATTACAGTCCTTAATTTTTTTTTCATTCTTGGACAGATATTGATCTTGTCGGAAAATGTCCTTTAAAATCCCAACTATTTTTCTTTACGATGACATCTCGTGGAGACGACGAAACAGAAATCAATACTAATCAATATAGACGATCGATCTAAAGAAGGAAGTGGAGAAGGTCGATCATCAATATGTGGATAAGAGACAGAAATAATCATGCACAGAAAATACAGATCTGCTGCTGTAGAGCAACATACAACACACCCCCTCGTGCGCATCACTAAAAGTCGGAGATTGAGAGGCACAAAGTGAAAACCTGCGAGAAGAGCCTACCAGCTATTGCTCTACGGTTGGAGACTTAATAATCTTTGGTTGGCACAAGGCCAGAATATGTCAGTCTGCCTCGTTCTTACCCCACAAGTTTTGGTTGTATATATAAAGAAAGGTTTTTAAAGTGTTCAATATTGCCAGGTGAGAGTAGTTTAGTGGTTAGCGCCATGGAAAATAGAAGCGGAGTTTATTTGTTAACGGCAATAACCCATCACTTCTTACAACACTCAAGGCAAACTGGTTGTCCTAGCCTTGGTTGATAACCAGTCTAGGAGAATAAAGGCAATGAAACAAATAGTTGAAGTAAACATGCAAAATGAGAATCTACTGACGACACAACAGAACGTTGATCAAAGGGATAAAAACAGACTATCACAAAAATGACTGCAGATTTGAGCCCCGTTTAAAAGAGGCTTTTGTGGTTGAACTGATTACGTCATAATCCGGGACAAATTGAAGATCTTATAGGAAGCAACTTGACCATCACTAATCAGTCACTAATTTCCACGAGAAGAATTTCGGATTTCCCGGGTCGTCGCCTGGAACCGTCACTGCAACCAGACGGCTCATCACATGTTTTTGAGCACTTTCAAAAGCTGGTTAGATATTTTTGTTCCTTTTTATTATAGCCCTAGTCATAGCTTTTAATACATACAGGAAGTAACACCATACGTTGTCCGTAATAGATAAATTAAAAGAAAATGAAGTGAAATTTATTTTTTAAAACCAATATTCACTATTTGCAGGGTATTTTATATAAAGTAGGATCAAATGGTTAACTTAGGTTAAATGTATTCTGACTTAAACATCAATAATCCGGCAAAGGTCTATTCACCAGAAGATTACAGCAGCGAACGAAGTCCCGTCCTGTGTATGACGATAAACTACATCCGCGTCCCGAGTAAAACGATAAATTACACCCGGCAGCAAGGCCTCTGTATAGAGGCCTTGAGGTGCGTGGAACTACCTGTCAATTGCTGGTGTTCCCAGGTCCACCCTGACCCGGGATGGTAGCAACTGTTAGGGTTCCAGCTATGGGTAAATAGTTAACCTTCCAAACTGGGGTCAAAACACCATGAAAGTGTAAAAATAGGTTTTAATACTAGAAATAATTTGTAAAAAAAATATTTCCAGCAAATAATTTCTGGAAAAAAAAATAAAAAAATTTAGCAACAATAAAAATTTTGTCGGCATTAAATAACCCATTGAGGTTGATATGCCGTAAAACAAACCAAACCGAACGAAGACGGATTAATGATGGTCAACTTCACGCTACTTATTTTGACGACCGACGAATATTCGACTGTAGGAAAATGTGGTTTAACAAACAAGATGTGGTCAAATATGAATAATGAATGCTAAAAATCATAATTTGCAGGAGAGAAAGGATAGCTTTTTTTATTATTATTGGGTGACTGATTGATAGTAAAAGCATGGAAGACTATGGAAAATTGTTGAAAGAAGCCAACTAATAGTGATAGCAACAACTGAAATTAGATTTCACGAGAACTGTAACATCTGAGAGAATGGGTGAACACACAGAGAGAGAGAGAGAATGGGTGAACACACAGAGAGAGAGAGAGAGAATGGGTGAACACACAGAGAGAGAGAGAGAGAATGGGTGAACACACAGAGAGAGAGAGAGAGAGAATGGGTGAACACACAGAGAGAGAGAGAGAGAATGGGTGAACACACAGAGAGAGAGAGAGAATGGGTGAACACACAGAGAGAGAGAGAGAATGGGTGAACACACAGAGAGAGAGAGAGAATGGGTGAACACACACACAGAGAGAGAGAATGGGTGAACACACACAGAGAGAGAGAGAATGGGTGAACACACAGAGAGAGAGAGAATGGGTGAACACACACACAGAGAGAGAGAATGGGTGAACACACACACAGAGAGAGAGAATGGGTGAACACACACACAGAGAGAGAGAATGGGTGAACACACACACAGAGAGAGAGAATGGGTGAACACACACACAGAGAGAGAGAATGGGTGAACACACACACAGAGAGAGAGAATGGGTGAACACACACACAGAGAGAGAGAATGGGTGAACACACACACAGAGAGAGAGAATGGGTGAACACACACACACACACAGAGAGAATGGGTGAACACACACACAGAGAGAGAGAATGGGTGAACACACACACAGAGAGAGAGAATGGGTGAACACACACACAGAGAGAGAGAATGGGTGAACACACACACAGAGAGAGAGAATGGGTGAACACACACACAGAGAGAGAGAATGGGTGAACACACACACAGAGAGAGAGAATGGGTGAACACACACAGAGAGAGAGAGAATGGGTGAACACACACAGAGAGAGAGAGAATGGGTGAACACACACAGAGAGAGAGAGAATGGGTGAACACACACAGAGAGAGAGAGAATGGGTGAACACACACAGAGAGAGAGAGAATGGGTGAACACACACAGAGATAGAGAGAATGGGTGAACACACACAGAGATAGAGAGAATGGGTGAACACACACAGAGATAGAGAGAATGGGTGAACACACACAGAGATAGAGAGAATGGGTGAACACACACAGAGATAGAGAGAATGGGTGAACACACACAGAGATAGAGAGAATGGGTGAACACACACAGAGATAGAGAGAATGGGTGAACACACACAGAGATAGAGAGAATGGGTGAACACACACAGAGATAGAGAGAATGGGTGAACACACACAGAGATAGAGAGAATGGGTGAACACACACAGAGATAGAGAGAATGGGTGAACACACACAGAGATAGAGAGAATGGGTGAACACACACAGAGATAGAGAGAATGGGTGAACACACACAGAGATAGAGAGAATGGGTGAACACACAGAGATAGAGAGAATGGGTGAACACACACAGAGATAGAGAGAATGGGTGAACACACACAGAGATAGAGAGAATGGGTGAACACACACAGAGATAGAGAGAGAGAGAGAGAGAGAGAGAGAGGGGAGTGTATGAGGATGAATGAATACATTTCAGATACTATCAATTTTATCTCCGCCCTGCCTAACGGCAGAGACAGTTGTAGTTCTCGCCCTACTAACAAAGCTTGGTTACCGAAAGCAATCTTTTCACAAAGATTTCACATCGCTAAAAAGTATCTTCATGACTTTTCATGCTCTCGAATAGAGTAAGCAGTCCATAATGGAAACTGATTCCCCAAAAGTTTTTAACAGACTTTTTGCAATTTTAAAAGGTAAGATAAAAAATAAATCGTCAGAGATTCACACTAAATCTTTTCGGTGTTTATTTCCGACAAAACGCTGATAATTCTGGCCCACAAAAATTTCCGACATATTTAATTCCATATTTTTGCGCATTTTTTTTTTCTGCAATTTTTACCAATCTTCGATTCTTTTTGTTTGATTGGTAAGGGGAACCAGAATACGATGAACTTGCTAAGAATTAAATCATTCCATTATTACTACTATTGCTGGTTTTAAAAAATATTTCTTCAATGAAGTTACATGTGATGCACACTCCAGTGTGTGCGTGTCGAATATTGCATCGTCTATTTGGTATGATTTATTAATAGAAAAAGTTAGCGGAATGGGAGGAGAGTAAGCGAATGGAATATCAAAAACAGGCCAAAAGAAGAAGAAATAGAAGAGAAGCGTGCTCATTTTGGGGGGTAACACATCATCCTCACTATGTCTGCCATGTTTCATCGCTGAAGCGATGGGTGAGGATTTTTAGTGAGGAATCAATCCGTTCTCTTTTCGTCATTTGGGTTAAGAGGCTAAGAGACGAAGAAACAAACATTTCCTATGAAATGTAAAAAGACACCAGAAGGAAGTAGGTACTGAGACAGGAAGAGCCACATGCAGAGAAAAAGGAGAGAGAGAGAAAGTGAAGTCGGCTCATAGAAAGCGAGAGAGAGAGAGAGAGAAACAGAGAAGTCGACTCGTACAGAGTGTGAGCTATATATATATATATATATATATATATATATATAGATAGAGAGAGAGATACTCGTAAGCAACGAGAAAGTGAGCTGAAATGCTTAGTTATCGTCTTCCCCCTAAAACTGACCGAATGACCTAACATCTGATTGTGTGCGTGTGTAAAGGGGGGAACTTTTCTCGAGCCGAGAACTTTTCAGCAGTCTTTCGTGCAAGTGCAAATAAAAGTTATCACAAAGTGTGTGTGTGTGTGTGTGTGTGTGTGTGTGTGTGTGTGTGTGTGTGTGTGTGTTTCATCCTCCGTACTTGTGACATTCACTCCCGATGACATTTAAACATTTCTCTTCATAGGTTATTCCAGCGGGAGACGACAGATTAATAACATTTAAGAAGTGGAGAAAAAGAAAGAAAGCAGAAATCAAAGAATAGCATTGGAGTGGCGGTGGGAATGGAAACCTATTCTCTACAACTACCACGGCGGCCATTATTTTCAGTTTACCTCTTCAAAAGGTCTCGTCGGCAAACGTTGCACGATGTGCACAACATCAGCCCAACCCCCATCTTTCCACTAACATCACAGCCAGATGTAAAACAACAGTATTATCTATTTATTTATTTTATTTTATTTTATTCCTATAACAAGATCTTCAGAGAAATAACAGAAGAAAAAAAAAAAAAATCTCGTTGTTCGTTTTGTTAGCGGTTAAGGATGGCCTCTTACGTCACTTCCTGAAAATTCAGCGTCTGTCAAGGTTCAGGTGAAAATAGGGGGCGGGGAAGGAATGTTAAAACGGAATGCGAATGGATAATTAAAAGACCGGGAGGGGAGGAAGTTTATCCACTTCCCAAGAACAGACTTTATGTTATTAGTGACAAACCAACGCTACTACCATTTCGATGTCTGTTTTTACATCCTCATAAACACACTGAAAGATAAAATTCATTAATCCTTTACTCTCTAAGGTTTTCTACAGAGATAAAGTGGAAAGTTTACATAGAATCAATTGCTAGGTTTGTTGCTAGTCTCACCAGAATCTACATATCTATAAGTCCACCATTCGTCCAGGCACTGAATATTTCTAACCCAATCCTGTCTGGCGCTTTTGCCTTCCATCAGCATGGCTGATGCTAACCGCCAGAAGAGCAACTCACTGTACCTTTTGGGTATCACGTTTTCCACTGACATGGAGTGGAATAATTATACTGAATTACCGTATTTGACGGCATACAAGACACTTTTTTTTAAAAACTAGAAATATCTTAAAATTCCATTGCCTCTTATATGCCATATGTAGGTTTAAAATTCGCGATAGTCGGCCGAAATTAGCGACCTGGCAACTCCTGTTAGCTTAGACTTTAGAGTAGAGTTTCCGAACCTTTTCTCAATCAGCGCCCCCTTTGGGCACAAACTTTTTGTCAACGCCCCACCCCCCTCGTCAAATTAAATTTCGAATATTATACTGAATTGCTATGAAAGATGAATTCAGTATAATATTGTTAAATTATAATACCTATTGTCATTATTTAAAAGGCTATTTATGCAGATTAAAAGTGTTATCATTGATAATCATTATATTCATTTTATCCCACTTAATATTAGTACTTTGTTTCACTAAAATTATATGCAATAAATTCAAATTATATATTTTTAAAATATATTTGTTTCATTATTTTTCTTGCAATAATTTCCGGTTGCATTGGTATAAATACAATCAGAATTTTTATATCCTAATTATTCCACTAAGACATTTACAAGACGCACGTTATACAGATCATATAAAGGAAAATTTTTGACTGAATTTTAATGGCATCTGTACCGTTTGGCTCAATTGTAATAATTGCTTGATTTTTATTTTATTTTCTTACCTTTGGATATAATGAATTTTTTTTATTTTTTTTTTTTATATAGGCTCCTGTTCTTTTTTCCTATTATTTTTCGTTTAATTGTAATCATGGCTTGTTTAACCAAAATAATACCTCATAAATATAGTCTAGTCTGTACCGTTTACTAATAATTTTACTAATTACTATTTTTTTTCTTGATTTGCCCTGCTGAAATTGGGGTGCGTCTTATATGCCGTCAAATACGGTAATTGCTAAGTTTGCTGCTACGAAAATCGGTTCAATATATTTTACTGGATAATTTTTCCCGCCAGAATCAGTCTTGCATATCTATACGTCTGCCATTCGTCCCTGCATTGAATACTGCTACCACATCTGGAATGGGGTTTCCGCTATATATCTAAAGATTCTAGATAAAATAAGCGTACGACAAAAATAGTTCGCACATAATCGTAAGACATTGCTGGCAATGATGTCATCTACTTAATGTCTTACTATAATCTGGGAGGTATACGTGAGAGGCATTTCTGCCGAAGCCTGTACAAAGAACAATCTGCAATGATTGTGACTCTGGTCTGACATTTCGGCATTAGTCACCCCCCCCCCCAACCACCACCGTAGCTTTCCTGTGTTTTTTCTATAAATATTTTCATGGTAATTGTTCTTATGAACTTTCCTCTCTGGTACCTAGACTTTATGAATTTAAGCAAAGGACTAGATGGGCACAAGGTCTCATTTGAAATGGCTAGTTTCTTCGAGCGCACTTCTCGCTTGAGGAACTCTCTTCCGGATTCATGCACCCCCATAAAGTTTGATCCTTAAAACTTAAATGCTATGTCAATCGTTATCTTCCGTTTTCTTAATTTCACTTTTATTGTTCTCTCTCAATGTTTTTTTTTTCCTCACTCTCACTCAGTAACCTCTTGTGACTTAGTAGCTTTATTGCCTTGCTCCGGATGACATGAAGGAATAAAGAAAAAAAAAAAAAAAAAAAAAAAAAAAAGATAGTCAAATATTGATTAGAATTTTGTAAATAAATTGCTATCACCTACGCATCAGAAACAGATTTAGGAATTTCCGCTCTGTGCAGCAGAAGCTATGGGAAGAGAGAACGAATATACTGGAATCTTCCAATTGAGGAGAATCTGCCTTGAAAATCAGCATTCAAAATTCTTCATGTTTATTGCGCTTGGACAACGACCGCCTATAGAAAAACAAACTGTTCATTAGTAGCAACGCAGTTTACTTCAAAGTGACAGATTTGGCGGTGAGGGTTAATCGTTGTAGCGTACCAAAAACCTCTCGTAATCTTGCCTACAGAAGAAATATTTCCTATCCAAAGACATCGCAATAAGCGTTGCCTCATTTACAGACGGTAATAAAGGAAAGTGAGAAGAAAGGTCTAACAATCATGTGTCGGGAAAAAGAGCGCATGGTTGTGAGCAAAAGGAGCAGCCCAAAATGCAAATTGGAGATACCAAAATGAAGCAAATACGACAATTTAAATATCTGGGAACTCTTAACAGAGGACGGAAAATACGACACAGAAATCCGAAGGCGCATTGGGATAGCGAAAGATCCCTTCAATAAGCTAAGCAAAGTATTAACAGAGAGAAAAAAAATCGTTAGAAACAAAAGCAATAAGTACTGAACTGTTACGTAATGTCAGTCCTCCTATATAGCAGTGAATGCTAGACAATCTCCTCACAGATGAAGAGATTTGAAGTAACAAATGTAGTTATACAGAAGGATACGGAGAATACTGACTGAGCACGTGAGCAACGACAAAGTTTTAAGGGAAATGGAAACAAAAAGGACGCCTATATTTCTGAGAAAAGAGGGCTTGAAAAATTTGATACGAATTTGACATATTGAAGGCAAGTAGGACGGAAGAAAACAGCGCATTAGTTATCTAATGAACTCGTTTAAATGCATGGCAGAACAGTTTAGGAGAGGTGAGAAAAAAAAAATTACTAAGCGCTACAAAAGATAGGAAATAGTGGAGAGTCATGATTGTCAACGCCCTGAAAGAACACGACAAATGCCTCATTTGTATGAGGATATCGACTTTTTTTTCACTTTAGAGGGCATTCAAGTAGAAGACCATGATTCACTCACACACACACTTTACAACAGTCATTATTAAATCTGGCTAGTTACTCATTGTATTGACTCTAATAATTTGTTCCATTTGCTATAATTCAGAATAAATTTCGTCAAACATAACTGCCATCGTTTCAACTTGAAAACAGACTGCAAATCAATGGGATGTCTCATCTTCAGCAACTTTGTAAATCACCAAAACTCCCTGTCTTTTATCAAATCCCAAAGTGCTGCAGGTCTCCCAAGCTCTTCGAAGATTTTACGTGGAAGGATGGAATTTTATTGATAGTTCTTTTAATGTCGTCGTCCAATGTCTCTGGATATTTCACTTCCATTTAGTATTAATGACAAAACCATTTCCATAATATTTTTATTGTAGAGTAGGACTCTGTATACATCCTGTTCTTCCCTACTACTGTGACAATTGACTGCTTCTACTCCAATGTGGTATTTATAAGGAGGGGCAGTCTATTGTCATAGTAGGGAAAAGCAGGAAGTACGTTGAGTTCTACGCATTTACTTCATATTACTGAATATTTTTTTTTTTTTTTTAAAAACTTGCATTCACTTCCAGCCAGCTGGTAAATTTTCTTTTCCCTATCCGTGGTGCCGATACCACTTTGTCTGGTGTTATGTTAGCCATGGGCAGCTGAAATGTGTCACAGTTCAAATGCTATTCTAAAGTGGCTACTTGCTATATTTATAAGTAGGAGCAGTCCATTGTCATGTTAGTAGGGAAGAGCAGGAAGTACGTTGAGTACTACTCTACAAAAAAGTTTTCTATTCGTTTCCAAAACTTTATTAACTGTCAAACTCCGATTTTGGTTTCTTGGGACAACATAAATCACTGCTATAGCTGTCAGCGTCCTGAGTCCATAATTCCTGTGTTTCCTTTTTTTTTTCACAATTCCTAACCCGATGATAAAGTCTTTATACGCAACTGGAGCCATTTATAAAGTTATAAATAAGAAGTTGCCAATTTTTAACGGTTCCAACCAGACAAGTCATTGACTTCTCAGCCAGAAAACTACAATCCGAATAACGCTAGTTTGGAATGATGAAGATTGTTCTAGATAAATTTAGGTTTGTCATCGCCAATGACATTTTTTTTTTCTTATAAACAACTTAAGATTTTGAGCAGTGCACGAGTTTAATTTTGGTACAATAATTAGTACTCAAGTTGCTTAAATTGTCTTCTTTTAATACTTGGCTCTAATAAATAGAAAAGAAACGTGTGTTAATGAAACTACATTAGTAGGATTGGTAGAATTCTTCAGCGCAGTTTAAAGTATTTACGAACTCCTTTAATATAATTTTACGTTTTACTTTTCGTTTTCTTGGGTTGCTCAAACCATGACAAAAACCCAGCCTCCTATCCCAAAAATGAACAAAGTTTCATAGGATTAATAAGATTGTGTAAACGTCATTTGCATGTTATATTAAAATAACATACGTATATATTGTCAGTATTGCTTGTCACTCAACCGTGGAAATCCTCAAGAGCAAAAAGAGTGGTCAAAAGAGAAAAAAAAATCATGAAAGAAATATATGTGTGTGTGTGTGTGTGTATCGTGAAACCCAAAGTCACAAACTCACATAAATTCAACCAAATATGTTCGCTCTATCTCTGATATTGAGCGCTTTCTAATAAGTACCGCGCATATAATATATATAAATAATGTTATGTTAGATATTGTGTTTGTCTCAATTTGACATTGGAGTGTATATATATATATATATATATATATATATATATATATATATATTAAACATTATTTGATAATAGTAGTATCATTATTATCGTTGTCTCAATTTGAATTAAAAGTTCTTTGAATTTTCAATGTTAAATTTGTTTCTTTTTTTACATAAGAGACTGTGATTTTGTTAGGACAACAGGCTGGATTTTTGTCCCGTTACCTTAAACTACAATAGCAACAATTCATGTCAGTAGTTGGCTTGAAGATTTAGCCAAATTTGTGTACAGTTGGTTATAAGAGAGTTTATTAGGAAAAAAAAAAAAAATGGTGTATCTTATCAAATCAAGTTTGTTTTTCGAAGATAACAAAAAGAGAAACTTTTTTTTCTTTTTTTTTTTTTTTAAAGTGAGTCCTCAAACTTTTTAGACCATCGATCACGGCATCCTTAATCCCAATCGCCCCATCCCCCGGCATAGAAAAAAAAAATCCAAACAAACAAAAAAAAAACAAAACAACATCCATTTTTATTTTATTAAAGAGTAGAAACCCCTTTGCCTTTTTCCTTCACTATTGTCTCGATAAGATTCTTTTTACGTTTTGTTATTCCATTTTCAAGTTTTCTCCCTCTACAAGACGTGTTCGAATAATAATTTAAAAAAAAAAAAAAAAAAAAAAAACTTCGTAAATAAAATAGGCTAAAATAAACACATTAGAAATAAGTTAATATCGTTTTCTATTGGCTGATGTTATTAATGGTAAAACTGTGTTTGATGAGCAACAGCAAGGGGACATTGATCTTTTGGTTGGAAATTAGTGAGCTGCAGCCATAAATCACCAAGATTTATTTATTGACCTGCCAAACATTTATCGACCCCCTGGATAGTCCCATCGACATCAAATGGTCGATAACGACCGTCTTAGGAGCTCTGGGCTTAAAATATTACAAAATCTTCATTTAAAAGAAATTTATATAAACTCTTGAACAAAAATGAAAAAAGGGCTTTACATTTGACCAACAGCTGACAATTTGGAAGACACATCTCAGATCTCCCTAGCATGATAAGACCATTAAGAACATTTTACATCGATGTTATATTTATTCGAAAGCCGACCCTACCTCCGCCCACGCCACGTATCACTCGGAGATTCAAGGGATAAATTTCCATATTAACCGCTGTTCAAACACCTAATTGAACGGAACAAATGGCGTTCACTGCCGTGGAGCAAAAGGAATCTAGTAGAATCGACAAAGCGAGTGGTTAATCTAATCGATTTAATATTTTGTCTTGTGTTTTTCAGAGAGCTTTGTTCAATATTTGAATTATGGATTTTGGAACAGTACCAGGCCATCTTGGCACTTACATTCGAAATTCTTCCAGCTAGGTCTAAAAGAACCATTCCACAAGTTATAAACAGGCGACTGGAGGCGGGAAAGAAGGCGACGAAGAGAAAGAGAAAAGGCGACGAAGAGAAAGAGAAAAGGCGACGAAGAGAAAGAGAAAAGGCGACGAAGAGAAAGAGAAAAGGCGACGAAGAGAAAGAGAAAAGGCGACGAAGAGAAAGAGAAAAGGCGACGAAGAGAAAGAGAAAAGGCGACGAAGAGAAAGAGAAAAGGCGACGAAGAGAAAGAGAAAAGGCGACGAAGAGAAAGAGAAAAGGCGGAGTCTCCCTGACATTGATCAGTCATTATCTTCTCTTATATGAAAGCTAACAATTCATGCAAGCGTAATACGTATCCATATTTAATATATCAAAGCAAGACCCCCAATCACCCACTTTTTGCATCCCCTCTCTCCCGTCTTCCAGACAGAAGACCAGACCAACATGTGTCAAGGTTAATGGATTAGATTCTTTAAATATGCATTTTCTTCGACTGTTCATTATTTATCTACCTTTTTGCTGACTGCTCTTTACTTAATGGTAAAAAATACAATTTATATTATAAAAAGACCTTTATACTCTCTCCGTCAGTCACCGCGTGACTTCATGTGCGTATGCAATATATGCATGCGTGTCTTGTAGGTGAATAACTTACATATATATATGTGACATTTAAATGGGCGCACAATCATATATGAATACAATTTGGAGGTTGAAATAAGACTTTGGAATAAGTTTTCCTTCCCATTCATTCTGGACGGACAACCCCGAACCTGAGCTGAGCAATAAATATCACAAATTTGGTGAAAAAAATAAAAACAGATAGATAGTTATGAGATTTTAAATGGTATTTTTATCGAAATTATTCGATGAAGAATAGAATTATATTTGAAGATTTAATTTTTGAAGAAATACTTTTAGATATGTTACTGAATTAAAATATGCAAGTGTACGCATGCGCATACAATTTGAATGACATAGGAAAAAAAACTGTTGCGACAGCTAATTTTCCTTTCTGCTTGGTGGCAAACCCTGATTAGCAGGAAAGGAGTATAAGTCAAGATGTTGAGGCTCTTTTAAGTCATCTTTATGGCTTCCGTGTTTAAAGTTAATATATTTTTTAATAACTGTAGTATTTTAAATGGACAAACAATTTAGATTCGAGATGTGATCGTCTTGACGTCGGCGAAGCGACAGGTACTAACAATGACGAGAACAGGCATCTGCTATTTAAAGTTGAGTAACAGGTCTTAAATACAGATCACCCGTTTTTAAAAGCGTTATTCACGTCTACAGAGCGTCTACTCAAACACGTGCATTCACTAACGTTTAGAGTAAAAAGAAATATTATCGGATTAAGAATTCTTCAGAAAATGCAGATCATCAACATCTGATTAAGAAACGATGTGGTCATTAAGAGGGGGTGTCATTTTTGTTTACTACCAAGTCATTGATATCTGGTATCTTTTGCCTTAGAAGATTCAATAGATTTTTGTATTCGAGAAAAACCTGCATGTTGGGTGTCATAATAGGCGACCTTTGAAAGCCCACTTCTAAATTTTTTTTGTTTTTTTTGTTTAACATGAGTTTCTGGGGTCTGCTTTTAAAGATAGGATTCAGTGTTCAGTGTCTCTTCAGGGCGTGATCGACCCTTTTACAATATCTCCTGCTCCCTTTTTTGTCAGCCATTTACATAGAATCGTTAAATTTTTTCAAGCCTACTTTCCTCATTATGTGCCCAAGAAATTCCAACTGCTTTTCTGATTTGAAATATAATCTTCCTTTTTGTTCCTATTTTCCTTACTTCGTTGTTAACCATACGTTCAAATCCATGGTATTCTCAGGATCCTTCTGTAGAACCATATTCCTATATCTGTGAAGACACTGTCCAGCATTCACTATTGCATTCTCCGTTCTCTGTTTAAAGACTTCGTGGACATTTATATTTTTGTTGTTGATTTTGGTGCCTCCAATTCGTAGTCCGCCTATTAGGCTGTTCCGGTGCCTGACAACCATGCATTCGGTCTTCTTGAATTACTAGTGAGAATAAAGTTGATTCAAAATTTACCAGTGCTAGGCTTTCAAATGTAACCCACTCTGGCAACCCTGCAATTGAAAGTATAGAAGTAGTAGTAGTTATTGTTTTATTTCCTTTGATTTCTGGCATATACCCATTTTTTTCCGGGTCCCGAACAGAGACGTAAGGTCAGAAATGGTATCATGACATTTTCCACTGACCAGTTTTTTTTGGGGAAAAAAAAAAAAAATAAAAAATACCCCCCCCCCAAAAAAAAAAACCCGTACATATTTTACATAGATGAAGCCCTTCGTAACCTGTGGGCTGTGCTTCTGAGTACATTTTTTGTATTTCTTTAAGGCATGGGCTACCAGGAATTCCTTCAATGAGTCTATTTGAATCTTTTTCAATCAATCCGAGTGCTCCAACTACAACTGGAATTGTTAATGTCCTCATGCGTCACATTTTTGAGGTTTCGATTTCAAGGCCCTTTTATTGTGATAATTTTTTTTTTCAAGGGTCGGTAAGGTATTCATTTTACTGACAGATATTGTATCAAAATAGGAGTTACTTTCGAAAAGAGGTTAATGAATACCCTACCACCACTTGTTAAAATGATTGGATTTCCCTGTATCCTTATAAAGTAATATTAGGAATATATGTACTTATAAACTCAGTAAATTTCAAAATAAGTTATTCCAAAATTCACTTGAAAATTAAACAAGACTAGGGACTTTAATTCTATAATTAAAATTGATGTTTTTAGTTTCTGGTTTTGAAACATGGTAATTCTTGCGTAGCGATGGAACCATATTTTTAAATTAATAAATTTATAATATTTATGCTCTGTAGATTTGCACTGAGCACTCTTTTGTAAAAATAAAAAATATTAAAAAGAACACCGGATTATATATCTTACCGTTTTTTCTCATATATATATATATATATATATATATATATACGTGTATGTGTATCTGAGAGATAGAGTGTGTTAAAGTTTCATTTTTGTATTATTTAATAACTTCTTTCAGAAACATCAACACCAGAGTACAAAATAGGCACGGATAGGTAGGAACGGTGATCTCATGAAAATTATGCATTATAGAAGGTTAACTATACAGTTCAATAGCTTAGACGAATGCTAGAAAAATACCGAGAAAAATAAACTTCTGATACACTGAACCTTAAGACAAACTACCAGACTTGGCCAACACTCCAGATTGTAAACAAAGATGTGTCAGATATTGCAAGTTCCAATGTAATGTAAAACTGAAGACATGTGCTGTTTGGTGGAACTGTTCACACCTTGTTGGGAAGGTGAAATAGGAAAAAGGATAGTTAAATTGATGGAACGTTTGAAACGAGTCAGAAGAGTCTTGAGATATTTTTCTCTCACGCAAACGATTTGAATCGTTTTAATTAAAACCCGTGAGGGTGAAGTGAAAGGAATCGAACACCACAACAGAATCATTAAATCAGAATATTGAAGACAGTGGTGGAGTAAGACAGAGAATTGCTGTCATCTGATTGAGGTGATCTTTGGTAAAAATCACATATGTTTGCTTTGAAAACTAAACTGCTAAGCAAGGAGAGACAAGTAGTAGCAATAGTAGTAATGACAAATAGAAAGAGTCATAAAAATTTCACGGTTTTCTTATTTGAATTTTCTGTTGAATTTAATTTTTCAGTTTATGTTTGAATAAGCTCATGGCGAGTTCTACAAAGTAGAAATTCCCCTATCACATCGTTAAATATTTGCGATAACAAAATATTGCAATAGCAATCATAAAATATGAATAGCGGCTATTATTTTAAGAAGTGGGTACAAATGAAAAGATTTGAAATTGACAACCTTTCCCATTTCACTGAAAAAGCCGTTGAATATTATCTTCAAAACCCCGTCTTACGAGCATTTCTCTTAATTTAAAAATAATACAGCAGACGATGTTATCTTATTTATGGTAACAGGATTTTTGACGATTCCCTTCCTGTTTTCGTCGTTCGATACTGTGCATCTAAAGAATAGCGTTTTTGTCGCGGTCACCACAGAATCTCGGAGTTATGGCCAGGATCAAAGCGTAGTATATGTTCTCTTCTCATTTTAGATGGGAAAAGGCTTTTGACTCTGGGGATTCTAACCCCACGGCAGCACCTTCCTCATTGCACTAAAAGAGGTGGGGTCGGTGTAATATCGCCGCCAGCGTGACAGTGGTTGCGGGGATTGGACAATTTTTGTCATTGACCGATAGGCACGCGTATGGACACCCCAGGTGTAAACCCCCCCCAAAAAAAAACATTGCGTCACGGCCTGTCTTAGTGGGGAGGTCAGATAAATAAAATCACTTCTCGGCCCTTTTGCTGGGATCAAAGTGTAGTATCTGTTCTTATAAGTTTAATCCGATCTGTCAATAGTGAGGTATTGACATAATGACGTAACGGTCGTGCGAACTATCATCCTATTATAATTGTGCAAGCACAATTATAATAGGATGATAGTAATAACAACAACAAATCAAATGATTACTCTAGTTTTCTTTTCTAGACGATTGGAGATGTAGATTCAGATAATTTTGAAATTGACGGCAATTGTATCATTTGTGTATTTTAAGGTCATAACATTGGAGGTGGAAATTCCCCCAAAATGATTCGAGACGATTAAATAGATTAATACTTAAAAGGTCACAAGATTTTGAGCTGTTAAACAGAACCCAGACGCCGCCTTAGACCTAAATTACGAAATTTTGCATAATGTTAAACCGCAGTATTTTTCCTTCTAGAATATGATCGTAGAAGAAAAAAAAAAAAAAAAAAAATCACTTCGCGTCCTTCATGAAAGTCAAATTTACGGTAAACCTTTGAGAGCCGAAGTTTAGTAGGTGCAGAACCAGTTTGGGAAGGGTGCTATGGGCGGGTTCCATTTAATTTCAACTGACACGAGTGCCAGCTAACCTGTCAATGAATTACAACTGTTTCCTTATAAGGAAACAGATAATATTGCAATTACCATATTTACAGCATTCAAACCAAAGCAATGTACAGAATACAGAGCTAATTTTTAAATTTGTTTATTACATTTACTGATGGATAGCAGCTCGGGTTGAGGAATCGGAGAGTCAAGTTCGAATTCTATTGCATTCACTTGTGTGCTAATATCCTTGGGAAAGGCGTGAATCCTCTTCTCCCCCAGCTATGAGTAGATAGCAAGACATACCGAGTTCTATAACCTTAGATGGCAACTGGTCTACCGCAGAAAGAAATGGCAATCTACTGCGGAAAAAAAATCTCCCTCGTGAGTCATGTATCGAAAGATACGTGATCGCCTAGACGTGTATCACGCATGGTACATTACTGACTGGCATTACTGTCTAAACATTTGGAAATAAATTTGAAATGTTACGACTGGTGCAAAAGTAACATTAAAACTATCTGAAGCTGGTTGACACAAATCCATTACACGTGCAGTAAACCTGAAATAGCGGACAGTGACCCCTCATTTAGCGATCATGTCGCTGGAACGGAACCCGGTTCCATAGAAATATTATGGCGTGGGAAGCAGTTGGCCCAATCAGCTTAAGGCTGACACTGACCTGAGAATTATTAACTTTTCAAAAATTTTATTTTTCCTACATATTTCAGAAATATTACGTAGCAGCTTTTTTTTTCTTTTTAATTTAAAATCAATTTAATTTCAAGAAAGGCGATAATGCCACTATGACGCAAAAGACTACTGGGAGTGAAAAAATGTGAAAATTTTAAAAAGAAGCAAGGACTGAATTTTGAAAAAAACGAGGAGGAGTGTGAACCGGACGATAGGCGAACCTATCTGCTATATTCAAGCGTTATAAATTTCGAATCGAGCATGTTACGCCCATTTGGGCCACTATTTTCATGTTTAAATTCGATAGGAATCTTTACTTGTCCATCAAATTGCCTAAAAAGTGTAGACATTTGACTGAATATCCGTCACGAAATCTCCCAACTGTTCCTCTTTGTTGGGAGATTTCGTGACGGATATTCAGTCTGGTGCATCAGAAGTTCATATACGAACCCAGGTTTTAAAAAGTCTACTGTTGAGATACTGACGCAAATCTTTAGCCCTTTTCCTTTTCCACCCTACTTGGCTATATCCTTCATCCAGTTAAGGAAATATAAAGACATGTTACACACACCGATTTACACAGTCGATTTCGATGTGTTCTTATCGGAAGAAGTGCTAAAGAACTGTGCATTGTGTGTCACGAATTCTCCAAACTGCCTTCCCCAAATTTGAGTTTTCCTTCATTTACACTGGCTGCTACTGAACAAATCACTTTTCATTCAGTGAATTAACGAAATTGTGACAAATTACTTGAAAAGGGAATTTCTCGCTCTAAAATCCTTCAATTAGAATTTTGACCTCGTAGCGAACACAGGTCTGAAACTGCTCGGATTTGTAAGTCAATCTTTACTGAGAAGTAGTCGGTATAATTTCCCTACTAAAGACAATAAAATCAGCCAATACAGATCATATGCGTTGTGCTGTTAACGACTCAGAGGAAAAAAAAAAGACATTGGTTTCACGGAAGATGTAAAAACTGACGTAGCAACGCAACCGATTCGGCCCACTACAGAAAAAAAACTGTAGTGTCGCTGATCACCCTTTGGAGCCACATACAATGTCGTAAATGTTAGAGAAGAGATTCCAATCTGTCCTGCTATTTAATCTTTCACTAGTAGAAAATGGATTGATACCGTCTTTAAGTGTTTTTCTGCAAAGGGATCATAAAAAAGTCGACCAGAATTTGAACTCTGAACGCTGATTACTGTTACTTCATACATTTTAATGTGTAAATGCATGAAACAGTTTTAAAAGGCACACAGCACCGCAAATAATTTTTCCAGAGGAGGACGGTGGTTGAAAGAAAGAGAAGTAAGGAAAGGAGAAAAAAAAAAAAAAAAAAAAAAAAAAAAAAAAATGAAGGTATTGTCTGTTTCGTGATTGCCAAAGAGGAAGTTGACATGCGTTTTTTTTTGTTTTTTTTTTTTTTTGTCCTCTTTTCAACAGTACAAAGGATCGGTCGGGGGTAGGGAGGGATTTAAAAAAATACAGGAAAAGCAGTGAGTGGAAGAGTGAGGTGTAAAAGAGTTGCAACAAATGCAAAGTTCAAAGTTGGTGAGCCAAAATTAGTTTTGGAACGGATCTGAATATGAACTGAATCTGTTATCTTATAAATTGGAACAAGAAAACCTTCGCACGCAGTGTGTCGCCAGTTAGATCGCGAAACGACAGTCAAGATCTGGTGATGATGAGATTAGCAGTTTCCATACAGGAAACATTCGGCATCCATTGACCGAACAGTTTAAATTTATGAAATTAATAAATTTCTAAAGTCTACCACTTTCGATTATTGGTGGGACTTTCTTTCAAAGTAATGCTGAAAGTTGCTGGTTCCAATCTGGAGAATGAAATGGAAATCTCTCGCTCAAGGAAATCCCACAGATGTATGCTGGGATTTCTTCCTAGTCAATAAAAATGGCCAATTCTAAGTTTAACGGTTATATTCCGTGCTAATAGGAAGAACAAGGTGGATAAAAAAGTGAAGGTTTATTGTAAAAAACCAGTACAATAAGAATAAAAGGCAACAGTTATGCACAAGATTGTCGCAAGTCAATCCAGTAGTGAGTGTTACTATTGAAAGGTCGGTAATTCTCGCGTAAGTCTGAGTCGTACTCATCAGAAAAAAAATCCGCGTAGACCTCGCATAAACAGGATCGGGTCTGTCTACCTCCTCGGACGAGACTGTCCTTCGGCATAGCAGGCAGAGAATTCGACCAGCACAGCTGGAAAAGATCCCAGCTAGAGTATCTAGCAACTGTCCCACACAGTCACATGTATTACAAGGCCGAATTTAATGTGGGGTTCCCGAGCCCATAGGCTCGACCAAAAAATGCCCGTAGACACCGCATAAACTGGATCGGGTAGGTCTACCTCCCCGAACAAGACTGCCCTTCGGCATAGCCCTGTCCGGGTTCCTCTCAAAGGCAGAGAGTTCGACCTGCAAGCCGAAAAAGATTTCGGATAGACAATATCTACTAGCCACCCCCCCACCCCAAGGGTGGATGTGACAAAAGACCGAGTTTTACGTGGGTCTTCAGAGCCCGTATAAACAGTTTCAGGGTCAGTCAACTTCCCCGAACGAAAGACTGCCCTTCTGCAGAGACTCTGTCCTAAGGCAGAGAGTTCGACTGTATAGCCGAAAAAAGATTTCGGCTAGACGATATTTAGTCCCCCCCCCCTCACGAGGGTTGCATATGGCACAAGGCCGGGTTTAACGTGGATTTCCCGAGCCCGTAGCCTAGGCCAAAAAATGCCCGTAGAACCCGTATATAGGGGATCGAGTTGGTCAGCCTTCCCGAACGAGACTTTTCCCTTCGGCGGAGCCTCGTCCGGGTTCCTCTCTGCTCAGAGGCAGACAGTTCGACCTGCCAGCCGAAAAGATGTCGGCTAGACTCTGTAGTCTTATTGACTTACAGATACTTATAGGTAGTTACTACCTATATTGTAGTCACTCATGGGGGTTGACAGGTTATTCCATTACATCATTAACGCAGACATTTTTTCTAATCTTGTCTTGAAGTCAAAAAGGCTATAACCACTTGACTGTATCCCTTTTACGTTTAAATACGATTCTGTAAACTTTTTACTTTGTTACCGTTTTGCAATTGCTTTGCATTACATTGTCGTCTCACTATTTTGCTCTGTTTTTTTTCCCCTTTTATTGAGAATTGTGTAAATTCAGCCCTTTAATTGTATTATTTATTTTTTTTTTTTTTTGTTATTTGGTCAACTTCATTGTTTGCGACCGTGTAGCGCTAGTCTGTAATATCAGATGCAGTGTTGTGTTCTTCGAGATTTAAAGGATTCACTTGAAGTCATTTTAATCATTGATCTTAGAAAACACATAGAAAGTTTGAACATTTTAAAACCAGTTGGTCGCCATGCGTGACATCCGCACGAAATTCTAGATTGGACAAAAACATTTAATAGCATAACACGAGTTCTTATGTTTACAGAGACACCACAAAATAGAACAATCACCTTGCGCATTTTTTAAGAAAAAAAATGATTCAAAAAGGCTAACGCAGCAGTCTTCCAATAATTAATTCAACCTTCTACTAGACCAAATTGTACGTTCTGGAATAATAAAAACGAACAGCCAAAACAATAAATATATATCTCATTCCGAAAAGAAAAAAAGGGGGGGGTAGCAAGATAAAATAACTTTTGCCAGTTACACCTAAAATTTTTTTATATATCTCACCTATAGTTTATAACTGGCAAACTGAAATATATTATATCGATCTGTTGCGGATATTATCCTGTTTTTGAGCTAAACAGAAATCCATTCGAACAAAGACATGTTCAAGTGGCATGGGAATGTCGTTATTGTAGGCCGTTCCAATTAATCCCAGTAGTTGTGTCTTTGCATGCGAAACTGGATACAACTAAGGAATCAGACTGAACCATTTAGTGTGACATACATAGAAGACAACTTCAAACAAACAAATAATGAAAGCTACAAGTGTGGTTGGCATATCAAATGTCCGTAACAGAAATGTACAAATGTAAGAGTTTTTTTTTTTTTTAGGACGATGAAATGTGTCCTGGGTTTGAAGGCTGCATTTTGAGAGAACGTCTTACGCTGACGAAACGAAGGAAAAAAGGAGGGATGCTGCTCTCTTTTATGCGCTCCCGCGAGTTATTCTGATTGGCTCTGCGGGAGCCTACGTAATGTCTATTTTGGGAAACGGAAAATAAGCATGACATGCAGTTTTTAATTTCCTTTAAACTCTACATGTCCCGAGCCTAGCAATTAATGACGTGATTTGCAGCACCAGCGTTAGAGTTAAATCTTGAGCACTCAAGATATAGTTTTAAAGACAGTACCTTATTGCAGTTTGGTCAAGGTATTTCTTTCAAACATGATGGACGACCCGCATGCTCAAACTGCTTTAATACTAGGATGGGCGAGGTGTCGTTTTCGACACCTTCAAATTTTCAACAAATCACGATGGAATAACTAGTTTTGGTTGGATGCTGAGGCTTATGGACAATTATCGAATTTTAGCAAAGATGCTTAACAGACTTAATTCTTTAAAAAAAAAAAAAAAAAAAAAAAAAAAAAAAAATTCAGTGGAATAGCTGATATTTGAGGTTTTACCTTGAATGGCCGAGGTGTCGTTTTTGACACCTAAGCTATTTATAGGGTAAATGCATTGAAAGATTTCTCACAAACAATAATACTTGTGTTTATGTCCCCTCTCTATCTATACGCACACACACACACATATATATATATATATATATATAATCACTTTCTTTCAGTATGAGGTATACTAATATTTGTGAATTTCTTTTCAGACTTTTTATTCCCGACTTGAATATTGAATATATTAAAGATGGCTGCTTCACGGCGTAATGTAAATAAAGATGTCAAAGCAGCTGGCCATCCTTGTGTTAAGCGACACAAAGAAGGCTTACTCTTCTCGGCTGCAATCAACGCGAAGCACCGTTCGCTCGATGTAGAGAACTGCAGCCATTTACTCTTTAATTATCCAGTCACCGCGAGATCTTTCTGAAAAACGATAGTTCACTTACCGCGAGATCTTTTCAGACCCCCCCTCATATATTACACAACCCCTCGCTAACATGTGGACCAAGCGAAGGCGAAACAACCATAGCTGATCAAGAACGTCACTAACACAAGGTGGGCCTATAGAGACAGAAATAAATAAAGAAAACAGACCGTAACAATACTTGCTGCTTAGTATGAAGATTGAGTAGAAAAAAAAAAAAAAGGATGAATTACAGCTGGTGGGTGGTGTCTTACTGGGTAGATTGTTACCATGCAAAACGGCAGGTACGTTTGAAACTGGCGGCAAATAAACAAAGTGGTGGTGGGTGATCTCGTGAAAAGATGACAATCTAATTGACGTGTAACTGGTGCAGGGTTATCTAAAATTAGAGGTTATGTTTGATACAGCTTAAAAAATTCACCTTTACGGTTAGACCGCTAAAGAAATAAATTGTTTTGTCGCAAAATACAGCCACTCTTCACTTAACGACCCGGTTCCGTTCCAACGACATGATCGCTAAGTGAGATGTAACTGACCGCTATTACAGGCGAACGTGTGATGGACCCATTCCAAACAGCTTCAGATAACTTTAATATTACTTTTGCACCATTTGTAACATTTCTAAACATTTAGACAGCAATGTACTAAACAGTAATGTAAAAAAGACAAAAAAAAAAAAGACAAAAAAAAAAACCCAGCTCTGTATTCTGTACACTGCTGTAAATAGGGTAAGAGTAATATTAGTTTCTTTATAAGGAGACAATTAGTGTTCATTGTACTAGACAGTACTAATATCGGTTGGGATTTATAGAATCTTTCTATTAAAACAATTGTTCAGGAAAATAGGTTTTCCAAGTCCATTAGCTGTTATTGCTTTTTTACAGTATTGAGAATAGTTTTCTTCATAACCTTTTATTTGAAGTAATGTGGAATCTTGATTATGTCCTTATTTTATCTTCGTAATATCCATATTTGTTGATGCTGTTTAAAAGTCCCCATGCGATGTAAATTTATCTGGTACAGATAGCGACAGTCCTTGAGGTTCGAAAGCCATTCTTAAACATTGATCTGAGAAACAACCTATATATGTTTAGATATTTCTAAACGGGTTTAGCATCATGTATGACAAATGTTGATTTGATGAGGCTATTTAAGAACAGAACTCGAGTTTTCAGGTTAATAGTTTGGATTTGTTACGGTGTTGGGTGAAATTACCCCTAAACGTGATTTTTTTTAAAAAACTATTCTTCATTATTTTAAAGAAGGAAAATCTTAAGGCTTTCGTAAAATTTTGAATACTGACTGCTCGTGTCGATGTGTTTATATAACGAGAGAATAGTATGATAAAGTGGAAAGAGTTTACTTGTAACGAGTTTGGTGCTTCAGGATTACATCGAACAAAATTTGTGAGTATGTGTGTATATATATATATATATATATATATATATATATATGAATAATATCCAACGTTGACAGCATGACCCGGAGTTTAATGCAGCTTTGCAATCTTCTGATGCTGAGTATATTCTGACCGTTATACGGTTCGATTTAAAATTGTGTTAACACACACAATATATATATAAAATTACTAATAAACTAGTAATCCGTAACGGAATTTCCGATAGGATATAGATCAAAGGCGAGCTCCATGTTGGAGACAGAGCAAAATTATTAATTAATGAATATCAAACACTTAAATTCAATAGATAATAAATTTTATTTCATGGGACTATAATAGCGACATTCATGGGACCTCGCGGCCATTTTTTTTTTGTCCTGGAGGTCCGATGAACGAGTAACTATTGTAGCTTCATGATACAAATTATTACTTATGGAATTTTAAGTGTTTGAGATATATATATATATATATATAAGTAATCCGTTGGTATAATCCAGGCGAGTCCTATTAACACAACATAGAATTTGAAATATGTTAAAACTGATTCACGAAAGAGTACTCTATGTTTATTCACAATAAACAGTAAATTTTCTTTACAAGTGGAATTACGATACCTTTAGTAAATGGCCATTTTCACCTACGAATTTTAATTTAAAATTTTTTCAAACTGTTTCTGGTATCGGCTTGTATATATATATGTATATATATATATAAAGGACTTCATAGTTGGTCGTAAGTCCGGGGTTTGTCAAACTACTAAGTCATTAAGTGAGGAGTAATTGTCCTATAAACGATGTTTCACAGCGTGAAAAACCCCAAAGTTTAATCAGGTTTCAAATATAGTCAAGTTAAAATTAAATTTATTTATTTCCCTACAGCATACAAGATGCTCCAATCCAGTCAGACACAAAGACGAATTAAAAAAAAAGAAAAAAAAAAAAAAAAAAAAGAATACTTCAATATACTACTGTGTAATATTTAGTCTATATGAAAATGAATGCTGAAAAATCTCACAGATGAAGAGTCTTGAAACGGTAGTAATGTGGTTCCGCCGGCGAAGATTGTGAATACTTTGGAAACAGACTTAAGAAAAATGAAAGCTACAAAGAAACTTCTATTTACAGCCAGATAGAATTTAAAACAATAAAAATAATTGTTTTAGCGATGCAAGTTTTGCTAATTAACCTATAGCTGGGGGAAGGGTAGTGGATTCATACCTTTCCCAAGGGAATTTGCGAGGAAGCGAATATAATAACGAACCCAACCGGAATTGGAACTGTTCTCCGATTAACAATTCCCAAAGATTATCCATTATATCACTCGCATATCCAAGCTTACAGCACCTGGTATTCTCAAGCGGTTACCAGTCTAGGTTTTGACTAGAATCGATGTTGCTTAACTTCGGTGATCATACGGGAACCGGTGTTTTAACGTGGCTGCAAGCATTAGATCACGGCGTAGAACTAAAAAGGAAATAATTGATAAAAAGTAAGCAATATTGACATTTTTTAGGTGGTATATTTTGATTGGCACGTGACCGTGTGATTATCGACCATGAGACCTCGGTTCGGATCTTACCAAGGTCGATTTGTCAGGCAGGCGAGTTCGTGATAATATCGTCACGTGGAGACGATCCCTGCATGCTACACCGCTCGAAATTGCTTGAAGGTCATCCTAAAGGTTGACCCAAGTCTTGAGTAAAACTGGTTTAAGAAAAAAAAAGTTTCGGAAGCAGTCGTGACAGAGTTGGAGCCTTGCTAAATTACAGATCACGCCAGATTATGCGCTTTCTCCAAAATATTAAGGTCCGCTCCGCGTAGTAGCAATGTAAACTACAGGCTGCTTCTGTGAGTGATGAACAAACAAGTGTGTGCGAGGAAGCGTCTGCAACGGGGGCTAGAATGACAAGCCGAAATGTTTTTTTTTTTTGTTTTAAATAAAAAATATAAACACCACCCATAAAAAAAGCCTAACTATATAATATAAAGTATAATCAAAATTTTTAACATATCGAACCATTTTAATTAGAATTAAATACCGCTGAAAACTTCCAAGGAAACAGTTGTCCCACGCCACGACGGGTACCATTGCTAGTATATAAAGCATTATGTAATTAATTTGATCTTAATAGAGAGTTGTTGATGAAGCAACGAAGTGATGTCTTTATAAAAGTCGAAGAAACAAGAGAAAGAAAAAGAAAAAAATAGATTCAACTGACGACTTGTTCGTGCGCATTCGACTAATATATATATATATATATATATATATATATATATATATATATATAAAGCATACAGATATATAAAACTAATTAAAACGTGTACAAGATGGCATACTATTTTTGCACTTGCTCATGTTTCAGAACAAGCGAGCATGTTCACTAACGTGATTATGATGTAACAAATTGATTTTCCTTTACATTGACTTAATTTTCTTGTGACTTAACTGTCGCCTAATAAGCGGTTATAAAACGCTGTACGCTTTCATTAGAAGATATCAAGAATAAATTAGTTATAACCAGTAAAAAGCTCAATGTAATTATATTTCCCGAACAATAATTACGGATTCATTATTTTAAGATTTAATAATAATAATGATAATAATAAAATGACGCTTGGGGCAGACAGAGATCCCAGAATGTTATAATCAAAAGCTGAGTTAATGCGTCGTTTATCCATTATACCATTGAAAACTTTCTTCCGGAAAGAAAGGAAGAAAAAAAAAAAAAGAAAAAAAAAAAAGAAAGTCGCCTGTCGTAGTTCAGTTGTCAATTATCTGCAAAACAACTTGGCAGTGAAGCGAGTTCGAGCTTCAGTGGGTGCCAAAACAAATAACGTTTACTGAACGAAATAGTTTTTTTTCTAACCTCTAACTTCCATTGGACATTTGTTCTTAG